>SSNR01000236.1:777115-809250 GCA_006937965.1 Callopanchax toddi
CCCCCCCCCCCCCCCCCCCCCCCCGCCGCTCGCGACTCCAAAGTTTCCACTGTATTTGTCTCATGAATATGCTAATTGTGCATTCCTCTGCCAACTGTGTGTGATGTTTCTAAAGGAACAGATATAGTTCCAATAAAAAGGAAGTGTCGACAACTGGATGTAAAAAGAAAAAAAAGAGATGTGATAAGCTTAGAGAAAAGGAGGATGTCAGTCTGGCTCTATTCACCCTTCTGCTGCCACTTTTTACTGCTTTTTCTGACTCCATCTTTGAGTTCTGTTTATTTAAAAGAAAAAAATAACTTATTTAGACAACGATTCAGCAAGAAGCTTAAAAAAAGAAGATAACATAATTATTTTTTTCCTTTTACTTGGCATTTTAAAACATACTTCCCCTTCTGACTCCACTTCTCTCTAAGGAGGAGATAGATCCAGCAGCTGGAGACTCGTGGTCTTCATTTACCCACTGAGCATGGAGGGGTTCTGTGTGTGAGTGAGGGACAGAGAGGACAGCACAAAGTGTGGTATTTAAAGCTATTACCGCTTTGATCTGTCTGACAGGATATAGTGTTGTCTTGGTAATGGGAAAAAAAGATGGAAATACACTTCACTTTGGTTTCAAATGAATCCCTGAATCACTGAGGTTCAGCAGAAAATGTCACGTCCATCATTTCCCATCCAACGGGAGACGTGTTCTTTTTGTTTTGGAATCATTTTGTCTTGTTTTCTTGAGACCTGTTGTAGAACAATAACTGTACTTTTGATCAGGTGATGATTACCAGAGCCAGGATTCATTTTCTACCTGTTAGTATTATAAGTAGTTAGACACTGCAACCCAAACAATACTAAAATGGTGATTTTTAGAACAAGGATTAAAAATTTTTTTTTAAACAAAGACAATTTTTTTGGCATTAGAGAAGAAACAGTATGAGGATCTTGTTAAGTCATTTTCACAAAAACAATGTGAAATTTATCACAGTTCTTTTTATCATGAAGTTAGGAGCAATTTTTAAAAAAGTAATACAAAAGTTTATAGTAAATAAAAAAAATGTGTTTATTGTTTTTATACTTTTTTTTTTTTTTTTTAAGTATCATTATTTCTCCACTAAAAAAAGTTTGAATTGTGAAAAGTCATTGCATCTAAAGTTCTCAACGGGCCCAAAAATTTAATGCGAACCCGAAATGACCCAAAGCACATGAAGCCCAAACCAGCCCGACCCAACATCATCACATTTAACACTGGACCGATTGAACCCGTGTGGTGTTGTTTTTTAAAGAGGGTGAAAAAAAAAGCACACTACTTTAAGTTCAACTCAAACTCTTATTAAAGATTAAAACCTACACTTAAGAACTTGAACAAACGTGAAACAAAAAAAAAAAGTATATAATAATAATAATGATGATGATTTCACAATTTAAAGTCCGCTTTCGGAAGACCGGCCAGCTGGAACAGGAGAAAATAGTCAACACATTTACCACAGCCTGGAAGTAAATGTGCACTATTTTAATCACCAGTTAGCGCTTCTTTATGAGCACTGCTGCGCATACTGCCTGTTGCGCGCGCTGATGCATGCTGCTGCACGCTACTGTGAGCTACTGTCACAGACAGGGCACTTCTCAAACAAACACTAGATTTTCCCTCCTCTCTCTTTTCTGTCCAAACCCGACGCAGCCTGAACAATAACTTAAATATAAGACCCAGTCAGGTCAAATCGGGTCGGGTTCAGGTCTAAATTGAGAATTCTTATTGCATCCAGAGTAGCTGACCTTTATATCCTGGCCTGGTCACAGTTTTTGTTTTTTTTCACGGTTTTGTTTATTTTAAACTGTGAGACCTTTAAAGAATTATAAACATTTTATAGACATGGTTTTTAAGACACAATTAAATTCCAAACATTATAACTTTTTACCAATAGTAGCAACTAGGGATAATATTACATAGTTTTTAAAGTACTGCGTTATCTACAGATAAAATTACAAATCGTTTTTAAAACACTATTAGCAGCTAAGAATAAGATTACACTATGTGGGTCAGGTCAGAACCATAATAAGTGGCAGAGATAAGGAACTGAAGAGAGGACTTTGAAACCATGGTAACCAAGCTTACACTGATAGAGGGGCTGTAGGGAACACCCAGACCTGTTTAAGACCATCAGATTCCTGCTTTTTCTGGTTCTGTGGTGTGATGTGAGCTAGAGAGGCATCTCATCCACAGAGCTCTGACTGAGTTTTTCTGTATCAACTTCAGCAGGTTTGGTTAAATTTCCTTAACTAAACCTCAACTAATCTGACAACACCATCATCAGACATCCGTTTTGTTCCATGCTAATGATGTTAAAATATAAGTGACTCAAACATACTCTCACCAGACATTTTCTCAGGTACACCTTGCTAGTAATAGCTTAACCCCCCTTTTGCCTTCAGAACTATCTTAATTCATGGACATGGTCAGCAACCCAGTTAAGCTGTTGTGTTTAAATCTTGCTCACTAAGGGGCCTACATCGGAACAAAAAATCTCCCACACATCATTACACCACCAGCAGCCTGAAGCATTAATACAAGGCAGGATGGATCCATGCTGCCACCATTTTCTGACCCAACCATCTGATTGTTGCAGCTGAAATCAAGACTCAGACCAGAAAATGTTTCTTTACTCACTACTGTCCAGTTTTAGTGATCCTGTGTGAACTGTAACCTCAGTTTCCTGTTCTTATCTGACAGGAGTGATACTGTACATGGTGTGGTCTTCTGGCTGCTGCAGTCCATCTGCTTCAAGGTTCAACATGTGGTTCAGAGATGGTGTTGTGCAGAACTTAGTCGGAACCAGTGATTTTTGAGCTACTGTTGCTTTTCTGTCATCTAGAACCATTCTACATATTCTGCTCAGACCTCATCAAGACATTTTCATCCACACAACTGTAGCTCACTGCATTTTTTCTTTTTTTGGACCACTTTCTTAAAACCCTAGAGATGGCTGTGGGGGAAAATCCCTACCATAGTGCCCTTTCTGCTTCATTCTGATGCTCAGTTTAAACTTCAAGTTGTCTTAACATGTCTAGATGCCTAAATGCATTGAGTTGCTGCCATGTGATTGGCTGATTAGATATGTGTTAAACAACTAAAATCAGTGTACATCCACCATTGCACAAAGCAGTGAGGACTGAGATCCAGGTGGTTGCAGACATTGAAACATAAAGGAGCTTGAGTCACAGAAAGGCTAATAGATTTGTTTTATGATGCTGGCAAAATGGTGACATTTTCATCTTCTATTTAACCACCACCAAAGGCACTGAAAACCTCACTGTGAATTTGAGGGGAACATTTTTGTGGAACACCCCAGAGAGTGTGGTCATAAAGTCAGTTTTCAAAAAAAAATCCCGATAATGTCCTGCACAAACGTTTCAAACCCATTCTCAGTGCTAGTTAGACGAGCTCAATGGGTTTGATCCAGTTAAATGCAACGATCACAGAATCACGATGACATTTTAGCAAAAGTTTCTTCCTACCATGGCAGTAAATGAGTTTTGATGCCTTTGAAGCATTCCATCAGGAAACTGGCTTTATCAGAAATCTGCACATCAGTCAACCCGCGAGCATCCTCTTCTCTCCTTTGTTTGGTGGTTCAGTATTTCTTAGCGGGTGGGACACCAGTGCAATATGAGGAACAATAGTGCTTGATTAACAATCAAGCAGCTGCGTCCATTGCCAGCTGTTCCTCCACACACACAGCAGCGGCCCCGTGGCCCAGCCGTTCTCCACAGGAGTCCACAACCAGCCACGAGAGACGGCGCTCGCGGAAGCCAACCGTGGAACGTGCCTCCACCAGATAAAATGGGCCAATTAGCTTCTACGCCAAGAGAGCTCCCTGCAAAGTCTTTTCCAGAGGAAGGAAGGCCTCCTAAACCACAATGTGGGACCTCTTTTTCTCTATTTATCCATTTGTCCCCACCTTATTTATTCCATCAATTTGCAAGAAAGGCATAAAAAATGCTCCATGTGTGCGAGATGAACAGGTTGATTCGATCAAATCATCCACGCTACATGTTGAATGGATCGAGTCATGAAGATATTTTCTGAAAAAAGTTTCGACTGAATGTGCAGTCAGCTACGCTTCTGAGCACCAGATTCACCCGATGCCTTCCTAAACTTTTTTATCGACATCGAACAGACATCCATTTCAGCATATTTCATCAAAATAGCAGACTGTGTGCACCCTTTTCCAGGGAAAGAAAAAAATCTTCTCCCACGTCCACCTCTTCCACCAATCTTCTGCCTATCTCGCCATCAGACGAAAATATCTGCAATGAAGACATCTGGTGGACAGCTTGTCAGGGGGGCTGGAAATGGAAATCGGGAAACTGAAGGGATCTGAACGATCTGTCTGTTCCAGAATTAGAGCCTACTTTATTTCACGGAGGGATGGAAAGATACGGCATAGGATATGGTTAAAAAAGAAAAATCTGCTATCTGTCATGTATTTCTGTCTTTAGCAGTCATTTACCTAAAGACCTTGTGTATTTCTTATAAAATACAAAACATGGAAAATTCCAGTTGTTGTTTGACAAGGTGAATTGAATTTAAACCTTATAACGATTACAGGAAAAAAACCGACTGACTTTTTAAATGAAAAACAACTGAACAGTTCATATGTGCTCAATAAATCCAATCCTCTCCTCCTCCCTCCATCATCTCTCACTCTCTCTTTTTATGTGGAAGTTGTGAGTTAGTGCTGCAGGCTGGAGCAGCGCGCTGCTGCTGCTGATGATGAGGAAAAAGACTAAACTAATCAGAAATTATGGGTGCCATTTCCCTGCTGCCACTCACCATTTCAGACACTAACTGCCAACCGTCTCTCTTCCCAGATTCACACCAGCACAAAGACACGACACACAAACACACTTTTACATGTAGGAGCGGCGTGACTCACTCACTCATTTGTCCGCCTTTCACGCCAGAGTTTTAAACGAATTATCTGATGTTGAGAAACCATGGAGTTACAGTTGTTTTGGTCAAATCACACAATATCACAATAATGACTCATTATAAACTAATCATACCATTCATTTATGTGTTTTTAGTCTAAATTAATAGTTTTCCTCCAAAAGTTAAAATCAACATTTTTGTATTTTATTTTGATTGTCAACTTTGTGATTTATTGTTTTTATCAAAATAAAATGTTGCCTAATAAAGTATAAAATATCAATATAAAGTGCCAATCACAGCATGACAAAATAAGTAAAACGAAGCTCTTATTTATACATTTATGTTATATTTTTAATAAAAATAAAAAAGCCCAACTATTCAGCATACTGTGAACGTTAGTTATGTTCTGATCTTCTATTAGACAGAAATCAAACTACACTGTAAAAAGAAAACAGGGGTCTAACTTAGTTTGTTCAAAGTAAACTTAAAAAGATTAACTTGGATAAACCTAATTCAATTACTTGTGACCGATTACTTCTATTTTTTTAAGTTAGACCCCTGTTTTTTTAGGTTAGACCAATGTTTTCTTTTTTCAGTGTATAAATAATCAGAATTAGGGTTCACTTTTCCTAGAGATTACATGTATGATAAGTGCATTTGTCCAATTTGAACGTTATTTACATTATTTACACGTTTAAATCTGCTTAAAATAGGGAAAAAGTCAATGCAAGCACTTTATGTTTTGCAAAACCCGCACAAACGCACACAGACACAAAGTTAATCAGACAAAAAAGGAGCCAGATTCTGATCTAAGTTTCCTCAGATTATTATTGATCAGTAAATGTAGCAGATAGGGCTGCCACAAATGATTATTTTGATAGTTGACCAGTCGACTAATCAGATCATGTAGACATTGGACGTAGAAGTACAGCTTATTGCACCCGCTGTTCTTATACAACCATCATTAGCTTACAGCCTGAAGTGTTTAACTACAAATAAAGAGAGTGATAGTTTAATAAACTTTTAATGAAATCATCCTCTATAAGTGTTTAAAACTGCTGTTAGCTTCTCGGACCTGCATCACCAGAGTTTTTGGAGTTTTTCTTTGTGGACCTGCAGTATCGAGTTTTGCTCCACGGAGCTGCTGCTCAGCATGCATGTGCGCTAAGTACAGAAAGGCAGATGGCAATGGAAGGTACAGCTACAGTTTGAGGAAAACCGCTTCAAAAAAAAAAAAGTCGACTGGTTAATTCATCACAAATTATTTTAATAGTCGACATAATTTCGACTAGTCGTGGCAGCCCTAGTAGCAGACAGACACCCTGTCTAATCGTATAATATTTCTTGCAGCTTAATACAACTTATAGCAGGCAACAGCCTCTGTGTATCTCCTTTTCCGATGCTCATCACCCTTGTGCTGCTGCGATGAGTCAAAGAAACCATCCTTATGGTTTAGATACTTTTTAGATATTTGAAAACAACACTGTAGCACATGTAGACTGATTTATTTCTAACAATAAATGTATAACTGTAGCTTAAACGGAGGGGACCGATGACTAGAGCCAAACTCTATCCATGTACGCAGTGCATTGATGTGGTTTGGATGAAAACGGTTATTCCAGTGGAATGTTTAGGTTAAATTCATAAAAAATGGTAATAGCTATGGACTCCAAAAGTTAATCAGTTGTAGATGATCCAATAATTACTTTGAGAACTTTAATAAAATCCAGCCAGTGGCTCATGAGATATTTTGCAACAGACAAAAACGGTTGGGTTCAATGGCAAATGATCAACTTGATGGTAAAGTTTGAAGAAAATATCTTGTTAAATCAGTTAGCTGTGGCTTACATTTTTAATTAGGTGGACTTCAAAATACAATCACTTTGTAGGTGTACACCCAATAGTTACTTTCTGAAAATTTCATTAAAAATCAGCCTGTTGGTTTATGAGATATTTTGCTTACAGTAAAGCAAAAACATCAGCCAGTGACGACTACGAGTAAGACAACAAGAACTGATGTTTAATCTTTAGTATCATCTGTACACTGAACATTTTGTAGCTGTAGACTTCATATCACTAAGGTTTACATGAATCAAACGTTCATGTCAAATGTACTTATCCATATAAATATATACCACATATTGGCGTTTTCTCCAGATCATAATAAAAAAGGTAATAGTTTAAGACACAGTGGTGGAGTATGTCTATTAAGCCCTGAGAAAAAGCAATGAATTATTGAGAAAAGGCACATCTATAGACCATCAAACCATTAGCCTGGGAGCCAAACGCATCCTGTAGTACATTCAAAAATACCCCATCACTCTGAGCTGACGCAGTCCCAGCTGGGCTTTTCCTTTTCATTGACAAAGTTGGAAGTTTTCAACCCGATCCCTGTGAATTTTTTAACAGCTGCTGCTCAGTTAAAGTGCTATTAATGCACAAAGCAAAGCCCTGTATAATACATGAAATAATAAAGTGGTTATAGGCTGAAATATCACAAAAACTTATCAGGGGAGGAGAGAGACTTTGGAATGGTGTGCTGACTGTAAGAGGTACAAAATGCACAACAGTGAATAAAACGGCCTTCAAGGAAAAAAAAAAACATTCATAGCACTGAAATGGTTTGAAATAGAAACTACTGACGCATCAGGAGGAGAAAGTTTCACTTCTTTTACGGCAATTTATTTTATACAAGTCAAAATAAAAGGAATCTGTATTTGAAGATGATCCAATAAATTCTAATGCTAAAATTTTTGACTACTTAACTGAGATGATTTATCATATATGCAGGCAGTGATAACTCTGCACAACATTTTTAGAGATTCTTGTTATTATTATTTAACGTCTCCTCCTAATGTTTCTCTTTGGTTAAACCTCACCAATCTGCCCTTTTCTGTTTTCAGTATAAATGCAACCCCGGACTATTTTTGAGCTGGTAAACATAAAGGAAGGAACATGAGTGCTTTCACACTAAGAGTCTCTGGTGGACTTGGTTCAACTGAGCAAGAAATGCTGAAAAACTAAACACCATGGGCGTAGTTTTAGAATGGATGGAGGTGATGTGTCGATCCAAGGGTGCAGAAACAGCACTACATCCCCACCAATAACACGTGCAGCCCAGCGGACCAGGTGCTGTCACCAGCAGGGGGTGCTGCAGCACCCCTACTTCCCATCGTAATGCATGCATGGGGAGAACATGCTAACTCCACACAGCAGAAAGGCTGCAGCTGGGAATCATATGGGTGACCCTTCTTGCAGCAAGGCAACAGTGCTTCCAACTGCACCACCATGCAGCTATTTTGTGTTTCCAACTAGCCACCAACAGTCACAGCCCAGTGACAGACTTTGGTTTCATGCTAACTGCTAAAAGGTATGGTACCAAAACTTAAAATTGATTATATTTTTAGAAATATAACCCCAAATAACACAATTTGTGAATCTAAACACTTCAAGCACACGTTGCTTTTTTGTGTTTCCAATCCTAATGGGTTGTTTACTCTAAACTACCATCATGCAAGTTTTGGCAAAAAGTTTAACTCAAGTTTGAAGCATGAATCCACTTCTTTTCCTTTCTAATTAGGAGCATTGTTCTGTGGTTTTATCATAAAATAATTATAATCATTAGATGTCATGACCCTTGAGACATTTTTTGCAATAGAAAGTCCTAAATTATACTTTTGTGAGTACAAATGTATCACAAGTCATGTAAATAATTGGAATAAAGCTATAACATTAAAAGTTTCAATAAATTGGATTTTTTTTCTTATAAAAGTGACTTTAAAATGAAATCCATTAGTGTAGATAATGAGATTTTTAAGAGATACTTGGCAAAAATTTTATCTCCCCAGTCCCTGTAAGAGGCAATTTGCCAGACCTGAGCTGTGTTCATTATCCGACATGTCCAACCACCAATGAGAGCTGAGGTGTGTGGGGGTGATGGGAATAGAGATGGATGTCGAGCTCAACATGAAGGAGACACGACTCATTCAAGTAGCAGGTACTGTTTTGCCTCCATCCTCCCAGTCCTTATCCCGCTCCTCAACCTTCCAAATAACCACCTTCCCCGGAGGGAGCGCCCGACGCTGGCTCCTTCTCCCTAATTACCCACGGGCCCCAGAAATGCTCCAGCTGTTTGGAGATGTGGGGACCACTGCGGAGCAGGAGGTGCTGCAGCAGCAGCAGCCAAGGCGTCTGGGTGGGGAGCAGAGCCTGATTAAAAGTTTTAAACTGCCTTAGAGGGAAAAGGAAGGCGAACTCAGAAGTTTGGGAGGAAGGACTTCTGGTGCATTCAGATGAAAGTTTTAACAAAACTGTAACCGTGCCTAATATTTTATTCTCAAGTGACCCTAACTTGGCTTCGTTCATGGTTCAGACATTTAACAACAACTCCCAGAAGACCAAGCAGAACACATTTGGAAGACACATCCATTGATCCTTTTGACTTGACTGTTTGCTGAGCGGATTAAACGATTGGCAGTTTGACAGCTGACAGACTGACGCTGATTGATCGATCGGAGCTTAACTAGAGGAGACCTCTGACAAACATGCAGCTTAAATTGCTTACGAATGGATTGACAGATTCATTGGTTTTGCCATTGGTTTGGAAATATGGCTCCTGGACTCACCTTCTCTACCTCGTCGATCCAGCGTCGCCTTTGCAGGACCGGTGGAGATGTAGAGGAAACCATCCATGAACTGGGAGGCATCGGACAAGGAGGCATTCTCCAGCAAATGCTCCAGTCTGGGAAAATCTACAAGGAAATAGGGCATGATTCTCACTTTCATTTCACAGTAATATTTAGAGAGTTTTCTACAACTTTCAGTTTTCTTTAAAAAAAAAAACCTGCAGGGATTATACAGTCAAACAAATGCATGACAACAAGCAAACAAGTGTCATATACTGTTAAATACTTAATACCTGTACAATCATACACAAAAGATATGTTAATGTCAAAGGGTACAATAATAATGATTTTTATAAACCTCCTGATTATGATTTGTCTCCAACATTCATCATCAACAAAATGACCAAATCACTGAAAATCTGACTGCTGATAATACACCGTTAAAGAAAAAAATCAAGGAACACATCGAAAACACATCAGTTCCCAAAAATCCTGCTGGATCTCCATCATATGGAATGGGTGATGTCCCTTTGAAGACACCAAGAAATGAAAAACTACACATTTTTAGCTGGAAAAACACAAATAAGAAGCTCAAGATGAGCCTTTTCCTGTTCCTTAAATCAAAATGCTTACTGTATATAAAAGTGTTAATTCTATGAGTTAAACTTATACAGCTAAATCTTTAAAATGTTTTAAAATAATCCGACATGGTAGCACACATGTACGTTCTGAAATTAAAGCCAAAAAAATAATAAAGTCCTTCAGATAGAAGGAAACGGAGAGCAGCTCTGTGCTGCTTCCCATTAAACAGCACAATGAATCCCCACCAGATTCCTGGCTGTTGTTCTTGACCCGGTGCTCTGACCTCCAACTGGGGAGCGCTTTCCCCTGGGCATTAATAAAGCAAAACAGCATTATCTATTTAGTCTCAAGCAGAATAAATAAGATTAAACAAGCTTCAGTTTATTTAGTCGTGACTTTGTCGTAGGTCTGTCCTCCTGCAAAGACAAAGATAAGGTGTTCTGAGAGCATTTCAAGGCACAGGTCTCTATGATCCGTTAAAAAAGGAGGCCTTTTTACACTCATCTGTGTCCATTTAAATATACGCATTTCCAGCTCATTTCTCTCCTCTTTTTTGATCCCTCTCTCCTTTTCTTGGTAGCTTTTAGAACTCCCCACATTCAGCCTTATCATTCTCAGATTCAATTAGTTTCAATTCTGGGGTCCAATTTTCTGCCTGAGCCTTGGTAATATCTTCCAGATTTTATCTTCGGTACCTCCAGTTCTCTCATCAGCTGAGGTAAAATAACTTTAATTGAAACCCGTTTTGATTGAAGCAACACTTCCACCCTTTTACTGACACCGCTGACGCCTCAGCTCGTAGCCACGAATCATCCCAGAGAAAAAAAAAACAATCAATTTGTTTAACGAGACAGCTTGTGTCTTTGTTCTGAGTGCGGACTCATTAAGTCCAACTAATTAACTGTGTTCAAATGTACATTAATAATCTTCACTTTACAGCCAAGTTATTAATATATGATTCTAAAAGACAAATCAAAAAGAAATCATATATCATATTTAAGCTCCTAATGGGAATGTGTTTTGAATCTAATCTTATAAAACAGAAGCTTTTTGGAACTATTTTAATGAAAGACCCAAACTTTAAAACACTTATGAGCAGAGAAATAAAACTAAAAGGATGATATCTGGACATGAGGGGATTTGGACTTCAGATCCACATTCATTTACTTGTCATTCAGCAGCATGACAGAAACATGAGAGCAAAATGTGTTACTCAGGCTATCAAATAAGTTAAATAAAATAAAGAACAGTCCTCAAAAACAACTTCTAAAATGTTAAAGTAGAGGACAAAGAGCAGAAGACAGTGTGCCTCAGAGAACAACCTGTTCCTCAACCTTGTTCAAGTATTTAGCTGATTTCATCAACTCCATAGCTTCTCCTCCTGTGGTGAGAAGGGGAGAGGTGTAAACTCTCCTTTAGAAGTCCACCATCATCTCCTTTATCAAGGCCAAATAGCGCTTTCTACAGATGATGTCATGACTTCGCCACGCAACGGCTGAAAGGAACAAACCAAAACATTTCCCACATTTAATTCAACAGCCTTTGCAGCAAATACAGCTAGATGCTTCTTTAAAAAGCAATGGAATTCTAAAAAAATACCTTTGGAGAATGGACTAAAGCTGATAAGAGGAGCATTTTTCTCTGTATCAAAGTTTTCTAAATGTTTTAAATGATATTTCAGGTCTAAACTATGATCTATGGGTTGAGTTCCACAACATCTGTCATTCTGATGAAGACCCTCCATCCTCCTAGAGACCCCTTTGTATTTTTTCTGGCCGCTGACATTTTTAGCCAATTAAATTAAAATTTCTGCATTCTCTCAACATGCATCGAGCAAACTTGTATCAGTAGGGGGCGCTCTCGTACAGGACGCTCCATGTGTTTCTCTGTTTGCCTTCTCACTGAGGACTCACAGCTCATTTCTACTAAAAACCTACCCATTTCCCAGCTAAAGACGGATGTATTTTTATTTTTAAACCTTTCACCTCACAGAATGGCAAGGTTTGACAGGGTTACGCGTTTATTTTGGTCAGAAAGTTCATCCAGGGTCGAGTCAAGTTCAGCTTCAGAGTCCAGCAGCAGCTCTCTGCTAACAGAGCTAAAGCCTGGGACACACAGAAGACGGATGCGTCGCGCACACGCCGTTTTAAAAAAACAAAAACATTATAGTTACTGAGAGTGGCTACACGGAGAACGCAACGCAAACGCCGGTCCGCGCGGAGGCGCTAAGAAAGGTTCCGGTTCTATCTCAAGTGCAGCGGCGCGGCATTTACGGCTTTAATATGGTGATTTTCCAAGAAGCGTTCAGCCTTGAATAGGCTGCATAGCGCGTCCTGTGTACCCCCTAGACCGCGGCGATTCTGTGGCGCAACGCATCCGTCTTCTGTGTATCCCAGGCTTAAGTATCAGAAGCAGCAGGAACAGACAGGGTTCATCAGACCCTCGTAGTGTTGGAATAAGATTTGTGAACGGTGAGTGATTAAACCCTACTCATTGAGCTGTACAGTTTATGCCCGCAACGTAATGTGCCGTGTGCACGTGCACACGCGACCGGACGCGTGTCGGGGGTGTTTTGAGGAGGAGCCGTTGGACGTTAGATTCAAAAACTGCTCTCTTGATGAAATCCTCCACAAGGTGGCTTTAATGCAAACGGAGGAGGTGGTTTTGACTGAGAGGGACGTACCTGGAGCCTTCCTAACCAGCGACCCCTCTGAATACTGCCTGACTGAACTGAAGAGGTGGCTTGAATGCACGGACAGACTAAGTATGTGACATTATGAGAGGCAATCAAAAAGTTGGTGCATGTATTGCATTGAAGATGAACATTAATCCCGGAGTGGACAGTGGTAAATGTTACTTATTACAGCATGAACTGAAAAATAATCAGCACCCAAACAACAGCTAGCTAGGCTATTGCTGTTCCTGGCAACAGCTGGGCAACGTTCTCATCATGGACATCCAGAGATGTTTAATTATGGCTCCGTTTATTATTATTTGATCGAGTCCATAGCTCACTTTGGACACTTTGGCTTTGGAAACAAAAAAATATTGTACCCTCCGGCAACCACTCAGGATATCTGGAGTCGGACTTGCATAAACCCCAATAGCAGTGATTTGTTCCTTCTCCTTTAATCATTGTTTCGGAGATTAATAGCTTGTAGTCGGTCGCCAGGCTGTAGAATAAACAGAAAAAGGTGTAGTGTTGTACTAGAGGCAATCCCATGATGCTCTGCGGCATGACGTCAACATTTATTTTTAGAAACTGTACAACTATTGATTCTTAGGTTATTTGTACAGAGGAATCACTAAGCTCCTCTTCCTGTCTCCTATACATAGACTCAGCTTTGTTGAGATAAAACCAACAACAGCAGTGTCATCTGCAAACTTGAAGATATGATTACCAGGATATAATAAATAACAATACCATGTGAGTAATACAGGTGGGGCCTCAGGACAAATCCTTGTGGAGCGCCAGTGTTGAGTATAATGGTGAAAGAGGAGACTTCATGGTAATCTTCCCCTCAGGATTTCCAATACCCTGATGGTTTTTGGTCTCATTGATGGTACAAATCTTAAATCTGATTATTTTTTTTCTCCATAAAAAGGATCCTAACACAGGGAAGTATCTAAAACATGCATTTTTTAAATGTTTTTAAATGCTTTTATTGTTTTTTGCTAATCGTGTCTGGGATTGTGTTTCATGTTCACCTGTCTGCAAGACAAATTTCCCTACGGGGACTTCTATAATAAAGTGAAAGTGAAGTGAAGGTAATGAGTTCCAAGGACCAGGACTGAGGCCCTTTGAGGTTAACTTTTTTAGGTCTACACAGAAAACAGGTCAGTTTAGCACCTGGGCTCCTTCACTGCAGGCTAGGGGTTGGTATTAGCTCATGTAGTATTAGAACATGTTAAGGATCTGCCAAAGGAGTTTGTGGAATAATATATAAGGCACAACTAATTCATTGCAAAACTGCACAAACCAGTTAAAATGTGTTCAGACTGGGCCTTAATGCTTTGTTGCATACATACATATACACACATGTACGTGTTGTTGGAATAAAGGCAGAATGAGAGTTAATGTTCTGTTGAGATAAACAGGCCTTGGTAAAATCATTTTAGATATCTTGTAGATAAGGATGATAATGGTTTCATACTTTAATATCTTTAAGAATCCTTTTGTAAAACTCCTGCACAAACATGAGTATAATTTACTTGCAGCATTATTTTTGATTTTCTCTTTAAAGTCAATTTTCTACAATAATAGTCCAGATGAGAATCTGATACTGTGACAGCTCTACTTAATAAAAACATAGAAATAAAAGAGTGTTGTGGGATGAAGTGATCTGTGAACAAAAGCTTTGTTATCCTTGGTTTATGACGAATCTACAGAGCAGCAGTCGCGGTATGATACAGGCATTTTAATGTGCTGCAGCCATCTGCAAGAAGTCTAGTATATTTTTGAAGTGATGCCAAGAAATGTGGAGCTAACTTAGTTAGCAACATCTGTAATGTAGCTGTGGATTTGTCTGCATTGTAAATATGTGATATCTGACAAAAGTTTCACTAGGAAGCTGCAACAAAGTGAGTCTTAACACAGATTGTAGGAATGTAAACAAGTCAGTGACGTGATGTTGTATCAGCTGTAACGAGGTTCTCTCTCCCGTTCTCTCTCTCTCTCTCTGTGAGACACTAAAGCGTCCCCCTAGGCCCTTAGAGCTGGACTCTGTTAAGATGGGACAGTAATGTCTGTGGAGGCGGCCTCGGTGGAGGAGTCTGGCCCGTGCTGATTGGCTCGCTCCCCTGTTGAAGGGAGGTGACATGACGGAGTGCTCAATTAGCCATCTGGTCGCCCACGGCAACAGTCACAAAGTGGTCTCCGACAGGCAGCGGACAGTGGGGTAATCAGAGGAGCTTGTTCACACTGTCGCGCCGTAAACGCTTACACAAACCAGGCGAGAGATAGAAACACACAAGACGATGAAGGTCTCGTGAGTAAGAACACGCAATCGTTCACACGATTCCAGGAAAAAAACAAAGATGCATTATTGAGCTGTTTAGCCACGGGGCAAATACACATTCACCGCTTTTAAATTAAAAACACGCTGCTTGTGACCTCCTGACCCCTCTAACTGCCTTGTGTTCAGTTGCTCACTGCTTTAAAAAACACAACAAATTAAAAAACCAACTGAGTCCTATTATGTAGCACAGAATAGGCTTCTGATTTAGAGTGAGTGTGTGTTCATTGTTTTATTATCGGCACAGAAAGCCGGCTGGATGAATTTTTAATGTGCCACGAGATTTGAGGTGTCAGAGATGCTGCTGCTGGGTGGCAATAACTAAACTTTCTAGTCTCTGAAACCACGATGTGTCGTTAAGAAAAGAATGATGTGGAAAGCAGGAGGCATTGCTGCAAAGCTTGGTCTTCTACAAGAAGAGAAAAGCTGCTGCTTCTCTTTTTAGCGGTTAGGGGATTAAACTTTTAGACAAACATTCGCAGGGAATTTGGTAGATGGGTTTCAACAAATAGATGCTACATGTATGAGAAGGTTTTTTACTAAAATGTGGAGCAGTCCTGCGGAAAACTGGCAATGCTTCTGTGCTTCGAACTAGTTTATCTTTATACAAGCCTCCTGCTGTCAGTCCACTTTTTGTTTTCATGTATGGAGAATTATCAACCCAATTTTTTTAAAGCTTGTTGTCTTGATTATTTGTAGCACATTTGCAGAGCTAGAAATACATTTATTTAAAAAGCATTCAATTTAAACTGGTTTTTGAGGATTATTTCATGGGTTCTATTGGTTTGTATGCATTAGCACATCTATGACTTCCAGCATGACATCATTCAAAGACAAAATCAACTTTACCACCTGAAATGTTGTTGCAACTTGCAATAATGACATTATTTTCAAAGTTTGTTCATGTAGGCTATGAATGCTAACAAAAAATTGTGCCTATTTTGCAACATACAGCAGTGCCTAATTTCTATAGAAGCTTTTAATGACTCAGTTATATAATTAGGAGCGTGAAGCATAGAAATGCCTACAAAATGCAGGACAGTGGCCCTATCTTAGTCAAACCGCAACTTTTCCAAACAGGTGATCAGATTTGTTTTGGGGTGTTTTCACACCTGTATTTTGGTTACAGTGGTACAAATCAGAGGGGATGCATGGTGGAGCAGTTAGCACTGTTGCCTCGCAGCAAGGAGGTTGTGGGTTTGCATCCTGGTCTCTCTGCATGGAGATTGCATGTTCTCCCCATGCATGCGTGGGTTTTCCTCTGGTACTCCGGGTTCCTCCCACAGGTCAAAGACATGTGGGTTAGGTCGATTAGTGACACTAAATTATCCCTAGGTGTGAGTGTGTGTAAATGGTTGTTTGTCTCCATGTGGCCCTGCGATCGACTGGCGATCTGTCCAGGGCGTCCCCCACCTCTCGCACATTGACAGCTGGAGTTAGGCACCAGCTCCCTGCATCCCTCAGTGGAGGATGAAGCGGTAAAAGAATGGATGGATGGTACAAATCAGTTCATACTTTAGTTAATTTGTAGTTTTTTCGTGTTTATCAGTTTCTTTTTAACATGTCACTACCAACCACATCAGAATGTTTGGTCTGCTGATTGGTCAGATTGTCTGGGGGCGGGGCTACTTGATGTAAATACAGGAAGGTGTTGAGTTTTGAGCCTGACAGCCTCACAATATGGTCTAATCTCCTCTCTCTCAGCCATTTATCAACCATTTTCTGCTCAAATATCAGCGAGGTAACGTATCTCGTTATTCGTCCACATAAGCCCTAAGTTCCTTTTTGGCTAACTCTGTAGCTACTGATAATGGTGTGCCCTCCTGCATCCCAGAATACAACGCAAACCTGGCTACAGGAGGTTGTTTGTCTCAAACTTGTAGCGTATATGTGGCTGTTTTGTCAGTTCTCTGGAATTTGTTTGGAACCATATCAAGACCACCTCCTCCAACAGAGCTCTGTACAGTTATTTAGTTCTAGACCTTAGTCTGAATAATGCATTTACACCTGCACAAATGAATGCGTGTTGAGTCCCTGTCACAATCTCAGCTAAATGCAGACATCTATTTGACATCAGTTTCAATGTCTACAATGTTTGTACTTTAAGGCCCAGTTCAGCATTTCAGCCTAGATCTTACGGACAGGTTAAATGTTGTTTAGCTGTATTTTCAATTCAAAAATTCTAATTAAATTTGTCAAACTCTAAACTCTCATGTTAGTTGTCTAAAATATATTTTAATGTGTTTTACCTTTATGGAAAGTGACTCATATGTAGATTGCAACAGAAGCTTCTGGATCAACAAAAGAACAAATATATGAACAGCTTTGAAGAGAAGTAGGACACAAGTCTACTCAGAAAAAAATTGTCTCCAGAAGAAACTGATGATCAACTTAATTATCCCACATAACAAATGCTGAGTTTATGTATTCTGAAATTCATTTACCTTCATGTCTAAATATACATACTTGCTGATTTACACTTAATGTGTTTACTTATTTTCATATATGCATTTACAAATTAAAGTTTTAATCTAAACAAATCTTCACAACAATGCTTTTATCTAGAATATTTAAAGTTGATTTTTTGGGTGGATCTTTTGGTTATTGGGGGCAAGTATCATTCACTTCAAATTAGCCTTCAGAAAGTGGCTTTAACTTGTATTTATTTGACAGTGTGTTTTCTTCTTATGGTCTATGTGGTCTCCAGAATTCAGCATAAGGGAATACGCTGAGCATCAAGAAATAAAGATCCTAAAAATAAACAAGCCATCGCCACAGTGGAAGCTTTTGACGATAAGGAATAGAGCCCATCATTGAAGCTGCCCTCAGGGGTTCCTAAAGTGTGAAGACACATGGCCTCAGAGAGCTGCGATTGGCTTTTTAAAATAGAATCTGGGATGGTAATATGCAAATGAGTGTGCTCCGACGGTATCCCAGGCGAGCAGGTGTGGGTGGGAGGACGAGGCCCTCCGAGGCCTACGTGCGTGCACTCGCATTTACGCAGAGAGAAGGAGCTAATGAAGTGACCACGCTCGGCTATCAGCAGAAGTCCTAACACCGGAGTTACAAATGAGCCGCTGTGGAGGCAAAGGAGCTCTGGCATAAGCAAGCTGACAGCTTCTCTTTTTATTCACCATCTCCGGGGGGAAACGGAGGGGTTTTTCCCTATTTTTACTTTTACAAACTGGGAGCGTGATTCACACTGTGAAGACAGGCGGCGGTGATATTTTCCGCACACTAGTCCAATTTAGAGTTTAACTGAGAAGTGACGATTCTTCATGGTGTCTGATTGTTTATTGCTGGCTCATCCCCGGTGTCCCAGGGGGTCATGAAATTGGGAAAAGACCATGTTTGTCATCATTTTCTTTTAAGATAGTGTCTGGTTTACAGCTCTGTATAGTGGTTGAGGAGAAGCCTGAAGTGAGCCCTTGCTGTGAAAACATGTTTTCACAAGATAACTGAATAGAGAAAAACTAAGCACGCAGCCATAAACAGTGGCATCCCACTGCAAACAAGTGAAACATCTACGTCTGTCCTTATGTCAGCTAGCATGTGTGCAATTGTTATCGTGGTGAAAATTCAGCTGCAACCCAAGGCAAAGTTCTTTTAAAACTCCAGAAACAGCTTTAAACTCTGTTTTGTCCTCAATATTGGCTGCTATACGTCTCCTTTTATTCTCGCCTCTATCTTCCCTCTGTCAACACTGAGCTAAGCAGTTGGGATGGCGTCATATGGGTATTGAATTGTTCCCTGATCCTACTGAACAAAACACTAGGAAAAAAAACCCAGAAAAGCCAACGGAAAAAGTTCAATTTCTGTTTAATGAAATTTTTCACGAGTCTGCCTGCAAACTCAGGGGGGAAACATACACAAGAACAATGCAGACACAACTTCCAACAGCTTTGTGTAAAGTGACAATGTGTCTGACTGTGGATAAACGTCAGCAGGGGGAATCTGGTCAGTGTTTGAAGGGGAGCTCAGTCTTCTCACTGCACCAGCGCGGCTTCTTTCTGCTGTTAAAAATAAACCGAAGCAGCCTGCTTTTAGCCACGTATAGACATACTGTCACCTGCACTGAAGGAACTAGAACAAGTGTGAGTAACTGTTCTGCTCTTTGACAGCTACACTGGATGATACTGTTTTTATAAGCGGTGTTAGAGCGCCCTCTTGTGGCTGCATCGTCATTATAATTTCGTTGTGTCTGTAAAGAAAAAGCAGAAAATCCAAGATGGCTGAAAGTAATGCCGAAGTGTTCATTTGTTGAGCTGATAGTGATCTTAAAACGTTGTTGCTTTGGACGAGATTTGTCTGTAAGTATGTATTATGATAAGATGATAATTTTCGCCATGTTTTGTGGATGTTAGTATGACAATTTGAGCGTTATGAAGTGAGTTATGAACATGTTATTGTGTTAGCTTGCAGTTAGCATGTAACAAGCTAGTTATTCAGTGTTAGTTAGCTAATACCATGTACTGTATTTTTCAGTTTTAAGATGGTTAAAGAGAAGGCAATGGTCAGAGGCCATTCTTCAATAAAACAGCACACAAAAAGGAAAACAAGTCTGTTTATTGGAGCGTCGTTATCTCGCTGTCTAGCTGGTGAAAACTAGAAGACTCAGAGCAAGGGCAGCACAGTAACGTTTGTTTTCTCTAGTGCCATTTTGGCTCATTTAAACAATAGAAAGGGGCCACACAATGAATTAAAACAATGTTTTAAAAATGAAGTCAGAGAAATGGTTCATCTGTTTTGCTATCATGATAAAACCATCTGATTTGAATTAGAAAAGGATAAACTAGGTAAATATGTAGGTATAGACTTTTAGGGCTTTTTCTTTTATTTTCCGTTGATGAACATGGTAGCATGATTAGCGTGCTTGGTTAAAAGATGAAACCGTCTCATCTGTAATCTGATTGTTGAGATAATATATTTGAGTTTTATTATTCAAGCGTTCATCATTATTCTGGCAAGGAAAAGTAAGACCTGTTTATGTTTAAAACTGTGTTTTCACTATATATTAGTAAAATGTTGACTTACACTGATCGGTTTTGATTTAGCTTTATTTCTATTTGAGGACATAAATGCTGGAAGGGGACAGACCTTTGGCTGACTATATATTTTTATGTATTTATTTGAATAATGAAACAATTAAGAAGAAAAATATTTTATAGAATAGAATAAAATCCCAAATTCAAAACGTATAAGCTGAAACCCTGCTGTTATATACTTATCCTTTATACACAATCAAAACTCTATAATTAAAATGCAACTGATAGAATCTATGAAGACTAAGACTAGCCCATATAAAGATTTAGAAATGTGAAAACAATCTACTTCTTAAGGACTATAAAGATATATGAAGCATCTCTTCTGTCTTGTTGAAAAGTAAATCCAGTGTTGGGGAGTAACGGAATACATGTACCACCGTTACGTATTTAGAACGCTGATTTTGATGAAAGGTATTCCGTTACAGTTACTATTTAGAATACAGTTACTTTCGTAATACCATTGGAATACTTGTGTTTTCCACTTTCCTCCCGAAAGATGAATAAATTAATTTCGGGCAGTGTGTCTCTGTGTTGTGTAGGTTATCTATCCCATAATGTCCCTAAACAACGTCCCTCTGTAACCATAGCAACCCTACCAAAACACGAGGGAACACTCCCGACCAGCAAGCACCAGCGTAGCAAGGTAGCAACAGGTAGCCACCTAGTCTCGTAAGGATTCAGACAAAGAGGTGGAGTGACTGGAGTCACAACCACAGTCGAATAAATCTACCAGCAGTGGAGGAAAAAATGCATCGACGTCCTGGAAATTCAAGCAATTTTTCACTCTTATAGAAGGAGCGGGATGAGCGAAGTATGACGTGCAGTGCAATCTTTGTCTGCCAGCTAACAACCTACTAGCTGTGTCCAAAGACTCAACGTCTAAGCTGAAGAAACACCTTAAAGTCAGTTATTTTTATCTTTCTAGTTTTTCTTCCCTAGTGCTTTATTTAACAGTGCCTGTATCGTGTTAGTTCTATTTCTCACATTTACAGTGTCGGTGTTGTATCTGAAATGACGTTAGTTTGATGATGTTGTTGTGGTTTTCTGTAAATGTGGGTTTCATGTTAAGAGCTTTCCATTTGGAGTGCAATGAACATCAATTCACGATACTTTGTAATAAACTTAAATCGTGTTTTACAGGGGAAGTATTCCAAGTATTTAGAATAAAGTACCAGGATTAAGCAAAGTAACGGAATACATTATAAAACAGGTATTCAGTATTCTGTTACTAAATACATTTACAAAGTATTCTCCCCAACACTGTAAATCCATAATATCTGGTCTACAGGGGGCTGATGTTTAACCAGTTTGTTTTTGACTCAACTTGTGAAGCACTTTGGTCAATCGTGTTATTTTTAAATGGGCTATATAAATAAATTTGACATTGGCACTGACATCATCAAACATGTACTTTATATTACAACTCTGCTGCACTTAGTGAAGACAGGCCTCCAAATCTTGTTTTTCTGTCACAAAAACATTTGACATTTCCACCTTACTGTTTCAGAAAGTGCCAACTTTTAATCCAGGATTTCTCTTTTTGCTGTGACTGTTGGCAACAGATTGAAACAAAATTGTAAAAAAAAAAAAAAATCTTACAGATCTTTCTTGGAATTGCAACACTTTAGTAAGAAGTCCTTTTTTAATGGCCCAGTCACATAGAGAAATTGTGACTGTAATGCAAATTGTTTTATCCACTAAGTATCTAAATTATATCTGAATTTGTTCACAATTTACCCTCATTTTATTGTAATTTAGGTGCTCATTTCTCACACTATCACAGAAACTAAAGATCCAGGACATCTGTGATGACTTTGGCTATTTGGAGAGAAAATTTGTTAAAATGTGTTTCCTGTTGCAGCAACACAAAAGCACGACCCTGTGACTCATGCAAGGAAAATAAAAACGCTGGCCATCGTTTGGAGACATTTCAGAAATGCTCTCATAAATGCCAACCAGAATTCAGTGCCAACTTAAAGACCTTTTATTTGACAATGCATTGAAGAGATTATTCAATTAAACACAACTGAGAAAATAGAATCAACAGAACTAGATACAAGGTGTAGTTGGGTTAAGTTGGACTCTATGTGATTAGAACTACTGCAGGACCTACAAACTTAACCTTCGCTGTAGTGAGAAAAACAGTCCAGCACTTCCTCCACTGGCACTGAATGATGGTGCTGAACATAAATCACGGTCTGCAGGGTCTGCAGAGCAGACCTATAGTGTCAGGATATAATGAGCAGCTATTCTGGGATATTAGGAGAATACTGTTTTCATATGTTGTCATTTTTTAAAACTCTAAAAAGACTGAAAACAAGACACTACCCTTACGGTGGAATCTGACCCTGGGTTAACATCACCTTCAGGAGCAGCTTCCTTGTGGCAACTTACAAAGTGCTGGTCTGACTGTTGTCCCTGAGGCGACATCTCCCTGAAGGCCAGGAGTAGTGTCAATCTGTCATGGTAACATTTGGGTGGCTTGGCCCAGTGTTTGCCAGTTTGTTAGTTTAGTTGGACATCAGCCTCCGCAGCCAAAGTCTGGTAGGGTCCATATTTGTCTGTTTGTTAACGATGAAACTCTACAACTTCCTGACCCATAATGAGCATCTAGACTGTGTGTGTCTTCCACATTTCACACAGACACACACATCTGCTTCAGTGTCTTTCTGCATGTGTGTTTTCTGGCACACCTCAAGTAAATTGCCATCTCCATGGTGACCAGGTGACCCGTGCTTGCAATTAGCGAGTCCCTAACAGGCTCGGTGCCGACGAGTGCACACAGACGCATCGCATACATTATGTAAAATACAGTCCCAGAGAAAGTCGTCTCCCCGTCCCCAGCCTGCGTCCTCCTTGCGCTCCTTTAATCTGATACATTCTCATCATCAGCCCCATGTGGGAGCACACGCGCAACACACACCCATCACAGAGAAGCCCCGTGATGCGCTACTTCTGAGCCAACGATGGTAGGGAACACGAGGTGGGTAATACAAAGGACAGTTAGGGGGGGAAAGTAGGAAAGAGGCAGCCAAACTTTAAACTTAAAACTTGCTGGCTTCAAATTTGTGGGTTTTCTGCCTCTATCTTCTATTTGTAACAAAAAATAGACTCCCACAATGCTGTGAATGTTTCGACAGCATGGTAGTAGAAGTTTAAAACATGATTGGCTTGTTAACATATCAAGACAACAGGCAAGATACATGTGGACCCATCTCTTTATTTTATTCAGGTCTGACCAGGAGAATACATCTGTAACTCTGATGCCTTTTGTAGCTCAGAATCTCACCTGGATTAAAAAATAGCCCAAGAAAATCTTCTCTATTGCAACCCCAACTCTTATCCAAGCAGTTACTGGTGTTTTCTGTTAAGAAATAACTTGCTTACCAGATAGTTTATTCTGATGCAAGAACTCCATCTGCAGCTTCTGTCCAGCATGCTGAGCCAAACGGTAGGGAGTGGAGTAGGTTGGATCCCCAGTGGCACACATAACGTCGGCACCACTGAACACCAGCGCCATGGTCTGAAGGACGTCAGGTGTCACCACCGCTGCACACAGTGCCTGTATTTAAAAAGTTAAGTACAAGACAACATGTTATCTATATAATGCATGGACTGCTGAAGGCTTTGTAAAGTAGAAACATATATTTGATCTTTGTATTGTTTGTAACAGATTTATCTAAAGGCCTTAATAGTTCACATAGAGTGAGTCTCCCTTAATACAAGGTAAAGCTATGAAAACCAGGCACTACATGGATAATCTTGTTCTTTTTTGTGTATTGAGAACACAGTGGACTTTCCATTACTCCTATAGTGATATCATATATCACACTAGCCTTTTGTTTAGGCTATGGGCCAAGTAATGCCAAAAACGCACTGGTATGGCTCCACATAACTAAGCTATTGTCATGCACTTGGTTGTGTGGCTTCTATGCTGAATAGATCCCACCTTCTCTTTCACAACAACAGGATCATGCTACCCTCACACCCACATGGCTACAACAACCACGCTACATTTAGACATTCATCATGACCCTTTTGGATGCAAAGCAAGAAGGAACACCCTAGGGAGCATGTGACACCTTTAGTGGTCGGTCCAGGGTGTGGTGATTATGGGTCGACACAGCAGCATATTTGGGAAAATTTTCTGCAAATGTACATAGCATGATGAGGGTACGGTAGATCAGTGGTTTTCAAACATTTAAACTTCTGACCCCAAACATGACTGGCAAAATGATACAAACACTGTTAATAAACTAATTAAAGAAGGACATAATGACAACACAAACATCTACACAACGTCCATTCAACTGTTTGTAACAATTTGAGCAAATATATAGTATTAGTAGGGATGGCAAACTAGTGCACTAGTGTTTTTTAATCGTGTTAATCACATGTTTAATCTCTTGTCCATTTCTGCATGCGGTCTGCCACTATAGCGGTGTGTGTGTGTTTGCTGAGCTGATCTGCTGACGGTGTTTGTGTGTCACTGAGCAGTTCTGTGAGACTCAGAGCCCCGCATTTTCAAGAAGTGATCACGTGATCTACGCGTGATGCTGCGGCATAACACAAACAGCTGATGGCCATACCGGTGTTATGACACCTTTTTGAGCGCTCTTTATCAGAGCCCTGCTGCAACAGGAAGGGCAAATTAAAACGAGCTCTCGACCAGACTGGACCACTGCCAGTCCAGCACAGCGCTGACCATTGGTTACCAGTAGTACACCACTGGCACCAGCGCACCGGACTGTGAGCTGGTCCAGTGCACGACCGGACCCACTAGTAGGGTTGAAATTATGGCTCTGTTTAAACAGTTCAAGCCCGTCTTCTCCACCTCCAGCCCCCACCACTGTACTCAAGACAGTTGTGTCCCTCCCACCTTAAATGTCATTCTTGGTCTAAGATCAAATCAAACTTTATTTATAGAGCACATTTCCTGTATAGCAACACAATGTGCTTTACAGCAGATAAAACACAGAATAAAATAAGATGAGGGGTTAACAGAGCTGCTACAAACTGAGTCCACTGACCAAAGTTAAATGACAATAACTCAAGATGAGGGCTTTCCTCAGATATTTTTTAGGTGCGATAAAAATGTGACTATTTGATTAAATAATTACAGATCATAATTAATTAATCACACACATTTTTTTTTTATCGCATGACAGCACTAGATATCAGCAAGGATTTAAAAAATCACTTTCAGTTCTGGAGAAAATCCCAGAACCACCATTTGTCCTGACCCCAACTTTGGGAACCACTGCATTAGAGCATCTCAGGATGTGCAAAATACCAAGAAAAATAATCTGGTGAGCATAGCAGTCATGACTGCTTTCACAGTGATGTAGGTTTTCCAAATTTGCTACAATCCAGTCACATTCTGCAGGGTCGTGTAGGTCATGGAGATCACAGTGAGTCTTTCCTCCCATAAGTTGAGAACTTAAAGGCACTAGGTGGAGTATTTCAGTAAGAGAGCAGTTTTTGAATCCAACGTCCCAATGGCTCCTCCTCCTAAACACCTTGACACGCGCGTGCGGTCGCGTGCGCACATGACGCATTACTTTGGTTCAGCCTGTAAGCTGGAGATAAACTGAAACTCCTTCTTAAAAAACTACAATTACATTGTAGGGTTTAATCACTCAGTTCACAAATCATATTCTCACAAAGCAAGAGGCTGCCCTCTCTGTCCCTGCTGTGTTTGATTCATGGCTTTAGAAAGGCAGCTGATGTTCTGAAGCTACAGGAACCGGAAATAAGGAAACGCTTGGTCCAGAATGAGTCCTCCACCAACATAAACGTGTATTCTTGGCATTCTGTTAGGAGAAATGTTTAAAAATAAAAATAAATCTCTCAGCATCTGGGGAATGGAGGATTTTTTTAGTAGCGTCCTGTACGAGAGCACCCCCTACTGCTACAGGTTTGCCTGAAGCGCGTGCACATTGACAAAAAGCCGACAATGCAGAAATTTGAATTTTATTGGCTGAAAAAGCTCGGCAGCCAAACAAAATGCAAAGGGGTCTCTAGGAGGAAGGAGGGTCTTCATCAAAATGACAGATGTTGTGGAACTCAACCCATAGATCATTGTTTAGACCTGAAATATCATTTAAAACATTTAGAAAACTTTGATGCATAAAAAAATACTCCTCCTAGGGGCTTTAAGAGGTGTCCAAACTGTACATGTTGGTAATTTGTCACAAGGTGACCACACAAACACAGTTAAATATGCATGTTTGCGTCATCTATTAACCTCACATGATTTACCTTTGACTGAGTGAACTGGAGAACCAGGTGAAACGGAGCGCTCTGAACACAAAAAGGCCAATTTCTTTCTAGAAGTGAGTCTTGATCTTTATTGGTCAGAGATCTTATCCATCAATTTTCACCAATTACTGACATATTTTTCTGCTACTACAGCATAATATAGGGTTGTGACTCATTGAATTGTTCAAAAGCTGGGTAAAAAGTAAAAAAAAAAAAGAGAAATCACCTCTTAGACAATGAAGCAGTGAAAATCCCCCACAAAAAAGAAGTGTGGTCTCACTCCCACGTAGGAGGAACACCCCAGAGTTACTGAGCTCAAGTCTTATGCACAAATGCCTGGTTGATAGAGGACAAAGAGTCTATAACGTGTCAGAAAACCATATAAAGTTTGGAAATGAGTTCCCCCTCGCTGATCTCAAAAGAGAATTTAAAATATGATCAAACTTTAATACACCCCGGGGGAATCATTAAGGCTCTGATCCCTGTAAAAAAAGCAATATAGCAAATAAGAACTGTACAAATGGGCCATATTAACTATAATGAAACACACAATTTCCAAGAAGAGAAATACGGGAATAATGATGTGAAAAACAATGAAGTGAGCAAAAGAAAAGCAGAAAACCGCATTAAGCAAAATACAGTGACTAGTAAAAATCCTACTAAGAGTGAAAAAATATATAGAACAAATCTTTAAAAAAAAAATAAGAAAAAGTTATATCAAAAACACCCTCATTGTGTGTCTGGTAAATAAACAGAATACGTTGTGAAAAGAAGGTGATATTTAGTATTTATTGTAAAACATACAGTGTACATAATATTGCTGTGAATGTGAATTTATGCAACTAATTGTGCATGAAATGTAAATATCAGAAAGGCTTACCATACATATTAAAAAGGTTCATAAACTGGCAAATTAGGCAGATAATGTCAGCCTCAATGAGTCATCTGTAACTCTCAGCCAATAAATGCATGACATGTTCTCATTTTTCCTTTAATGCAGAGTGAAAAAAATCCAACAAATAAGGGTCTATTTTTCAAATTGATAGGTGTCAAAAGCAGGAGCTGTTATCTTGGAAAATATAACTGTACCCAGGTCAGACTGTCCTGTCCTGCTGGTTTTCTGGTCCTCTGATGTTGGATGGTGCCTTGTGAAGGCCTTTTCATCAACAAACTCTAGTGGTGCACATGCCATTAAACTCTGATGGATGAGAATGTCTCAGCATCGCCAACTCTAGTGGTCAAAACCATCAAACTCCAGACGTGTCTGGTGATGAAAGTTTCTGTTCACCAACAAAACTTGGCGGTAGACACCTCTAACCCTCATCTAACCCTCCGACCTTGGTGAGTAAGATTGTCTCAGTATCATCAAACTTTGGTGGAGTAAACGTCTAATCATCCATCAAATTCTGGTGGTGAGATCGTCTCACCAAAATCCAACTCTGTTGGGTAAGAAGGTCTGACTGTGATCAAACTCCTGGTGGTGAGATAGTCTCACTTCATAACACAAATAATTAAAATAGCAAGGTTATTCTCAGTTTTACAAATTTTCTTTCCAGAACTAGTGTTGTCATAAGACCCGGGTCTTTGGTACCAAGTCGGTACTAAAACAATTTAAATGTTACGGTTCCAGGTTTTCTGAGGTACCGGCAGTACCGCCCAGCGGGTCGACCCGGTTCTTGCGGCGCTATCCGACTCGGGGTCTCATTTATAAACCTGCTTACACAAAAACGGGTCTGAAAGTTGTGTACGTTTTCATACTTGGAGACCTGCACACACACACACAACGTGTGCGCACACGCACACACAAGACCAACTGTCACCCTCCACCCGCCTCTCTGAACCGAATAAAAACAAGAATTTGAACTAAAATATCTCGCATTTAGGAGTTAAATCACAGTCTGTTCATGTCTTCAAATGGTATAACTGCACTTATTGATGCAATATTGGGATCAGCTGTGTAGTTATTGTAATTACTGAAGCATATGAATACTGCATTCAGAGGCACTCATGCATATTGCGCAGCGCTCCAGACTCTGGACAGGGTGCTACGCAAATGGTCCATATGCAGTCTCATAGGTGACTTGATGTTTTTAGTCTGTGATCATTTATTTGCTAGGATTGTTTCTTCTAATTGTACAACTTCTCATAATTATCAATAAATACATTTGCTTAGTAAAATGACAAGTTAATACATTTTTAACTCATTTAATTTAGTCTACTTTGGGCAAATTCTAAGAAAGATCAATTAGTTAAAGACATTCATACTTTAAGATCTTCGTATTGGAGAAAAAACGTATCAACTGCAAAGAGGAACACAGATGAGTCTTGTTCGTTTTGTCTCCTTCAATAAAGCTTTTCAATAGAGACATATATTGAATTCAATACAAACTGAAGGTTGTTCAGCTTGGACAGAGCTGGACTGCATCGTGAACCATTAAACTTCTGCCCACAATATACACTTAGTTCAATTCCTACTTTTATAGAAGGATAAAAAACAAACGTACACAGTTTGTGTAATGTCTAGGCGTCCAGACAGACTTTGTCAAGATGATTTACCTTTCTCTGACAGCGATCAGGCTAAGATTAGCAGCTAAAGGAATCAAAAGAATACAGTCTGATCCGGGAAGATATTTTCTTTTCTCCGTCCGTCTCTTTCTATCTGTGCAGTCAATTGATGTGACTTTGTGCTCGATGACCTGTGACAAAGTAGATCAACGGAGGAGTCGAGTGGCAAATAGCGGAATTTCAAACTAACAACTTCTCCTTTCATCGGGCCGGGGCCGAGTCGGTAGGCTGAATCGATCTGCCACAAACAAGCAATATCCGTCTGAAAGCGAGGGGACGGCGAGGCTGTGCTGCACACACAATCACAAAGTCTGCATCGATAAGACCCGCCCACACACGCACACATACTACAGGGTCAGCGCTGAGATAAAGATGTTAAAAGTTCCAAACTGTGCACAGTTACTGCAAAGACTGATTCGTCTTCATCAATAGGAAACAACGGCAAAATTAACTGTGTCTTTTATCTCTTTGAAGCACAAGACGGGGTCAGAATCGGGCAAAACAGTCCCATGCAACGTGGCCTTATTCTGTATTGTCTCTGGAAATGACCTTCTGTGTCATAGCAATTACTGTAGCCACAAGAGACCGTGTGTGTGTGTGTGTGTGTGTGTGTGCAATGATATAAGAAGCTCCTTTGACACTCCTTCTCTAGGTCATGTGGTCTGTGGAGACTCTGTGGAGGTCAATGGGATATGAGCTCCTAATGGTGAACGCGGGACTGAGAAAAACCGAGAGCGGCGTGAAGAAAACAAAAGGGCATTCAATTACAGAAAAAACACAAAATAAAGACAACAAACTGAGATTACGTAACACAATCACTCATTGTTTTCACTCTAAAGGACACTTTGAATGTTCATTTTCTAAGATTTGTGACCCTTGAGTAAAAAAAAACTCTTAAAAAAACAGTTCAATTTCCATCACTGATTTAACAACTGCATGAAAGTCATTGAGGAAATTGTCAGTATTATTGTCTTTGTTCCACAGAGGACTCCCTCAGGAATAGGTTTTATCAAGTGTTTCATATTCATACTTTAACGGTAAGTAAATGTGACACAGAAGTGGAGCAACGTGCCCACTGAGATTACACTCAATGTCCTTGTTTGTGTTACTTTTTGTCTTTTTTTTTTCATAAATTTCTTGTGATTTATAATTTATATTAAGATAAAGGTTTGGAAGAGTCTGTTTATACACATGATGTTGAGTCACGTTGTGTTTATTTGCAAATCTGATGTCTGATGACCAGACAGCAAAGAAAAAACAACCACTGTGTCTGTACCTTATTTGGTCAGTACACACACACACACACACACACACACACACACACACACACACACACACACACACACACTGGACTGACCCTTTTAGAGAGCCAAACTCTGTGTTTCTGTCACACTTCCTCTCCTGCTCCACCCTCCAAGAAACTCCCACCGGAACAGCAAATTCACACATCTCAAGTGGAGCACCACACATGAACACACACGTGTACACACTCACACGGACTCACACAGAGGCGGCTGCAATAACACCAACCTGAGTGTTTCTGTTGTGGATCCTAATCCACTTTTCTCCACCTAGCTCATTTTCTTGCTTCATTCTCTCTTCACCCCTCTCATGTTTTTATTCTGCTGTCTGTCTAAGAATCAAATCAACTTGATTTATAAGATGAGTTAAAAAGAAAACTGCTACACAATACCAAAACTCATCGAAAGAATGAAGAAATTAAAATAAATTAAATCAGAAAAATATATTTTTTAAAATTGAACATCAAATCTTATCAAGCAATGACCAAATTTGTTATAAATGTCATAAATGCAATTATAACCCAAAGAAAATTAGCTGCTTTTATTAAGAGCTTCAATATAGGACACTTGATAGAGAAAGGAAGGTTTGTCCCACAGTTCATATATATATATATATATATATATATATATATATATATATATACTGTATGTATATATATATTATCATTATTCTTTAACACATCTAAAGTTATGCACTGCCACAGAGTTAGACCTCTTGACTCCACAAAGAGACAGCGATGTGTGCAGCATGACATCACTTTGTTGCAGAGACGCTATTGGTCAAACGCCGGTAGTACAAGGAAGTATCTTGAAGGAAAGTGGATCTGTTTTTTTCCCTCTTCTTTATTTGATGCATTATAAACAGGGCTGCACATAACTGGTCGCCAGTCTGCAAGTGCACCAGATATCATGTGTGCGTACTGGACTCAATATCAGTAGATGCTCAAAATCAAATGACTCAGAATCGAGGGCAAAAAACACCTGATTGGGACATCCCTACATATTATTCCTGTTCTTTTGATTTCTGAGTTTTTTGGTTAAATCTGGTGAAAGTGAAACTAACTTAGAGATCATAAACTCTTTATTGGTTGTTAGTCCTGTGAAAGTGGTTCTTCATTCCAGAGCAGCAGAGAGTTATTGCTGAGAAAGTTCATGTTTTTGTGGTGCTAAAACCAAAACTTTTCACATAAACAAAACGAGTTGGTGCTAAGCTAGCTCTGGCTCCAGTTAAGCACTAGAACCTGCTTAGATGGGAAAACCTCTTTAGAGATTTAGAATTAAAACAAGGGCAGATAGGGTCGATAAATATTCAGGAAGCCAGAGAAGAGTAGCTAACACAGAAAACAGTCTCTCATCCTGGTACCAGATAGGAGTTCGGCTGCAGAATTATTTTTTGAAACAAAAACAAGTCAAGGGGGGGCTGATCTGTGTAAACTTCTTTGTTGTTTTGTGTGTTTAAGACTTGCCTTTAAAAAGAAAGCAGCATACCTCCAACAATAGTATGCTCAGATCAGAGACGTAAGTTGATAAGGCTCTCGATTTACCGGTCGGTCTACGTCCCAATCCTCACCTATGGTCATGAGCTTTGGGTAGTGACCGAAAGAACGAGATCGCGGATACAAGCGGCTGAAATGAGTTTCCTCCGCAGGGTGGCCGGGCTCAGCCTTAGGGATAGGGTAAGAAGCTCGGACATCCGGGAGAGACTCGGAGTAGAGTCGCTGCTCCTCCATATCGAAAGGAGCCAGTTGAGGTGGTTCGGGCATCTGGTAAGGATGCCTCCTGGACGCCTCCCTCGGGAGGTGTTCCTGTCTCTTATACAC
>SSNR01000236.1:813305-930783 GCA_006937965.1 Callopanchax toddi
AGCAGCAACATGAAGAAACGAAAGATAAAATAACAACATAGAAATGTAATCCTTTAAACAAAACGTGGAGTGCTTTAAAGGGAAGTTTTAAAGTAGCTGAAACTCCTAAAAGCGCTGGCTTCTCAGCATAAAAAAAACGTCTGTTTTCTCTCTCTGCCTTCAACCGTTTGTTTCCGTGTGCACTTCACTGACACTCGGAAAAACCAAAACTTCTTCAAAATCTATGAGAACAGTATTATACATTAGAAAATAAAGTATTTAAATGTACTTTTTTCACAAATCTTTGACATATTAACATTTTCAATAAAGGAACTATGTTTTACATGTATAAAACAAAACTTAAAAAGCATTTTTTACATTGACAGGGTTACACAAGGCTTCATGCATGTTTTTTTGTAAATACCTCCACAAGCTCATTGCTCCAGATGCTGCTGTCCAACTTCAGGCTCCGCACCTTTGACAGACTTGGACCCAGAGAGCGGTGTTGCCCTAGTAAAGAACAACACACAGTCATCAGTGTATCTACACAAGAACTCACATACAAATTCATACCACTCTTTAGCTCATGAAATATTTCTCAATGAAATATGAATTCCAATGTATTTTGCTGCCAGGCTGATGCTTTAGAGTTCCTGAGAAGCTCTCATATTATGAAGCGCATGTATGCACAGTAATCTCCTCAGCGTGCACCAAGCAGCGATGGAATAAACAATAAACAGGCAGTTACAAGACGACGAAACGGAGCATAACCGCGAGCTCATTCTCTCACTCACAGCAGACATATTTAGTCCCCTCAGCTCTCCTAATTGGAAATGAAAGCAGAGAACGAGGGCCATTAATTGCTAATGAATCATGAGTAATTCATTGTGTTTGTTGGTCGGCCTGTTTATTTGGGTGAACGAAAGGCTTCTGGGGTTGCTTATGGCCAAAGACGGAGCACACATGCATAATACATTAGACAGAAAGGCGCTGTATATGTGTGAATGTGAGTTATTGTCCTGTGAGTAACGGCGGATAATTTTAGATTTAGATTTGGCGTGATCTCATTACTGTCTTCTGTTCAGAAGTGGAGCAGCCGTGAATGAGAATGAGGGGCTGAGAGCTGTGACGGGCCGCCGTGACACAGTTCAAGACGACACGGACTGGAAAAGGACGGATTTATTTCACAAATTTAACTGAGTCATTTTTGATAACTAGTTCTTGGTGTTTGTTTTATTTCTTTTGATTGATACCGGTGTTATATCAAGTCTGCAGAAAGCAGAACAAAGCAAACATCTTCATTTTATCAACCGAATTTAATTCAGCCTCACATTATTGGTGCATATTTGTCCAGATTAACAATCAAAGGCAGGATTGGGTTACTCAGACTAAATGAATCAACCCGATTCTGGTGGGTTTAACATTTAGAATATCTGGGGGTTTTTTGAAGTCACATAAAACTAAATTTATATTATAGCAAGATCCACTGAGATCTAATGTCCAGCTTGAAAAATGAGAACCATAAAAGCCAGAGTTTGTCCCTTTAACCCGTGGAGTTGAAAACCTTTTGCAGTGGATGCCTGCTGCAATGCAACAGGCCATCCACTGAGTCGTTCAACACCATAGGACCATTTTCACTTGTGTAAAGGTAATGAAGCTTAAAAAACGTGTGCGAGAGCCTCAGGGTACACAGTAAGATCTGCACATATAAATAGCTTGCTGGAGATGTCTTCATCTTTCCAACACAACACAAAAAAGGCCACCATAGCAGCTTTAACAAGAAAAAATAAAATAAAATGACTCCACCTGCCAAGAATTTCACCTCCAATTTAAAAGTTTCCCAGTGACTCCTGCGTCGGTTCACGGAGCACTTTTCCGACCATATTTTTATTCATCGAAGGGTGATGAGTCAGGGCGGGACAATGAGGGCTGCATTTTTGTGTTACCCTGGCAACTGTTGCCGAAAGGCACGTCTCTGAGATGCCTCCCGGTTCAAGAAGTTTATTGTAATTGCGTGTGTGGGCAGCAGCCTTAAGTTCTTTCAAGTAATGCCATCTCCTCTCAGGCAGCTGTGTTGGATGATGGGAAAAGTGTGTTTATGGATGGAAACATTTAGCTACTGAGGGAAAAAAATATGAAATATAAAGAAAAAAATATCTACCTCTAAAAATGTCCAGACTCATCCTTTGTGGTGAAGTATTTTTCTACTAAATATGAGTCAGTAGAAAATCCATTTTGCTGTTTCATTTAATAACATTGTGAGTCATTTTAGCTTTTTGTTTATTTCTCAATTTATAGCCTGCATTACCAAATACATCAATGCAAAAACAGTCAGTAAAACAGAATAGTTTCTTGGTTAAACAGTCTGTACCCTTCCTCTACAGTATAACAAGGTTATATGTATTACAAGAGGAAGTAAAAACTTAACTTTTATTTGCACATTTTACTGTAAATTCACTACATTTGAATAGAGAAGAATCTTGCACCCTAAATTAAATCAAATAATTTCTAACCATTGTGTAAACTTTCCACTGGTGTCAGTTTTACCATTGATTCAAACTTGATGCCAAAATTAATTTTCCACTGGCAACACAAGTCAAGCAGACCATAAACAAGCAGGCAAGTATTAAACTATTTAACTTTATGGTTATTCTTCAGGAATTTTGGGTTTAGAATTGTGAGGTGTCTCACTAAAAATGTGTGGTTTAGCCAATAATCCTTAACAGACCTAAGTGGTTTTCTTTTGGAAAGAGTTGTAAACAAATCACCCCAACAAAAAAAAGAAGAAACATTTAACACATGACTGGAATGACAAGCAAATGCATCTTTAAAAGAACATAGATCTGGATTTTGTCCTACCCGGTGCCACTTGAATAAGTGGTAAATTGGGCTCATTTTGAAGACTGTTGCCGTTTGTATTTTGAAAATGATTTTATCAATGACAATATCCACCATGATGGTGTGAATATCTCATACAGGCTACTTGGTCAATGTGGTTTAACATCCAAAAAAGGATGAGTCTGGTGGACTACAGTGTGTGGGATCCCCTAAGTGAGAAAGTCTATGAAGGTCGAACAGAAAAAGCCACTGTCCATCATTTATCTTATCCGTTTTGTTTTCAGGTTACTGTTAGCTTGTCCTGCTCATGCTGGGGTTTCATTCCCTTTGCTGCCCCCCACCCCCCAATATTATTAGTCTTTTGTATCTCTGCCTGTCCCCTCTGTGGCCCAACAGATGCAGTATATTGTGCTATAAATTCAATAAAGTTAACTACGCAAGAGGAGGACTATATCACACTATTCTTATGATAGAGTGAATTTGCTCTGACATAGAAAGACACCATTTCACTAATATATCTGCATAAAATGTCAGAGCAGGACAGGATAAAAACAAAAAAATCATCAAGGACAAACTGAAGGTAAAAAGTAAGAAGAGCTCGCAGAGTTCCATTCAGGAAATGAAAAATAGTCAAAGACTCATCCGCAAGAAAAATGGTGACCAATCGAAACCACAACTTGAGAATCGATCATAAATTTGATCCCTCACAAAGATGAGTAAAGATATGAAGCTGAAACTTTCAAGAAATGTTAACACACGTTTGATGAAGCAAAATGTTTTTTCTGAAAACTATAAAGTATGTAAGGGTTTTTAAAACTACCTAACAACAGCCTGATTTTAATAATCTGCCTCTTTTTAAATTTCCCGTTCAGTATATGCTTACATAGTGAAAAGTTAAAAGCGTAAGTTGATAGATCAAAGCAAAGGTGGAAGCTAATTGTTTTAAATTAATCAAATTTAGTACAAACGCTAACACATGTAGAGTTAGATCAATGTGTTAACTTAAAAATTAATAGCGTTGGTCAAATCTAGGCCCAATGGCTGCAACGACAAAAAAACACAACTGCCAAAAGTCTTGTTTCCTGCTAAACGCTGTCCAGTGTTAAGGTTTATTTATGCAGTGGTCATTCAGACAGACACTGATTTATATGAAAATAGTCAGAAAGTAACTTTTCGCTCCCTCCCCATTACAGACACGCCTCCTTTGTGCTGCGAATCAAGCCTTCATTAATCAGGCAGATTTCATACAGACAGAGCTGCACAGTGAAAACGAGGCTGATCAGAAAATAATCACAGATGGTGTCATTATTCTGTGGCCATTACGTTGTGCAATCAACATTTACACCCTATAAACTTGTAAATTGCCACCATATATAAACATGGATGATTATTCATGTAATACTACATTTGCAAACTGGGACAAAGTATTCCAGTATGAACCTCCGATATAAAAGGGTGAAGTGACACGCTATTAAAATTGTCTGTCTTGGTGCAAAAAAAAAAAAGAAGCAGAAAAGCCCATCTTGGATCATTTTTACCATTAGCCCACTCATTACTTCTTACCTCCTCCTCTTCTTCAGCGTTTCTCTTTATTATCCATGACAATAAAGTGTAAGAGGGCTAATTAAAAGCATGAGCATTGGTATTCCAAATGGATTACAGCCCAATTTCAAGAGAGCAGAGCTGCACAAAATATTCACCCTCTTGCTCTCAGCGTGTCGACCAAATGTAATATTAAACACCACTGCAAATGAAATAATTTAAGGGCGTTTGAAAGAAGATGTTGGATATCTGATGCGTACCAATTACAAGGCTGAGGTGAAGAATCAAATTATGCATGACTGGGAGAAAATCCGGAGGTGATAGAGGGACGTGTCCACTGTCCGCCGTCTAATCGTGTTTAGCGGGTCAAGCACCAGGCTGGGATCCTCCAACTTCTCACACATGGCGTAATCTTTGTTGTCATTTCATCTCAGCTATCCAGCATTGCCAAACAGATTATGGAGTGCAGAGGATGGATAACAACTCCCATAAGTGGCTTATCACCTGAGATCTGTATTCCAAAAGAGCCTCAGGGTCAGATTACAAAGTGGCCAAGTCAGACATCAGACCTCACACAGAGAGAAGAGCTGAGCACTAGCACACGTCTAGTCTCTGATTTGAGATGTTTCACATGAGAGACAATGCTCTTTGTGAACTAAATGTAATCTTTATTTGATTTATTTTAGATAATTCCCAAATAATTTCTGTTGAAGTTTACTAGAAGTAATTCCTGGTTCTAAATGTTGTACATGAATGGTTCAGCTGGCACGTTTTCTATCAGACATGTTGAAACTTTCCACATCACAAAGCTGACATGATTCACCAAAACACAAAACCCTACAGAAATATTTAATGAGCAGTGCAGGATAGCTAAATACTACTCAGTTAGTACCAGCGGACAGAATGACGCTGTATTCAAGCTGTTGTTTTTAAATAAATGTCACTTTATCAGCTTTCTTAAGATATGGCTCCTGTAGGATAAATTGGTGATTTTGTTTGTACTCTGATGTTGAACATTTTTAAATTACAGGTCAGAAAAATGAATTAGAACACACCCCAACGCTGGATTTTAGATTCGGCAGGTTGAAAATTCCAGACCAGTCTGAAACGCAATGTCCAATATGGCTACCTTGTGTATAAAAAGTATACTTGAGTGTATTTTTTCTCCAAAACTGTCAGTTTGTAACAAAATACGTAACTCATACATAAAGTACTCTAAAACCTCTTTTGGTAAGCATGTTACTAGTGTTTGAATAAAAAAATGGAGACAATACTTTGTAATTGGCTTTTATTGCTAATAATGGTTAGCCTGGCTACTGAGCACAGCGAGTAGTAAAATCCCCATCGCCAGCCTCCCTAGGTTTTTTTAGAATTAAAAACTCTTATGTCAGGTGTGACATCATTCCCATGTTGAACTTTTAATACTAAATTTATTACAAAGGGTCTTTATTTATTTATGTTTTTACTTAAATCTATGTTAAATTCAGTTTATTATTATTAAAGAAATAAGTGAGCAGCCTAATATTACACTACAAGCTTTACCCAGGTTGCTCAATTACTTGTGTGCAAAAAAAAAATAAAAATTCTGTTACGTTTTAAGTAATTTGGAAACCAAAAATTGTAACTAGCCAATTACAAATAAACAAAATACCAGACCTGTGGTGCTGAAATCTTTTAGAATCAAATTATATTATTTTCTAGAAACAAATCTACATAAAAATTTTGTGGATAGATATCAGCTTTATCTTACCTGTCTTACTACTGACTAAGTAGTCAGTTTACTTCTGACTAAGTAAAGAAGTCAAATAAAGCAACAATCTTAATAAACTGTTTTATTAAAAAGAAGTCTGTTGTGACTAGCTGCTTGTAATTATTAGTTTGTTTTTGTTTTTTTTGCACAAAACTGCATGAAGTTGACTTTTTACATAAGGGCACTGATTTTCTAAGTATTTTATATGCACAGGTTGTTGTTTACCAGCACCTGCGTGCAGCAAGCGTTTGTTTTCACCTTTAAGTACAAAGAAGCCAGCAACATATGGAATGCTATTTCCATTGTCTTCAAATAAATATTTGCATATGCACCTGAATAAAAAGACTAGTGAACTGAGTATATATGGCTGTGAAAAATATCAAGAAATAAAGAAAAAGTTAAATATACAGCACATTGATGCACACTGCCACCATTTAAACAGGTGTTTTGAGGTGTTGATTTGAACTTTAAGTTTTAAATCCAAGGAGCACCTGTTAGATGAGCTGGGTAAAAAAAAACTTCTGATTCATAAAGGTCTTCAGATATATTCAAGTGCGTGAAAAGGATATTTAAAAAAATACCATCAGACCTGCTGTAGATATGTGAATGGCTTTGATTTGATGAGGTCAAACCAGATACTGGTTAATCTGAGTGGGACTAGTTACAAAGTGTTTCTGTTGTCCAAACTCAGTCTAATCTCTGAAGTATTTACAGAAGTATATATAAATTCTATTTCATAAACATGTAAACCACCCTGATTTTAGCATTATGTAGGTATTAAAATAGAATTATGTGGTAATTTGCAGCAGAAAAGCCTGGAATTCCAGAATAATTGAAATGTTAATTATAGGGCAATGTTAGCATTTGCATAACCTGCTATGAAATCTTTAGGATTAGAATTGTTTAAAAAACACTTTGGAACTGGCCCCATTGTAATATGTTTCTCCAAACTGAGGTTGCTCAAAGGGCTATCTACAACAGATATTGTTTGTTCGTTCATTTTCAGAGGACCCCTCTTTGAAATGTGAACTCTCTCTTTAAGGGATTCAAAGACATGTTTTAGGAACCCATGCAGACCCTATGAGTTCTGATGGATCTGATCCATAAAGTGGTCAGGGCCATTTGGTGATAAAAGAACAAGCTATTTAGTCAAGTGGTCATAATATTGTTGGTAGTAGAGGAAATATGGATAATTAAGATCATTTCAATATATTTCTCTGAATATTTGACAATTCTGCACTACAAATCTAGTATATTTCTGAATATTTTTTACTTGTTAAGAGCCTTTTTCTCATTCAGGAGGTGTTTACTGATTTATTTCCCAGTTAGTTGGATTTCCATAATTACTGACATCATTACATTCTTGCTGGTTATCAGTGTGATAACTGTAGACACAGACTATATCACACAGGGAAGCCGAGCACCAGCTCTACTGTTGGACTGTTATAAACACATTCGGTCAGTTTAAACATGCTACAGTAGTCGCTCTGTGTGGCTCCTACCTGCACAGTTCTTACAGATGACCACGCACAGGTTGACCGACGCCCACTCCGGCTGCGGGGCGCGACAGTCGGCACAGCTCCTGTTGGCCTCGTTGAACCAGATCTTCTCTGCCACTTCGTAGTCGTAGAGCGTCTCCGTGATCGATTCTTGGACCGCTTCAATCCACTCCTCCTTCTCCCGTTCTGAGTCCGCCACAAAGCTGCAACAATCAATTTTTTTTTTTTTTTTTACTCCCGACCCCAACACATACCTCACTGTTATTGATTTGATTTGAGAGAGCAATTAAACAACATAGTAGCTCTTGGCAGGGTGATAAGGGTGTGAACGTATTTGGAGCTGCTGGGGGGGGGCGGGGGTGTTGCTAAGTGTGTATGTCTACGTGTGATTGCAATAGATTTGGTGAAATTGATAGAAGCGATGGAAGGGTGCAAGTAAATCAATCTGTCTCAGCTTGCAACTCCACAATCTATAAAGTTCTAATGAAGGGTATTTTTTTCAGGATATTATTCCGACATTAGACTCAGGAAAGTTGAGGGATGGTCACAGTAAACGTGTACAAACACAACCAATTTCAAGCTTTGATACAAGAAATCTAGTTTAACAAGAATTCTATTAGATACACGTCACTCTGAAATAAGTAAAAGAAATGAATTAAACAAGGTAAGGATTGTAGGTACTTGTTCTGTTGACGTGGGTGTAAATGTTTTGCAGATCACATTAGAAAAGGGCGAGAACCGTGTGCAAGTACATGACATTTATAGTGAGTTGCATACAGTTTAAGACAGAAGAACTGAGGAGGCCTCATTGTGTCAGTCACTCGTCTCTATAAGGACAGTCATTATATGAAATGACTGAATTATTATCTGTCTGCAGACGGTTTGTAAGGAGGGACAGCTCAAGTTTCTGTTTGGTGCTGAAGTGCCGTTGAAGTAAGTTAGTAGAACTGATGTCTCAGGGTGTTTTCATACCTGCAGTATTTAGTCCTTTGAATTCAAACCCTGGTCCGTTTTCCTCCTTGGTTTAGTTTTTTTGGGGGCACATCAGACTAGGATGGAGCAAAATGACCTTATCGAGACCCATCGGAGGAGGTGAAGGTGGAGGAGAAACACGTATATGCTGCAAGTTTGAGCTAAACACCCCCCTGTAGCCAGGCTTGCATTGCATTCTGGGATGCAGGAGGGCACACATGTCTTAGTAGCAACTAAGTAGCTCTTAGCTAGATGAAAATTAGCCGAGGGCTCAAGTGGATGATCAAGTGTCTGTTACCTGACTGATATTTGAGCAGATGACTAGATTTATCAACTTGACTCAGAGAGACTGTTGTGGATTAGCTCAGGATCAGAACTTAGCCCTTTCTTCCTATATTTACTTCTGGTAGCCCCACCCTCAGACAATCTGACCAATCAGCCGACTGAACGTTCTCACCTGGTTTGTAATGATGCATTTTGCTTTGTTTGAAGTTTTCCCTGTGTGGAAGGATACAAAATCACCAGAAAGTGATGCAGATTACCAAAATTATGAACTGATTTTCCCTCTGATGGACAGTTTTCAGATTAAAAAAAATATATATTCTTAAAGTTTTTTACATAAATCAGTAACAGTGGGTCAGAGCTGCACAAGAACTAGAAATCTGCATCAACCATCGAAACCTGAACCTGTACATCCCGGGTAATCTTCAAACTGAGGTCATTTAAAAATCTAGAACAGGTAAGATATTAATTATTCATCATTTCTACAGAAATCCACTTAAAAGGATCTGAGCAACCCCTTTAAATGGAAGGAATGGGACAAAGCAAGAAACAAACATGTACAAGAAAAGAGACAGAAAGGACCCCAACTTGACTCAAATAGGCTCTTAGCAAGGAGAAACGGGACCACTGGTCTCCATGGCAACATGGCTAAAAGTGTAAAGTAAGAAAATGTGGGAAGTTGGGGGTAGAAGGGAGTGGGGTTATTGCCTGGAGCGGAGGATGTGCACTAGAACAGCTTCGCCTAAGTAACCCAGCTAAGATCGATAGGTTGATTGGGTTCAGCCGCACCGTGCCCAGCGATATCTTCCTAGGGCCCATCCAAAGAGACGACTGCTCACACTGTCTGCTCAGCTGCAGCTCTGCATCTAACAAGGCAGCAAGATGGGGAATCTGGTCTCAGATCAGAGCTAAAAGCTGGCTGATGGAAGCAGCAGAGAAAAAAAACAGTAAGCTAAACAGGAATGTCTAATCAAAGCCTAACATATGAACAAAGACATGAGATGAAAGAAGTGGATTATAGAAAACCGCTTCACACCCAACGAGTAAAGTACCTGTTATTGGTGATGAGCAGTGTTAATTTTGGCATGAAATTTTAATTTAGTTTTAGTCTTAGTCTTTTGACTAAAATTCTTTTTCATTTTAGTCTAGTTTTAGTCGTCCAATTTGTTTTCATTTTAGTCTAATTTTAGTCGACTAAAATTCTGAACTATTTCAGTCGACTAAAATGGTTCAGAATTTTAGTCGACTAAATATAAAATAGGCATATTTGACTAATATTAATATATTTTCCTCTGGTGCGTTTATTTTACATTTCTTTAAATGAATTGGGGTAACACTTTACTTTTAATAACAGTGCATTATTAAGTATTATATAAACAAATGGGCTCTTTATCAACGTTCCCAATATTGTTAATGACCCCAAATATAAGACACAGCCCTTTCCAAGACTAATCTTCAGAAAAAAAACTAAATTCACTTTTAAAATAAACTATTTTGTTGAAAATTTGATTAAGTAGCTTAAATATTATCTTTAGAGACCTTTAATATTTTTTTTTTATTAATTCAATCACAAAGATCTGTAATTCATATTCTACTGTGTGTTGAGTTCTGTCAGGAAAGACACTAGTGGTCCTGAGCAAATAAATACCATAATAATGCAAACAGTCAGAACTTTGCTCATGACGTGTCAGATCAAAAGTCTGCAGGCTTTAACTCACAGAGTCTGATCAGCTGTTCTCACGCTGCGGTCCGTCTCCTCCCACAGAACGTGATCTCCACAACGCTCCGTCTTCGGTCATTTCACTCCATAACTCCATATTTCCTGTCTCCCTGACAGCTGTTTGATCCTCTGCTGCATTCATCACTATTATCTTAAAATTAGCGTCATAACTCTGCCTCCGTTCTGTTCATGCGACCCACTTTTAATAAAGTTTGTTCCTGTCGGAGTCTGCTCTGCTGTTTACAAATTCCGGCGCGTCCCGACAAGGCGGACTCTGATTGGTTCCTTTCTCTAGTCCCGCCTGCTCCGATTGCCGATTGGTTCTTTGGTATGTTCGTCAAATTCTTCCCGTTTTCTGATTGGATTTCGTCACTGTCAATTCTCGTCTCGTCTTTCGTTCCTGACGAAAATGTCCGCCGATTTAGTCTTCGTCATCGTCTTTTTCCGTTTTATATTTTTGAATTTCGTTTAGTTTTCGTTCGGCAAAATATATTCGTGACGAAATAAATAACGAAAATATTTCGTCTACGAAATTAACACTGCTGATGAGGCTATTTTCACGCATCATTTGCAATAAAAAATATAAAATATTCTCATGTGCTGTTGAAAGAGGTATTTTTCACTCAGAAAAGCCTACAAGATTCAATTATCTACCACTAAACCAAACCCTACTATTACAGAGATCTGCAGTGTAATTATGTATAATATTAACAACACTGAAAGTAATCTAAGAGTGTAATGAATACAGATACAAAAAAAAAACCCTAACTTAGCCAGTTAGAGGAGGTGATTTGTTTGTTTTATGGAAAAAATGGAGTTAAGAAAATAAAAGCCTGTTTTGAGCTATCATGTCTGGATGATAAATGACTGGAATCTGATGGTTAATGGGCACAGGGATTAGCGTTTTCTCATTCTATGTTCTAGTCTTTATGCTAAGCAAAGCTAACACGGCACCAATATGGTTCCAACGCATTTGAAGCCAGTTCCTCACTGGGTTGCAACTGTTGGTGACAAAATCCATACAGCTTTAACACGAGTTTCCAAAATGTCTCAAAACGTTCAAGTCTCAGTTTTCTCAAGTGAGTCAAAGGGTCTTAATCAAGTGTTGCTGGAATATATTTGAAAAGTGATTAAAAACTTGACACATTTTCTATTTAAAAAGTCTTCTGAAACCCTTCATAATTTTGAGAAATGTGACAAGTTTAGTTGGAAATAGAGATCAAAACTGGTATAAAATGAGGGCAAACTGCAAACGAATTGAGACATAATTAAAACACTAACTAAATTGTGTCAAGAACATTTGCAAGACCTTTCCACAAATGTGTTTGCAATTACGTCCTATATGCACAACATGGCCCACATGAATATAACGCTTTGCAAAGATGTCATGAGATCATATTCTGTATAAATCCAAGTGAAAAGGTGTTTTTTTAGTCAACAACAGTCTAGACAAGGAAAGAGAGATAAACATTTTTTAATGTTTCCCACAGAGCTGTCATATCAACAAAAAAATGAAGATAGGTTATTATGAAAAAAGTTGTGAACGATCCAAATCTACCATGTTGAAGCCAGCTGTTTGAGAAGCCTACGTTTACAGAAATAGAGACAAATTCTTATTTGAGTTGCTCCATCTTTGGCAGGACGTTCAGTAAAATTGACTAAATTGATCGACTACTCTTGTCTGCAGCTCTGATCTGATGCATCAACATACAAATCAAGAAGAAATCCAAACAAAACACAGGAGTTGAAGCCAAAACAAAGCAAATGCCCCCCCTAGTGGCTGTCTGCAGTATATTTTTAAGTCCCGCCCCTTCAACGTAAACATGGGATTTTTATTTCTTTTCCCAGATCTTTTTTTTTCCCAGATACTCATCTCTGTTGATTTAAGTAGTTCTTCTTTTGTATGCTCAAAATGCATTTTTCAAACACATGTAGTTGTAATTATTTGACACTTGAAAATCAACATTTTTTAGGGCGAGGGATAAATGTGAGTCCACTGTATCAACAAATACAACATGACAGCTCCTGTAAACAGTATATGTTGGCTAAATGTTCAACTAAACCGCAAATTTGGATAGAGAAAGTCTAAGAAGTCAAGTATATATATGTAATAATAAAACACAATATATTATTGTTTGTATAATTAGTCCTAGAAGAACTTTCATCTTGTAAATAGTGGGTTTAAACACATCTTCTAAACTTGCGTGAATATTTTAGAGGGTTTATATGACATGTTCTTTTTTTGTACGGTTTTTCATCCAATTAGAATAATCCATAGACCTTCCTGTCAGGAATTCACTTTAGATAATCTCCCTAATCAACAGAACAAGTCGTGGAAGTGTCCACATTTCAACACACATCAACAAAATGCTAAATAACTCAACTAAACCTGTTTTCTTTCCCATTATACCCTGGAGTTGGGCTTTCATTTGCAGCTTTACTTTAGCGGGAGCGCTGTCTGAACAAGAGCACAAAGTTTTTCTTTTCTCCAAAGTTCAACGTCTTTGCTTTGTGTATTTTCCTCCCCTCTGAGCCTCATTGTCATTCCCTGTACTCATAAAAGACGGCTATTGTATCCAGCACAACGGGTCGAGCGCTCTGTCCATTTAACGGCAGCAAAACAATGGAAAAGCCAAAGTGAGTCTCCACAGCTTAAAGTGATTAGATGAGTTTCTCGCTAATCCCCACCTTGAGCAGGTTGGGAGAGCGCTCCCAGGATCGCCAATCGATTTGATCCACAAACACACTCACGCACGCTCAGAGTAAAACCCTTTTAGCGATGACCTTATCAAAACAATTCTGAAGCTGTGAGCTCATTGTAATTTTTTTCTCTTTTTTGGGGGGCGCAATTACAACTGGCGTGTTAACGAAGCAGCCGAACGATTGGACCATTAAGGGAGCTGCCACAAACAGATCGATCGGACACACAACGCACGGTGAGGAGCGAGAGGGACAAATAAATAAATAAATCTTTACACACGGCGAGAAAGGAAAGAGGGGGTGAAAAATGAGAAAACGGTGAAACAAGTGCACACAAAAACAAACGAGCAGCGCTTTCTTTCTTTCTTTCCTTCTTTTCGGGGCAGCTGTCACGCTTGTATTCTGAGCGGGCCATTACAGCACAAACAAGCTGCGTGCTCATTGATTGGAGGCCCCTCGGGGGACAGAAGCCACCTGAAAGGCTTCCAGCCCTACAGAGGCACAGATACCTGCAGCAGAGCTCTCAAGAGGACGCTTCACAGAAGCAACCCTGATCGATAATTAGTGGTTTTTGTGTACAGGACACTGTTGTCGTGTACCGTGGATGACGCCCTGGTCGATAAAGTCTGCGAGTTGTGTGGTGGTGGTGTGGTGATTCACGAGGTGCTCTCTGAAAGAGATTTGACAGGAGAGCTAATCAATAAGGGAAAAACAAACTTGGGGTTCTCCTTTGTTTTACTGTAGCAGCATCTTAACTTTCTGACATGCCTGCTCATTATTTCTACATTTTAAAACCTCCCAAAGACAGCGTACGGAGCACTGTTATTTGCATTGTCAGTGTTTGGATTTGTTTTTAACGATTCTGCCGTTCTGCTCAGCTGCTTTGGATACAAATCAATGAATTGTTGCATTCAGGTCCATTACAAATAAAACAAAGAGGAGAAAAAGTTTAGTTCTATGGACAGAGAGGTACAGCGCTGTGCAAAAGTCCTGAGTCATCACTTGTTTCTTTGGATTTTTCATCTAGCAGCCTGGCTTTCTTTGGCCTCGTGCAATATTTTTTTCTTCAGAATTTTGAAAGTCCTTCATTTAGTGTTTTGCTTCTTGTAATAATGTTTTTTGCCTGTGTGTATTTGTTTGCACATGTTTGTTAGCAAAATATCTCCTAAACCACTTGATGAATTTTAAAGAAAGTTCCAGAAAGTAATCGCATAGAATATCTAGCTTTTGGCTTTATGAAATCCATTTTAATGTTTTTTTTCCAGAGTAATGCTGATTCTAAAAAATAAAAACAGAAACAATTTAATATTTGAAGGAAAACCAGACCATGAAAAACGTAATACTTTGGGTTCTAGATATTTCTAGCTGGAGGTCTGTTGGTTTTGCTTTCTGTTAATTATGTCTTCACCCTCTTGGTTTCTTCTGTTTGTGTTAGAAGACCAATAACACACAGGGATATTACACATAGTCTTACTTCTTTGTGTGCTTTTTCAGAATCTTCATCTTTTTTCAAATAAACTCTGACCTAAACTAAACACAGTTTAATGCTAGGATGTTTTATGAAAGCTTTTATCAGTGAACAAAAACTACATCTCTGTGTTTTAAATAACCCTTTTAATGCAACAAAGAATCACAAAATCGAAGACTAAAAGCTAGTCCACCTTTGTTATGATGTTATGAGTGTGTATAGAAGCTAGATAAAACTTTCCTCTAGGAGAGAAGTTCTCTTTGGTCCACTGCCTTCTGCAGTTTCCCCTGAAGCATCTGCCTCAAGATGTTGGAAGTCAGATTGCTCAGATTTCATCAGAAATGGCCTTAGAGGTGTTTCTTGGACGTCTAATGATTCTTGGAAAAGTCAGTGAAGTAACATATGAAGCAGTTTGCAGGGGCAAATGGCATGGGGGGGGGGTCTTCTGACCATTTCATAAACATTCAACAAACAAACAAGGTGGTCAAGCAATGGTTTAAACCAAGGCGGACAGCAGACCTTTAACTATTCTGTGAAGAGATAAGAAGATCACAATGGAAGTATTCCAACCCCAAAGAGGAAGAGACTGTTGGCAAACAGAAGGTGAAATCACAATCCAATATAATGCTAAGAATCACAGTGCCAATAAGTGCTTTATTTATCAATATTTGGGTCAGTTTTGATACCTGATCTCTGTTTTTTTCACATCATCTGAGACAGGCGTATGTAGGTAACTAGCATATAAACACACTCACATTCCTAAAGCTATGTCTACACCTCAACTGCTGTATTTATAGCAGAAGTCTCAAACAATGAAAACAGTGCTGCGCAGAGTAAAAGCCAACGTTGCAGGCTGTTTAACCTCCACACACAGACTGTTTGGTTTGTGATCTGGAACAACATTCGCCGTCCACGTTATCTACCGCTATGTTTATAGAAATTAGATATGTATGACAACATCAATGTTAATTCTCGTCTATAGTCATAGAGGTGACTCTGGTTTCTTCATATCAGACTAAACTACTGGAAAATACAAAGTTAGGGTTAGTTGGAAGGACATGTTAAAAACTAGATTACTGGAATGAAATATTCCAGTAGAGGAACTTAATCTCTTCTGTTGCTTCATATGGTTAAATTATAAACAAGTGTGCAACTATAAAACATTACTATGAGATAAATGAAATGTAGCAGGAGGCATTGTTAAGGACCCTAACATTACACAGACTGAGAGCTACATAGGAAAATATGTTCCAGTACAAAAACATAAAGCTATAATTTGTGGGAAAGGGAAAACATAAAAGGTGAAGTACAGAGCTCTAATGATGTGCAAAAATACAAATAAAGTGCAGACAAACCAGAAGTTTTTGAAGGGCGTGTTGATTTCAAAGCCCTTGCGGTCCACGTCTTTAATACCAGCAGCAGTCAGTTCCACCTCAGCAATACCAAGACCCGCTCTGTAATCCTTAAAAAAAAAAACAAATGAGGAGAGAATTATGAGTGAGATTATATTTAAAATGTTTTGTCTCATGATCAAAACCTAAAGATTTAAAGCCTTTGACTAAAACCTTTAATCAACCAAGATTATCTTGGTGTTGGAGTTATAGAAGTTTTGATCAAATCTTGAAAAGAATAATATGCACAATCTAACAAATAGTATCAAATTGAAAGACTCTCAGTTCCTACCGTGTTAAATCTTAGCTATTTATCTGTATAACTGACTGAGTTATAGTCATTTATGTGTTAGATTAATTAGCTAGAATGTCATCTTGATACTTATTTCTACTACCCTCGTCTTCAGCCTCTAATAAAATGTCATTCTAATCTGTTATTTAGTAGTGGTTTCCAAGTATGTTGCCACCATATTTATAGAAATACATTTTGAAAGGGATTTGAACATTCAAATTCTAATGGTCCAAATTAAAATAGGTTTTTATAATGGGCATTTTTTGCTCAATTTTTTGTTATCAATTTTTGTAACAATGTTTAATAATTATTTCAATACATTTTCAATTATCTGGATTCATTTTGATAGATTTCTTAATAAGTCCTAACACCATATTTCAAATAATCTGACACTGATGTTGTTTTACCATCTATTTAAAAACGTCTTCATTAGAGAATATTTTTAATGTTAAATATTATTTAGTCATTTTTGTTGCTGCGTTAATGATGATGGTAAAAGGAATAATTTCTCATATAAAACTCTTTCTAGAATCGGTAAAATTACAGCTCCTTTTAAAGAAATTATTTAAAAAGCCAAATAAACGCTATTACAAAGATTCAAACACAGCAGGGCCATTCTGATCCAGTGTTGTCTAAAGTTTTGTCTAAAAACGACACCAAGTATACAGCCGTTTGTGTTGCAGAGAGCTGCAGAAAAATAACAGCCTACTGAACTTTCATTGGCTTTTTCCTCTCCCCAGTGACGCACAAACTGAGTCTGTGTGTGACGTCTGTATGAATTAAAAAAGAGACTGAAGAACTGGGTGACTGTTGTGTGTGTATGTGAGTGTGTATATCAGTGCAAAACTATAAAAACCAAAGCTGTATCCAGGGAATCCAAACCAACTCCAGCTCTCTGCCTAAATGTTTCCTGATGCCTCTTTCCAAAATAAAAGTTCTATACAGAGAAACAGTTTGGCTAAATTCAGTTCCAACTCCACACCCTTTTCTGTTTGAATGTCAACACTAACAGCTTAGAACAATTTCAATCGGTCTTTGTCAGATGACGTATGGCGCGTTGCATCATGGGATGGATGAGTGTAAACAACAGAAGACACTATGGTCACTGTGTGTGTTGTGAACTTATTAACCTGCAGAAAATGGTACACTCGTGTTGTGTGAAGGACTGCCCTGCCAGATCACAAGAAGCAAAAACTTAATAACAACGTGACTCATACACTCAAAATGGCACAGGGTGTGTGTGTGGTGAATAGGTAGGTCACGTGTCTGACAAAGGCCGATTCCAAGCACAAGGAAAATACAAATGCAGGATCAACTAGATTCCCTCAAGGAAAAAAAACTATAAAAATTTGCATAAAAAAAATTCAACTTTAATCAACTAAAACCTAAATTAATCATCTTAATTGCCTAATAATAAAGCTTAGAAATCAAACAGAACTATACCTTTTTAGGTCAGTATGCATGTTCTGGGTTTGTTTGGGCAAAGCAAAAAAAACCAACAGTTAAGGTTTCAAAATTTGAAAAAGTTAAATGGTGTTGAGAACATGTACAGGAATCAAATTAACCTAAAGAATGATGGTCAATTACATATTTAGTCTTATATGTTATAAAGAGATGAAAACAAAACCCAGATTGGCTGACAAGACCTTTATTATTTAACAGCTTATAAACTAATGTTTATATGCTTTATTATTAATGTCTTCTAAAGTGGAGATATCGTTGTATGGTAAATAAATGAGAGGAAAAATATAAATGTGTCAAAGAAAAGACACTTTTCTATTGGGTGAATTTTTAACCTAACTAAGAATGTTCTTTATCTACATTTTGATATGTCATTAATATTGACATTCCTGCCACTTAGTGACAAAAAAAAAAGTATTTCTCAAGATTTAGTTTCAATTTCTTTCACCAAATATTTTCTCTTTGTGTTTTTTTTTTTATCAAATCCTAACAGAATTGATTGAATCAAGTTATTTCAACAAGGTAATGTTAATAGTCAGTATGTTTGACATTCCAAAAGAAGATAAACCTGTTCAAAAGAGACGTTTTTGACCAAATAAGCCAATTACACTACACGCTCATCCTCATACACAGAGAAAGACCTGAAAATGTCTAACAAATCTGACAGAGTTTATTTTTTCAATCCAATATATGGCTCTTTGACTGCTTTAGCTACATCAGTATGGTTCTTAGGAAATGGTTGCCCACATCTGTTTTATAGTTGGAGGCAGCTAAAGCCACTGATAAAAGCAAAACCTCAAAAGAGAGCAAAAACACACATAGACTTTGTTGAATACACACTATATTCTATTGTAAAGGCATAAAGGGACAGCTGAAAGCATGACTCAAAAGATGGGAAAGAAAAAGCAAAGGATACCTATAAAGTGTAGGTAACCCTCACTGAGTGTGGGTGAGTGGGATCAGCTGACAGAGATAATGTGTGTGTGTGTGTGTGTGTGTGTGTGTGTGTGTGTGTGTGTGTGTGTGTGTGTGTGTGTGTGTGTGTGTGTGTGTGTGTGTGTGTGTGTGTGTGTGTGTGTGTGTGTGTGTGTGTGTGTGTGTGTGTGTGTGTAGAAAGACCCAGAATAAAGTGCTATTTACACAAATACTGCTAAGCAGCATTACAAGACGCAGCTCAAACGAGGAGCATGAAACACTGGCCTGCTGCGCCGGCTATAAATCATGAGTGCTTTCTGCACTAACGGTTCCTCACCAGAAAAACAATTTACACTAATTACACCAAACAAAGAAGAAAATGAATCGACACCATCTTTGTTGATTGGGTGCTTTTTGGGAATACATGGCCTTGGAGTGAAAAGACGCGCCTGTGTGTGTGTGTGTGTGTGTGTGTGTGTGTGTGTGTGTGTGTGCGTGCGTGTGTGCGTGCGTGCGTGCGTGCGTGCGTTAGGGAGAGCATCTTGCAGAATAATTAGCGACAAACTTTACAGAGCAGCCAAATTTTTGCAGATTGCAGGACAAGATGGCAGTTAACTTAAACATTTGCCTGCTGTAGGAAATTGCAGCCTGATCTTTTAGTTTTGTGTGGGCTGGTTCAACCGTGGGCTGTTAAAACCTTGATTTGACCATCGTTAGCCCCAATTAAACCACTTGAAAAAATTAAGAGGACTGGCAAAAGACGACAAACCATTGTTCATCGATTTTAACCGTCACGAGCAACGATAACAACAGAGGACGATGTCACGGAATCACGAACAAACCTCAGATCTCAGATCTTGTGAAGCGTAACGGCTAATTAAGACAGCCTGATCTCAGAAAGGGGATGACAGAAGAGCAAAAGAATGATAATGTGTGTGAGTAGAGAATTCACTGTATGGCCAGGTCTTAATTGAGCTGAAACTTTTGATGTGAAGGCTTCAGGGCAGCAGAAAAAAAGCCTTCCCTTTCTATCCTATCAATTATAACTACATAGAGTTATTGCTCTTTTAAGTTAAGAGTTTTGAAGATGCATGACATGATAATGAGAATCTGGGGTGTGACGAAGAGTAAAGCGCCCATCTTCAAAAGCTGATTGTCGCTTTTGGTCGATCACTTCGATCGATGATCTCAAAGCAACAAACCACTGTGATTCAAACACAAACGGAGCAACTGTTTACGTGTCTTCTGCATTAAGGTGTGTGTGAATCTATGTGCTGAGAAGGCAAAGCAGTCACCGATGTCTAATGACCCTCATCCCTCTCAGACAGCCAATTAGAGAGCTGGGTGTTGGTGGCGGTCCAGCCCTCGCCAGTGGTTACGTACCCAACATGCGCAGCGGCCTCTTGCTCCCTCCAATTAATTCACAGAGCATGAAGGGAAGGAAGGGTGGGAGGAAAGAAAGGAATAACGGGTAAAAATAACTCATCCAATTACAACTGTCAAGGGCTAGGTGGCAATAACAATGCTTACTAAGGAAGAGGAGGAAAACAAGGCACCAAGACTAAAGGTGTTTACACCTTTCATTCACATGACTACTTCCTGTCCACATCCAAAACCGAACAAAGAAACTCCAAGACCTTAAAACAAAGCTATAAAGTAGATGTCATAGAACATTCTTGTGCAACTTAAGCAAACTACTGAACAACCTTAACATGTTAATAAAAGATTGCCTTCCAAATTATTTTTGAACAAAATCAGCTTTTTTCAGCACAAATCTGCTAAAAAAAAAAAAAACATCTGGCCTGGTCTGGTCCGGGTTGGGTCAGCCCCCCACCCACACGCCCACATGGCTAGGTTGTGTTCACATAGCCTTCTCAAGAACGCAAAAGTGACCAAGAGCATGAGCAGTCTCCACCACTCTAAAAAGTGGCGTGGAGAAATCTGTGATGTCATACATGAGCGCCACACATTAGTAAGCAAAGCACTCATGAACACGGTCAGTTGAGACGAGTGTGATAAGACGGTTAAAACAATGGAGAACATTGTGGTGCTTATATTTTTTGTACTTCGATTGTGGCTCATTTTGGGAACCAATCAGAGGCTTGCACTGTAGGTAGGCGTGAGACCAGCCGGCCAATCAGTCCGTAGTGTGTGTGTTGGATCAGCTGAGCCCCAAGCTGACCGCCGGAGTGCAGGTCTGAACAAATGGTCAGCCCTGCACGGAAAACATACATATAACCCAGATGTGAAAACAATTACCCTACCAGGGCTAGACCGGGCCAACCCAGATGTGAAAGTGCCGTAAAAGGGTGCGAGCGTCTCACAGAAAAGTGTGTGAGTTTGCACAAGTGTAAAGTCTGGCTTATTCTAAACAGCAGGAATTAAAAAAGAAGGGGTCAAAGAAGCAAAATGGAGGCACTTAAAACACGCAGATAAAAACAAATTAGTATATGGACAGAAAAAAGAGGCAAGTGACAGACGCCATCAAAATTAAGTCAATTACATCAGTGTCAAATATTTATCCAATTTTTTTTTTGACGATGAGTCAGACATCTGTTTTTTAGCGTGAGCTTTGTAGCAGCGTTGGTAAAATAAACGTTTTAGGTTTTACATTTGAAAAGCACCTTAAGGCTTCAAAATGGTTTCTATGTTCACATGTAAAGTCATTGAAAACTCACTGACATACATATATTATTTTGGGGTCACTTACACTACAGTGTTTGACTCTTGTGGCAACAGTTTTCAATAGGTGGCTTGTTTTTAAATGATTCAAAAGCAAAGAGTTATTTCTCACAAAGAATTTAATGCAGGCTCTGTGTCCTTGTAATTCTTGAGGGATAATTGGTGCAAATATGAATATAACAGTAAATCTCCTCGCACAATATTTCATCAAAACAAGCATCACTGCTTTTTTCTGCTCATGGTCATATTCCTGATAGGAAGCGATTTCCAAGTATTCAGAGATTTGCTGAAATACACAGATCTGAATAAGCATGTGACTTTCTTTTACACTTTCAGCTGTACCTCTCTCACCGGCACCTGGTAGTCTTAACATGACCACTAGATGGTGGTAAAGCACCAAGTGGAATCCTAACCAACACAGTGATTCTCCAAGCAGGAAAAGACAAATAATAAATAAAAAAAACAACCTAAATGTGATCCCAATTTCTGCCACTGTAGTTTTATTTTTTCAAGGATTACAAACTGAAAACTCACACTGTTTACAGTGGGGACGGGGAGCTGCTGACGTCAACTGGGGCTATAGTCGGACGGTGGAAGGAATACTTTGAGGAGCTCCTCAATCCCACCGACGCGCATTCCGAGGAGGAACCAGAGCTGGGAGACCTGGGGACGGACTGTCCAATCTCTGGGGCAGAAGTCGCTGAGGTAGTCAAACAACTACGCAGTGGCGGAGCCCCAGGGGTGGATGAGATCCGACCTGGGTATCTCAAGGCGATGGATGTTGTAGGTCTGTCGTGGCTGACACGTCTCTGCAACATTGCGTGGTCATCGGGGGCAGTTCCTGTGGAGTGGCAAACCGGGGTGGTGGTTCCCATTTTTAAGAAGGGGGACCAGAGGGTGTGTTCCAACTATAGGGGGATCACACTCCTCAGCCTCCCTGGAAAGGTCTACTCCAGGGTACTGGAGAAAAGGTTCCGGTCGATGGTTGAATCTCGGATTGAAGAGGAGCAATGTGGTTTTCGTCCTGGTCGTGGAACTGTGGACCAGCTCTTTACCCTCACTAGGGTGATGGAGGGGTCATGGGAGTTTGCCCAACCAATCCACATGTGTTTTGTGGATTTGGAGAAGGCTTACGACCGTGTCCCCAGGGGCACCCTGTGGGGGGCGCTCCAGGAGTATGGGGTTGATGGTCTTTTGTTAAGGGCCATTCAGTCCCTGTACCGGAGGAGTGTGAGTCTGGTCCGCATAGCCGGCAGTAAGTCGGACCTGTTCCCAGTGAGGGTTGGACTCCGCCAGGGCTGCCCTTTGTCACCGGTCCTGTTCATAACCTTTATGGACAGGATTTCTAGGCGCAGCCGTGGTGTGGAGGGTGTTGAGTTTGGTGACAGGAGAATCGCGTCTCTGCTTTTTGCGGATGATGTGGTCCTCCTAGCTTCATCGAGCTCTGACCTTCAGCTCTTGCTGGGGAGGTTCGCAGCCGAGTGTGAAGCGGCTGGGATGAGGATCAGCACCTCCAAATCTGAGGCCATGGTTCTCGACCGGAAAAAGGTGGATTGCCAACTCCGGGTCGGGAGAGAGGTCCTGCCTCAAGTGGAGGAGTTCAAGTATCTCGGGGTCTTGTTCACGAGTGAGGGAAGGAGGGAGCGGGAGATCGACAGGCGGATTGGGGCAGCGTCTGCAGTGATGCGGACGCTGAACCGGTCTGTTGTGGTAAAGAGGGAGCTGAGCCAGAAAGCAAGGCTCTCGATTTACCGGTCGGTCTACGTCCCAATCCTCACCTACGGTCATGAGCTTTGGGTAATGACCGAAAGAACGAGATCGCGGATACAAGCGGCTGAAATGAGTTTCCTCCGCAGGGTGGCCGGGCTCAGCCTTAGGGATAGGGTAAGAAGCTCGGACATCCGGGAGAGACTCGGAGTGGAGTCGCTGCTCCTCCATATCGAAAGGAGCCAGTTGAGGTGGTTCGGGCATCTGGTAAGGATGCCTCCTGGACGCCTCCCTCGGGAGGTGTTCTGGGCATGTCCTGCCAGCAGGAGGCCCCCAGGTCGACCCAGGACAAGCTGGAGGAAATACATCTTCAGTTTGGCCTGGGAACGCCTGGGCGTCCCAGCTGAGGAGCTGGTGGACTTGGCCGGGGAGAAGGTGGCCTGGGCTGCCCGACTTGGAATGCTGCCCCCACGACCCGGACCCGGATAAGCGGAAGAAGGCGAGGCGAGGCGAGGCGAGACAAACTGAAAACTCTTAACATGGATGAGCTACATCTTTACTGCAAGAACACACCTCAAGCCCAAATAAGACAAGCTTTTCAGCATTAAGCTGAATGTAGAAAATTTATGTTCATATTAGTACAGCTTTGTCTAACATGATTGGAATTTAAGAAACAGCTTAGTACAACTAAGAGCATAACAGCATGAACCAGTTCTGTTGGGGAAGCTAATTAGCAACGCACACTTAGGTGTCGCGACAAAGAGTTCTCAAACATAGTTCCGCATACAGCTCCAGTCCACAAAGGCGTATTTGAGCAGAGGTATCAGGTCCGCAAATGATGTCTGGGTTGTGCATGCGTACTGGCGAACCAGTTATGTGCACCCCTGAGTATAAACCTGTCAGCTAAAAACAGGAAATGGAGGCTAAAAATTCACACAGACTCACTAAAACTGGACAATAAGATACTGGAATGAAAGAAAAAGCTCAGATTATCTCAAACTGGTTTCTTAAACTTAGTAATGAGTTCACAGGACCTCGACAATCTCGGTCACTAGATCTCAATCCAGTCCAGAACCTTTGGCTTGTGGTGGAATGAGAGACTCTCTTCATGGATGTTCAGCTGACAAACCTGTGTGATGTTATCATATGAATACTAGAGATCAGGGTGCTCATTTATAAAACTTTGCGTAGAATCCTTACTAAAACTTGCTTAAGCTCAGCTAAAATTTTTCAGGTACGCAAATTCCATTTCCGATTTATAAAACCCTGCGGACGCACAGATCCACGCAATTCTGCTTTATAAATCGCTCTCAGACCTAGAACTGTGCTCAGCTGTTTTTGGGTCAGAACCCTCCTCCTACACACCCACATTCTGACATATACAGTCAATGCTAAGTACCTCATGAATAATTGCATATGCATAAGCCGGTGGGTTTGTGGCTTTTAACAGTAAATTGTCACAACGGAGAGGTTTAGGAAGCGTAATTTTACAGAGGCTGAAACTCGAGGTGCTTGTGGTGAAGTGGATGGACGGAAAAATGTTTTAATAGGTGGTGAAATGTGACGAATTACGAACACGGAAGTGCTCCGAGAGATGTCTCGTTGCAGCGCTGCTGTCAGCCTGACAGAGAGATCGATCAGGATCCAAGATCTAAGAGAAACGTTTAATGACAACATTTAATTTAATCCAAAGGGGAAGACACGTCATGCTGTTCATCCTATCAAACAGTCAACCTGTTGGATAAAATAATCTCTGGTTGAAACCCGAGAACGGCCGGTGACACCGGGTTTTACTGGTTCCGATGGTTCTGTTGATCTAATACTGGACCCAGTTGATCCATAGGATGCTCTAATGAATCTATCAGCTGATCGATCGTCCAGTCATTATCTAGGAATCTCTAAAAACTCTCTCCTATTCATCCAGAGTCTGCCTGCTGGCTGAGCTGCGCAGCGCATCCAGCGCATTACGCACAAGTGTCACTGCAGGATTCCCAAGTCTTAGAAATCACAATTAATGCACCAATAAGTTCAGCTGTTATATAATCTGAAGACGACTGGATAAACATAATGGGATATTATTCTAAAATGCGACATATTTTCATTCAGATTTAAATTTTTATTCTTTTTAGAGACGGATTGTTGGTTCTGTGTGCGCGAGGGTCTACAAGTCTTTAATTGTGTCATAAATTCAACATTTTTCCATCTCACCTGCTGCTCCGACTGGTTTCACCTCTCTAACATGTGCTTATGCAAGGTCCAAAGTTTGCTTAGAGTTGCGCACATTTTTCCGTTACGTTTTCTTTTATAAATCCCAAATTTTGTGTAAAAAGTGACCTACTCAACTTTTTGGCCCATTTTGTGCGTAAGCAAGTTTTATAAATGAGCACCCAGGATCTCTGAGGAATGATTCCCACACCTTGTTAAATTTATGACATAAAAATTATGGTAGTTCTGATAGGTAAATGGGGTCCAACTGGTACTGATGCAGAATATCCTCTAAAAAAGTTTAAAATGCTCTTTGTGTGCTGGATGTGGTAAAAGAGAAATGTTTTCTGACACTTTCACTATCTCAACTTTTAAGTGCTTTTTTATTACAGCTTGTTGCGCCTCCCTTACGCATCATATAGGCCACAAAGCACAAGTTTGCCAGCTTAAAAATACCCTAAACAGGTTGATTTTTGCTGTTCAAGGTAATAAAACATCATTTGATATGAGCAAGTTCTGTGTGAAAGGAAAGCAGATATGAACTAAAGCAGAGAATAAATTAAAGCAAGTATTTTACACAGAGGAAAAAAAAGTAATAGGTCTCTACTGGATGAATGCGTTTGGTTTCACAGGCAAACAAGAACACAAATCTATATCTCATAGAAGATGATCAAACAGTTTTTCATCTACATGGACAAAAACACAGCAGCAGATCATGGTGATGGACGAGATAAGACATAAGACAGGTGAGTTAGCGTGTACCGATTTGCTTGAAATACAGCCCGAAGGCAGAGATAATTTTCAGAGACGCGTGAGACACTTTGGATCACGTCTGACTTTCCTTACCTTGGTGCTTAAATGACCTTAATCACCGGGCTTACGGCTCATGAGGAATGAGGTTTGGGTGGTGAAGGAGGAGTTGGGAGGATGATGTTTCCAATAGCTCGTTCATCATGTTAGATTAAATACTCCACTTCACTGATCTTGAACGAGCTACAGTCTACCTCACTTGCTCTCCTTCATTTCTTACAAGCCACCAACGTTCGTTCGCTCTAGCAAGCCGTGCACTCAAGTGCTCCTTCCATCCCCTTCACTTCATCTCTTTCTTTTTCTTAGTCTGCGTCTTAATTCTATTGTCTTCCACGTGCCGCCTGCTTTCCTCACAGCGAAATGCATTGCTGCTGCATTTATGCATGGGGGGGATTGAGACAGTAAGCTGAAATAATACAGTTAATTTGCTCTCTCCCCACCCCATTCTCTCTCTCTCTCCCCGTTTTTCTCCCGCTGTCTCAGATCAAGGATGTGGAAATGTGCTGACATGGAGGGATACCCAAAAGAGAATTCTAACAAAGATGTTTGTTCACGCTAATGAAGAAAATAATGAAAGGCAAACAACAAAACTGCAAGAGCGAGCAAAACGAATTGAGAGCCAAAGGAGGGATGGAAATGAGTTGAATGCAAGTAGCATGATCAAATATGCACAGAAATATGAGCGAGGAAATAGTATCACTGCTGAGAGGTGTCTCTCAATCTGATCTGCTCCTGGGATGAACAGATGTATGTAAAAATGGAATATCAATATTTAATTAGACAGACGTCAAATAAGAGAAGTAATTTATCTCATTGTTTTGCTCCAAATTTTATTAGACTATAGAGTGTAAATCTGTCAGTTTTGTGCACAAAAAAGCTAACCGTGGGCCTTGAGTGTTTATATTTATGTTTATTCAAGCAGTAAAGTGTATTATGCGTTTTATAGATAGCTTTGCCACAAGTCTAAATTCCAAACTAAAAGCGTGAAGGAAGCTCATCAATCTAATTCTCAAAATCTAATTACTGCAGTGAAAGCTCTTTTAATTTACTTTAAAGCATCGTGTTCAAACTTCTAAGGAAACAAGCTGAAATCATCAAGCTCAAAGTGCTTAATATTTTCACCAGCTCAACAATAAACAAAATACTTTTTTTTTTAAATAGTTTTTTAGTTTTATAAAAGGATCTGTAAATCTTTGTAGAAATGAGAAAGTGTGGTATGTTTGAGTTAAAACAAAAGCATGATGTTTCCTGTATCAGTTGGGTCGATTGTTTTCTAGTTTCGTGGTCGTGTAAATAGATGAGTCCATTATCAACAACCGGAACAGGATACAAGTCCCTCTTTGAGTGTTTTCTTTATTTTCCAGTTTTATGAATGATGCTCCTAATCAGCTTTTTAGTAAAACTCTTTGAAGATTTGAAGTCCTATTTAACATAAAATTAGATAAAAAGCAAAAATCTTAATATTGAAAGAAAAGTACTTTGTATTGTATTTAACCTTTCCATTATAAAAAGATTACAATTTATCCGCATTTTTATTAGGCCTTGCATTAGTAAAAACTTTGGACATCCCTGCTTTTGAATGTTCTACTCAGTAGTCTGGGTTGTACAAACTAGTCGACTAGTCAACTTTTATGGGCTGTAGTGACTTTTTAAACCATATGTCGACTAGTCGCTGATCACGTGAACTTTTATTTTGAAGGGGTTTCCTTTGATCAGTTCCGTTTCCTTTATCAGTTCCGGTCTGGCGCTGCGCTAATTAAATGGATATTTACTCAAAAAATACTTCTTGGCAGCTTTTGATGCACTTGCCAATCGATTGTCCATGTTTAATCAACTTAATGGTGAGTCTTTGCTTTGTTTATCTCTTGTTCTACTAAAAATGCGGCGCTACATTGAGCCCATTCAAACCTCCGATGTGCTAACGGCTAAGCTAACGAGTTAATGGCTCGGCTATCAAGCTTTGAGCGATTTTATTCATTAAATAGCGAATGTCTTTGTTATGATTATGGGCGAACAATAGACCACAATCTGACTAAAACTACACAAACTGTTTTGCATATAAACGTGACTACAATGTGACTAAAACTAATCAGCATTTTTAGTCTAAAGACTTGATACCAAAAACCAAAGTGCTGCCTAAAACAACTGCTCTCTCTGAGCTGTTTGTTGTCAGCATTAAAAATACGTTTTTGCAATAAAGCCTGTCAAGTTTTATAAAGCCGTCCTGTATACGCTGTATGTATGACGTCATCAGCGATTAGATTTAGATGATCACAATATATTAAAATTGGTTTACAAAGCTCACATAAAATCTTTACCAAAAAACATCCAAATGAAATTTGAAAAAAGGCAAAGTTGTTATAACTTAAAAGGAAGTGAGATATTTCTAAAGCCTAGATGCAGAACTAAAGTGTTGGAGAGATGTGTTTATGGAGTCGGGTTCTGGAACAATCTGGAATATGAAACGAAAGAGGTAAAATATCAATTAAAATGTTTAAAAAGAATGTTAAAAAAATATGTTAAAAAATTATATGTAATAATCTTGATTGTACTTTCTTCATTTTTCTTTTCCTGTATTGCTCGGCAAAGAATTGTAGTTAATAGATTGAATTAGTATCTGAAGTTTTTGTTTGCAAATGGTTGGCATGCTGCTTGGCAGCTGTCTTTGAGTAATTTTTATTAGTGAACATTTTATTTTTATGGTTATTGATTTATTTGTTGTGCAAATGGGGCAGAACATATATAAGATTTTCTTCCTTCTGCTCCTTTTCATTTAAGTATTATAAGTTGTATTTGTTTAATAACGTTATGTTTATTTTATGAAAAATGAAATTAGTCAAAGTTGACGCGACTTTTATTACTTGCTAGTCGACTTGTAAAAATAGCAAGTTGTGTAACCCCTACTCAGTAGTACACACTACTGTCAAATACTGACCAAGCTTCCTAAATATTACACATACAATACTTTATTCCTTACTGTTAGCTAATGTGGTCAAAGAAGCGCTAGCAAACCTCTCCTGAAATGTGACTTTATTCCCTGTAAAGAGTTCCAGGGTTCAAAGTATTTATTTATGTATAAACGTTTTATAAATGTTTCAAACAATAGTTCAGTTTTAAACTATGATATATGGGCAGGGTTCCACAACTTCCTCCCACAGACCCCTATACATTCACACTGACCGCCAGAATTTTTTAAGCCAATAGAATTTGAGTTTCCACATTGTTGGCTGTCAATCAATGTGCATGCCCATCACGCAAACCTGTAAAGGTGGGGCTGCACACAAGACACCCCATGTCTTCCTGTTTACGGTCACCATACCAGAACCAGAAAAGTTAGCTATTCCCCGGCTACCGAGGGCTACATCAACTTTAGAAAGAAAAACAATAAAAAGTCCAGAGACTAAACTTGTTGAAAAATGCATTAGAGACTGGAATGATGTGCATGTACAATTGTAGAGGTGGGGTTAGAGGTAGAGGAAGGGAGGAGAAAAGACGATTTGGGAGGGGCAGTGGTGCGTTGGATTAAAAAATTCTCTCTCACACAAACAGCTTTAAGATTAAAAATAAATAAAACAAGGGATGAATTAGATGTGAAAACTGACCTAGCCAAAGTAAATAGGTAGTTTGACTAGTCTATACAGCAATATAAAGGGAAGCTTTACCAGTAGTATTTCTCAGAGAAGCCAATTTGGCTCACTTAAGACCAAACAGAAACTACATTTTGCAGAGTTTTCAGACCCATCATGCTATTTTTTAAAGGGAACTAGCAGCAAATTTAGCAATTGTTTCTGGTGTTTGTGGAAGAATTTTGGAGGCTGACATGAATGGATGTATTGTTTTTACCATTCTTAAAACGCAGCATGTGCTACCATGGGTCCCTTCTCCATCTGGCAGCACAGTCCTCATGCAACAGAGCAGGAGTTGTTAACCCCTCAGCATCCAGACTGCACATGAATCATGCATGCATGGAGCTACTGTTCACTGATCCCTCTCTGACTTACAGTCAGCCCCGACAAAGGAGGATTGTGAAATAAAAAAAACACAGGAATCAATAGAAGAATTTTCATTTGTAGTTTTAAATGTATTGAGTGTTTTTACTCACTTTTTACCCCTCCCATGACATTATTCTCCTAGAGAACCACTTACAATTAGACACGCATGGTCAATTATGCAAATTACTGAAGGTGATAACATAATTTAGAAACATGTAGCAACTTTTAGGAGAGCCAATACTTTCCTTACTGAGAAGTTGGCAATGCATCTTACACACCATTTATCCTTTTTAGGAGTGGAAGCATTAGGTCAACAATGGGTTTCAACTCCTTATAAAAACCCTAATTTGACCGATTTAGATTTTTTTTTTTTTACGTTTACATTGACTGGCTATCGGGACATGGAATGTCACCTCTCTGGCGGGGAAGGAGCTGGAGCTTGTGGAAGAGGCTGAGCGATACCGGCTAGATATAGTTGGGCTCACCTCGACACATAGCGTTGGCTCTGGAACCCGAGTCCTGGAGAGGGGTTGGACACTTTTCTTTGCTGGAGTTGATCCGGGTGAGAGGCGGAGGGCTGGGGTGGGCTTTTTGTTAGCCCCAAGACTCTCTGCCTGTATGTTGGGGTTTACCCCGGGGGACGAAAGGGCAGCTTCCCTACGCCTTCGGGTTGGGGAACGGGTCCTGTCTGTTGTTTGTGCTTATGCACCAAATAGCAGTTCAGAGTACCCACCCTTTTTGGAGTCTCTGGGACGAGTGCTGGATAGCGCTCCTACTGGGGACTCCATAGTCCTGCTGGGGGACTTCAACGCTCACGTGGGCAATGACAGCGTGACCTGGAGGGGCGTGATTGGGAGGAACGGCCCGCCCAATCTGAACCAGAGTGGTGTTCTGTTATTGGACTTCTGTGCAAGTCGCAGTTTGGCCATAACGAACACCATGTTCGAACATAAGGATGCCCACCGGTACACCTGGTACCAGGGCAGCCTAGGTTACAGGTCGATGATTGACTTTATAGTTGTATCATCTGACCTGAGACCATATGTTTTGGACACTCGGGTGAAGAGAGGAGGGGAGCTGTCAACTGATCACCACCTGGTGGTGAGCTGGATCAGATGGCAGGGGAAGATGCCGCGCAGACCTGGTAGACCCAAACGTATAGTGAGGGTCTGCTGGGAACGCCTGGCAGAAGAGCCTGTCAAGATGGTCTTCAACTCCCACCTCCGGCAGAGCTTCGACCGCGTCCCGAGAGCAGTGGGGGACATTGAGTCCGAATGGGCCTTGTTCCACTCTGCGATTGTTGAGGCGGCTGTTGCTAGCTGTGGTCGCAAGGTAGCCGGTGCCAGTCGTGGCGGTAACCCCCGTACCCGCTGGTGGACACCAGAGGTTAGGGGAGCCGTCAGGCTGAAGAAGGAGGCCTACAGGGCGTGGCTGGTCTGTGGGTCTCCAGAGGCAGCAGACAGGTACCGGCGGGCCAAGCGAAGTGCAGCAGTGGCAGTTGCCGAGGCAAAATCTCGGGCGTGGGAGGAGTTTGGCGAGGCCATGGAAAAAGACTATCGGTCTGCTCCAAAGAGGTTCTGGCAAACCATCCGGCGCCTCAGGGGAGGAAGGCAGCAACTCGCTCACGCTGTTTACAGTGGGGACGGGGAGCTGCTGACGTCAACTGGGGCTATAGTCGGACGGTGGAAGGAATACTTTGAGGAGCTCCTCAATCCCACCGACGCGCATTCCGAGGAGGAACCAGAGCTGGGAGACCTGGGGACGGACTGTCCAATCTCTGGGGCAGAAGTCGCTGAGGTAGTCAAACAACTACGCAGCGGCGGAGCCCCAGGGGTGGATGAGATCCGACCTGGGTATCTCAAGGCAATGGATGTTGTAGGTCTGTCGTGGCTGACACGTCTCTGCAACATTGCGTGGTCATCGGGGGCAGTTCCTATGGAGTGGCAAACCGGGGTGGTGGTTCCCATTTTTAAGAAGGGGGACCAGAGGGTGTGTTCCAACTATAGGGGGATCACACTCCTCAGCCTCCCTGGAAAGGTCTACTCCAGGGTACTGGAGAAGAGGTTCCGGTCGATAGTTGAACCTCAGATTGAAGAGGAGCAATGTGGTTTTCGTCCTGGTCGTGGAACTGTGGACCAGCTCTTTACCCTCGCTAGGGTGATGGAGGGGTCATGGGAGTTTGCCCAACCAATCCACATGTGTTTTGTGGATTTGGAGAAGGCTTATGACCGTGTCCCCAGGGGCACCCTGTGGGGGGCGCTCCAGGAGTACGGGGTGGATGGTCTTTTGTTAAGGGCCATTCAGTCCCTGTACCAGAGGAGTGTGAGTCTGGTCCGCATAGCCGGCAGTAAGTCGGACCTGTTCCCAGTGAGGGTTGGACTCCGCCAGGGCTGCCCTTTGTCACCGGTCCTGTTCATAACCTTTATGGACAGGATTTCTAGGCGCAGCCGTGGTGTGGAGGGGGTTGGGTTTGGTGACAGGAGAATCGCGTCTCTGCTTTTTGCGGATGATGTGGTCCTCCTAGCTTCATCGAGCTCTGACCTTCAGCTCTTGCTGGGAAGGTTCGCAGCCGAGTGTGAAGCGGCTGGGATGAGGATCAGCACCTCCAAGTCTGAGGCCATGGTTCTCGACCGGAAAAAGGTGGATTGCCAACTCCGGGTCGGGAGAGAGGTCCTGCCTCAAGTGGAGGAGTTCAAGTATCTCGGGGTCTTGTTCACGAGTGAGGGAAGGAGGGAGCGGGAGATCGACAGGCGGATTGGGGCAGCGTCTGCAGTGATGCGGACGCTGAACCGGTCTGTTGTGGTAAAGAGAGAGCTGAGCCAGAAAGCAAGGCTATCGATTTACCGGTCGGTCTACGTCCCAATCCTCACCTATGGTCATGAGCTTTGGGTAGTGACCGAAAGAACGAGATCGCGGATACAAGCGGCTGAAATGAGTTTCCTCCGCAGGGTGGCCGGGCTCAGCCTTAGGGATAGGGTAAGAAGCTCGGACATCCGGGAGAGACTCGGAGTAGAGTCGCTGCTCCTCCATATCGAAAGGAGCCAGTTGAGGTGGTTCGGGCATCTGGTAAGGATGCCTCCTGGACGGCTCCCTCGGGAGGTGTTCTGGGCATGTCCTGCCGGCAGGAGGCCCCCAGGTCGACCCAGGACAAGCTGGAGGAAATACATCTTCAGTTTGGCCTGGGAACGCCTGGGCGTCCCAGCTGAGGAGCTGGTGGACTTGGCCGGGGAGAAGGTGGCCTGGGCTGCCCGACTTAGAATGCTGCCCCCGCGACCCGGACCCGGATAAGCGGAGGAAGGCGAGGCGAGGCGAGACGTTTACATTGAGCAAAAAATATGTATATATCTTGTATCTATGCCAGCTCTGAGGAGCTAGGTGGAGGGACTTTAAATTAAAAACTGGAAAACTTTTTCCAGACAAAAAAAAATCCAAAAGGTTTTGTGATTTATTTTAAAGCAGGTATTACAGAAGGAAAAATGTCCTCTGCATCAAAATTCATTCATTTTATTAAAAATTTTTACATGAATAAACCTGACAGAACATCAATCAGGGCAATATATTCAAAACTAAAACTAGTTATTCGATTGATTACATTCTCAGTATGGAGAGGTTGTAGCTGTGTGTGAACGAGGCTAAAATAAAAATCTAAATTAAAACTTTGACAAAGCCTTTCTCAAAAGTTAGAAAAAAAGCTTTTTTTATGTTTTTCCAACCCAAGCTGTCTGTTTTCCTATAATGTATTCACTCATTAAAATAAATGTTTTATTTTGATGACTGAGATCCAGTAATGAGTATAAACAAATACAAATGTCTAAAGCTTTTAAAGGGTCACATAAGTCTCATATTCTCTGCATCATGCTCAGTTCAATATCAGCGTGTAGTTTTGTCCTGCAAGTATTCTGGTAACTAACAATCTGTGAGCAAAGTTTCAATCCATAAATAGAGTCAACTTCTCTTCTTTTTGCATATTGAGATCTTTTTTGCCTCCTCTTGCTTCTGCACGTATTCTGCAAGTATTAGCATAAAGATGTGACTTGATTTAGATCCTGACTCTTGTGCAGCTGCACAAGAACAAGTCTTTCCGTTGGTGTTCATGAAATGACAAAGCTTAAGACCAATCAGTGTTTATGTTCCTGGATCTTAACTAGCAATGTCAATAAAATCCATTCATCCATCCATTTTCAACCATTTATTCAATGTTGGGTTGCAGAGCCAACAGATTTAGGAGGGAAACCCAGACATTCCTCTACCCAGTGATATCCTCCAGCTCCTCCTAGAGCAGGGGTGCCCAATCCTGGTTCTGGAATGCCAGTATCCAGTATGTTTTAGTGTTTTCCTAGCCCCAACACAGCAGATTCAATGATTGAAGCACTTGTTCTGCATGCCACCAAGCTCTGCATTAGGCCTTTAATCATCCACCGATTAAAATCAGGTGTGTTGAAGCAGAGAAACCTCTAAAACGTGCTGGATACCAGCCCTCCAGGACTAGGATTGGATACCCCTCAGGCCACAGAGAATATAAAATACCCTCCTAGCAGCTGAGTTAGCTTGCAACAATAAATGTGTTGCGTCAGATTAACATATTTTTAAGATATTTGTGTCTTTAACAGGATTAGTACCTTCCTCAAACACCTGCTGTATTAAATACTACAGATGTTTCTGCCCCCTGGTGGAGGATTTAAGTACCAGAGTCAGTATGTGCTACAATAAAATAAAATGTATAATAACTATATTACCCAAAACATTGAATTTCTGACTAATATTTTATGTATCTGGCTTAAAGGGTTTAAAATCTACTATAAAATCAGGTCAATTTCTGGGGGGGTGTTCACAGATTCCAAGTTCAAAGATTTTACATTTCTATCAGCTACATACTTTATTTTCCACCTGAATGATCAGAATAATCCAAGGCTTTGACCAAATTTCTAGCAATTTTTTTTTTCTTTTTAGCTTCACAGGAAAATAACAGCTTGGCTGACATGAAAGAGGAATAAAAACAGGAACAACATGCATTAAAGAGTTTGTGATAAGGACTCAACCAGCTGAGCTACAGAACCCCTAACAGCCAGTCTGTGTGCCTGCATGTGCATCACTACAAGCTCTATGAATTCCAGTGCAGACTGAAACATTTTAACGCGTATATATTTACTTTTTTCTGCATTACACATTCACAAGCGTATCCATTTCTCCCACAGCTGCTTCAAGTAGGCTTATCATCTTCCCCCTTTTAAGCACGTAGCTGTCATTCTGTACAGAGGAGGTCCCGGTAGTGTTGGAAGTACCTGTTCTGTTTTGCAGAGCCTGACTTTACTCCCCACCAGGGACGCCAGCACTCTGCCTTTGTAACCGCGGAGCTCCAGCAAGCCTCGCTTGTTTGTGGAAGAGAGGTGGGGTAGGCTGTCGGAGCGCTTCTGGGAGCTGCAGGCAGGGGGGCGCGTGGCCGTCTGAAGAGTTTCCATCCACTCCTGGCGCTCCCCTGTGGACACGTGCATGAGTGAGAAACAGAAACGGGAAAAGAGAAGCAGATGGTAGACGAGGACACGTGTGTGAATGTGTGTAAAGGAGTGAATTCAAGAAGGGGAAAGAATCAAAAGCAGCTAGACACGAGAGATCAGGGCATCCTAAAGTCTTTGAATCAGAGTGTTAATTCATCACTTTTGCGTGTCTTCAGTGAGTTTTATTGGATCTTTGGCTGCTAACGCGTAACTGAATACTGAGACAGAAAATTCAGCTCTGAAAGAACAGTAATTGAAACACAGGATGAGGTGTGATTGGTGAAAATTAACTTAGCTTTGAGTAACAGAAAACCCCGTTAGGCTGAGGGTGACAAGTCTGGCACTACAGATGTTGACATCTGCTTCTCTTAGAGCTGGAGACCTTCAGTAAGATGCAACCAAAATATGGAAAAATCATTTAAATTGATGCTCTTTCCCAAAAAAAAGAGCATGTTCACTGCTGTGTGTGCTGAAAGTTCAGGCAGACCTAGTGTGAAAACAGGGTCCAATTAACATTACTGCTTTCAATTTGATACTTAAATGCTATATTTTTTTTAAAGATCAATTTTATCCGTGTCTTTGTACTCGAACATCTAAATTTTGGTATGCTCTATTTGAATTTTCAGGTTTTGAGTCAGAAAAACAACAGGAACAATTCCTAGTAGTGCTGCACAATATATCAAAAATTTATCGTTATCGCGATAACAGGACATGCGGTAGGTCTATCGCAAAAGACGTCAAAAACGGCGATAATGATGGGTTGAAATGTATCCATATAAATCAACTCTTTGTAAGCTAATACGGAAGTATTTGACCAATCAAATGAAGCTCTTCCCATATGTGACCAAACAGACGGCTTTGTTTACATTAGCCCTTCCCATATGTGACCAATCAGATGGCTCCATTTACGTTATGAGCCCGCCCCCTACGTAACCCGTTTGATGCTACCTGAGTTAGCTTTGCTTTGCGTTGCAATGGCTGAGAGCAAACCAAGAGGAAAATGTCTGTGACGACCTCCTGGTTAAAACAATATCAGGTCTCTCATTTGGAGACACTTTGGTTTCAAGAGAGACGAAGTTCTGCAAACACGTCCTCTGCAGGACAACCGCGGAGTACTGCGGCGTGTCTTGCGTTTGTGTGTGTATGTGTGTGCGTGCTAGCAGTTGTGTGTGTGCGCGCGCTTGTGTGTTTGCAAGAACAAAGAGTTGGTAAAATGGATTACAAGAGACGCTGAATGTCTCCCCGTGGTTCAACCACATGAACGCATTAAACCAGAAGTATGAAAATATAAACTCGGCGTCAGCGGGGCGGGGGGAGAAATACGCCGCTTAGCAGCGACTCGCTCCAGACGCTAAAACAGCAGTCAGCTGTAGTCGGATCTGAGCTGAAATAACGAGGACGATGTCGCGCTGACAACGAGGATTTAATGACAGAACTACAGCGCAGGAGGAGACTGTAGCACGACGAGGGTCAGATGTGCCGCTATCGGTCCGACACCCCCCTCCCTCCTCCTCTTCCTCCTCCTCAAATCTACAAACGGGTTAGTAGACTCAGAGAAGCTGAGATGATGATCAACTAACTTATTATTTCATTCAAAACATGAGCAAACAGAATGTACACACAAAATCAATATGAATGAAAAGGAGCTGAGAAAGAACATGAAATCCGTTTCCAGCACTTTCCTGTTCTAACTTTCAAACTTAGTCTCAGACACCATCTTCATTTACATTTTCATAATGACCTCATACCTTTGATTTAAAACATTTAAAACTATATTTAAAGCCGCATTCTGGAGGATTTCATCAAGAGAGCAGTTTTTGAATCTAGCGTCCAAAGGCTCCTCCTCAAAACATCTCGACACGCGCGTCCGGTCGCGTGTGCGCGCGTGCACGCGGCGCATATACGTTGCGGGCATGAACTGTACAGCTCAGTGTGTAGGGTTTAATCACTCACAGTTCACAATCTTATGCCAACACTACGAGGGTCTGATGAGCCCTCTCTGGCCCTGCTGCTTCTGATATTAGCTCTGTTAGCAGAGAGCTGCTGCTGGACTCTGAAGCTAAACTTGACTCGGCCCTGGATGAACTTTCTGACCAAAATAAACGCGTAACCCTGTCAAGCCTTGCCATTCTGTGAGGTGAAAGGTTTAAAAATAAAAATAAATCCATCTTTAGCTGGAGAATGGGTAGGTTTTTAGTAGAAATGAGCTGTGAGGCTGAGACGCAAACAGAGAAACACACGGAGCGTCCTGTACGACAGCGCCCCCTACTGGTACAGGTTTGGTCGATGCGCGTGCATGTTGAGAGAATGCAGAAATTTGAATTTCATTGGCTGAAAAATGTTGGCAGCAAGAAATAATGGAAAGGGGTCTCTAGGAGGAAGGAGGGTCTTCATCAGAATGACAGATGTTGTGGAACTCAACCCATAGATCATAGTTTAGACCTGAAATATCATTTAAAACATTTAGAAAACTTTGATAGAGAAAAATGCTCCAGAGAGCCGCTTTAATGACCTTGATTTTTTCCATAATTTTATACTGTTTACAGTACAGAAATACTAAATTCCTTCTCTTTGGTTCTAAATCAGGTTTTTAAAGACTTCAGTTCCTTTTAAATTAGAACTAAAACATTTTCTAAATGTTTATTGGTCAGGTATTTTTATTAGCTTGGTACATTATAATATTTTCCAACAATATTGAACATCTAGCCAAGTCCAAATATCTAGAAACCAAACTACAGGAGTCCATCTGAGGGACAGGAGTCTTTAATGGAGGATTGTCCATCAGACATTTAGCCATGAAATGTTCAGGTTGAGACGTTCTGAGAAACATGAAGTTAAAGCATTTGAACTGATCCTAAATTGAATGAAGTTATGATTCTGACTTCATCACGTTGTTTTTCCTTTTCTCCAGCTGCTGGTTCACTGAGTTTTGCCGTAGTGATGAAACACAAACTGTTAGAAAGTAAATAATTTGGGCTTTAATTTAAATGGTGACTTGTGTGGATAGGAATCCTATAGCATTGTAGCTGCTGTGTTTTTCTCTGTGTGTATTTAGAGTCTTTTTACTTTTTTTTCATTCAGCTGCTTAGTGTTGGATTTGGATCCTGTTGAGGTAGAAAACATTGTTTTTATAGATCAGATGAGCTTTTCCCCATTAAGTGGACATGCAGCATGAATATATTAGTAAAGTTTTAGCAGGTCGTTGGAATGAATTTGTTGCTGGATGTGCTGCGGTGTCCAGTACCTGGACTACTGGGGGAAAACGGGGTTGTTTATATATCGCATCTGTTATCGATATCGCAATATTAAGCACTGTTATCGAATATCGCAGTTTTTCCTAATATCGTGCAGCCCTAATTCCTAGAGTAGAAATTCCTATTTGGATTTTCCAAATTCAGTATGGCTGCCTTAAAATCAAGAGTACCTGGCTGAAGATTCACCCACTACTTTATCAGGTACACCTTAGTACCAGGTTTTACCCCATTTTACCTTCATAACAGCATTAATACTGCAGTGTGTTAATTGCAAACAGGCTAGGTATAGCTAGCTATTTTACACAAACACGGCTCACAAGCTCTCACCCCTCCTATCGGCTATATTCCTAGGCTGTACCTCCCCCAGACATGGGACCGCGCATTGCTACAGTAACAAAAGAGAGCAAAACATCAGTCATTGAAACACTATGCCAGTGTCCCCCCAGGTTTTTCCTCTTACTACATCCAAATGTTTTTTGTTGTCTGCTAGCTGAAAAGGCGCTTTTCTTTTTGGGATTCTGGTCATTTTTCCTAAAATTGAAGCGGTAGCAGACAACGGTTTCTGTCCATCTCTCACTTTCGGGATGTTCTGCTGAAAAATGCTCCAGCACGCATTAATGGAGGATCCAAACAGTGCGGAAGTGAGGCGCTTCAGCGAGACAGACAACTGAATTGTCCAATAGTTGCTTTTGGTTCAAAATATGATTGGCTGAGGCTTTTAGAGAACTGCAAGAAAACCTCTTTATTGATTTCTTTCTTTTTTTTTTAATAACCACAATATAGCTACGTTAGAACGTTGGGCTGCACAATTCTGGACAAAATGAGAATCATGATTTTTTTTTCTTAGAATTGAGATCACGATTCTCTCACAATTTTTTTCCAATATAAATATTTGTTGCACTTATTACCTGCACATCAGCTTCATAACTGCTGACACTGAACATGAAAACAATAAATGTCTCTTTTTGTTTTCTCTTATGTACACAACGTTTGTATAATTTTAACAACAATACCAATTTTTAACTTTGTTTTCATGCAGATTATGTCCCGGGTCAAATGCGGTAAAATCCTCATCTTCTTTTTTTTTTTTATTGTTGTCATTTGATAAGGAGATTTCATACCAGTATGAATTGAGATTACAATTTAACGATTAATTGCAGACGCCCTATTAGAACGTTTAGAAGCATGAAAAAACATTTTAAGCTAATTTGTTTTGCAGATTACTTATAGCACCTTTAATTCTTTATGTCAGATTCAACATTGTGTTACAAACTTTCCTCAGAGGTTCGTATCCATATTGAAACACTTGCATCACATTTGCTGCAGGTTTGTTGGCTGAACACACATGATGTGAATCTCCTGTTCCACCACATCTCTAAGGTTCTGGTCTGGATTAAGACCTGGTGACCGTAGAGGTTGATGTGAACTCTATGTCATGTTTGAGAACCAGCCTGCCCATTCTCCTCTGACATCAGGATATTTTCATCCACAAAACAGACCGTTCCCTTAAACCCTAGAGATGGTTGTGGGTGAAAAAATCCCCAAACCAACAACCATACCACATTAAAGTCACCTCGGTCTCCTTTCTTCTCCAATCTGATGCTCAGTTTGAACTTCAGAAAGTTGTGTTTTGTGTCTAGATGCATCTAGGCGCCTAAATGTGATGAGTTGCAGTCATAAAAACAAGTGGTTAGCTACTTCTGTCACAAGCACATTAACAGGTGTATCTAATAAAGCGTCAGGTGAGTTTATGTGGCAAAATGAAATTTAGAAAGGCTTTTAGCTATTTTTTCTGTAACTGGCATATCAAACACATTGCATGTCCTTGAGCAGGACAGAGAGTGTCTATCTTACTGTAAAGCCTTCGGATCACTGCTCCTCTAAATAGCCCCAACACAGAGCAAGGCATCAAGTTCCAGCCAGGGTTTTACATTCAAACAATGTACACTCAGAAGGCCTGTCAGACATCTTCCTCTGCAACTTTTCAAACAGACTTAAAAGAAGACATGAAGCCGACATTGTAAAGCCCATTCCCCTCCCGCCCGAGACACTGAGCTATCAAAGCCAGCAAAGTGGAAACACAAGAATTACCAAAGGATTGCAAACACACAAGCACACACAGACTAACATCACAGGTCCAAAGCTGAGCCCACTGGGGCAACTGTTCAACACAAACCAGAAAAACAAAATCAAATAAAATCTGCAAACTCTTATCAAAGTCTGCGATCAGCTGGGAAGCGCTTGCAAATTTGTGAAAGTCAACAGAGCCTCTGTTTACTTTATTTTATTTTCCTTTCTTGGTTTAAAAGGAGTCTGTAAACTTTGAAAGTTTTTAAAAAGTAAATGGCTTTAAATGCAAAATCTACACATCTATCAAGTCATCATCTAATAACAAACACCAGCGCCGTGACAGAATGACAGATCGTCATCTGAGGAGTAAAGAATCAGCATCCGTGTGGTCACAGAGGGAATCAAACACCTCTTTTTCAGGAAGTGTGTATTTTTAGCTATCTAGACCCTACGAGTGATCTCCAAAAGCAAAACTGACGCCTGTATTCTATTCAAAAGTTACCGGCACGGCATAGAGATTTTTAGTTTGAGTAAATTGCTTCCCTGCTTGCTTTTAATGTCTAATATTATGCTCATTATGTGCCTGTTCTTTTGGTACACAACAAATCATGCCACCAAAATTAATTGAGTGATTACCGTGCAGGAAAACATCAAGAAATGTTTGTAAGAGGTTAAGAAACCACCACCATGAATCACATCAGCGCAAGAACAGAAAGAATATCGTTTTTTGATCTCAGTGATAGAAAAATGTGCCTTTTCACTTCATTCTTGCAGCTTATTTTAAGAACAGAAGCTGATGAGAACTCTGCGTTTTCCTTAAGACACCACAAAGAAATCCAGTGAAGAAGAACAACAAGTACTGGACCAGTTAAGAAGAAGAGACGCGCTGACATCTCATTGTCTGGATGACAAACCTAATGTAGAACAGGGATTAGAGTCATATTTTGCATACTTCCTTCAACTATCACCTCTGTGTGCCTTTCAGTGTCTAAATAACAGGGATTATATATGACATCCTTCCCCTCCATGTAATACCCCGCTCGCCGCATCATCTTAAGTCAGCATCAGCCTCCACCGCGGCGTGACCACGGATGAGAGTCATGTTTTATAAGTTGTGTCACTTTTCCAGCATCAACTATAGCAAGAGGACAAAAAAAAAAAAAAACTGCAGAGTAGACAGGATTTGACACCAAAAATAATAAGAGCAAAAAAATAAAAAGACAGCAGTGTTTTCATGGCCTGTGGGAAACCATTTTATGAATACAAAGCAAAGAAAAGTTCAAAGGAGAATCTCATTGTATATATATATATTAAAAAAATGAGATCAACACTTTGGAAAAAAGAATACATCACGGTGGGGGGTTGGGTATGTCTGCTGGAAAGGATGAGAATAAAAATATTCCAAACAAAGAAGCTGCTCAGCTTCATGCAGCGTTGATTATCGCTGCTCTCAAAACAGATTCCAAACCATCTCCAGATTAACGGCTGTAAAATGGATTACGTAATCCAGTCTGAGCTAATGTGTGAAAATATAAAGATGTTTTTGAAACAGTGAGACTTGGTCTAATTATTTTTAAAGGGATAGTTAATCTGGAATGCTGTAGACAATTAATATGCTGTAGAAAACTCTTTGAACAGCCTCAGTTTGGTAAAACAGAATATACAGCAGTTCTGACAAAAGCAATAAGCTAATGAATAGTGGGGCCAAGATCAGAATGGATTACTCTCTTTAAACAAGTCAAATCTGAAAAAAGTCAGGTTTGTGACTGAATGGAAAACAACCAGGACTGTCTGTAATCTTTTCAGGAACCGATTTCAAAATTCAGACAGTGCATTGTTTATAGAAGGTAAAAACAATGTGTTTAAAAAAATAAAAAAAACAAGAGCTCCATCTCAGACTCTACAAGCCTCAGTTAGCAAGTTAAAGGTCTTGACAACGCGAGGTGAAAAGGAATGAATGAGTTTGGCTCGTTTGGAAGGATTAAAGAAAAAAAACATTTTAAAAAAGAACACGGCAGCATGACTTAGGTTTGTAAAGTTGCATCAGAATGAACCACAAATCAGACAGATGAGAACAGAGTAGACATGTTTACCCATAATGCACAGCAAAAACCACATGGTTAGCTAAACCAAACACATCAGCACAAACAGCTCAAACCAACACTGAGCACGGTGGTGGAGGGATGATGATTTGGGCACCTTGCTGTCACTGAGCTGACCTTAAGAGAGATGTGCAGAAAAAAAAAAAAAAAAAAGAGTCCACAAACCTTAAAGACCTGTGAGGATTGAGCCAAAAGTCCTCCACAACAATGAGAGAGACTGATGAAGTCATACTGAAATCAATGACAAGCTGTTGCTGCTTCTACAGGCTACTGGATTTCATTCATGTGGACTTAATTTTTCCCCACACATCATTCTGATTTTAGCTTTCTTTCTTGTTAATAAATCATGACATTGTGGAATTTGTTGTGTGTGTATATATATATATTTTTTTTTTTTTTTTTTTTTTTTTTTTACATTTTCGAACCTGGTAAAGATCGGACCATTTATATTATGTCCTGAAACTGGGTGAACTTTCTTTCATGACTGTATACGCAAGTTTGGTTAATCCAAAGTTTCAACATTTATTATAAACCCACAGGTTATTCCTTTTGGATATTCATTTACGATTAAATTTTCAAATTTGTAACACTGATATTTAATGCTTTCTTTATTTTCTAATAGGGTGAAAACATGTGTTGAAGTATTCTTGGGAAAGAGACTAAATCCCCTCCTGGGCACCGTGACACTGCTCCTCAGGGATGGGTCAAATGCTGAGAACAAATTCCACTGTGGTATATGTGGCCACAAATCACTTCCCCTTTCCCTTTCCTTTCCTAATACATATAAATAAAAGATAAACCATCTCAGGACAGCTGACGTTTCATCGTTTGCCATAATGCCAGGAAGAGAGGGGCCCTTGTTCTTCCCTGCAGCAGGAACACCTCTGTGTCTCCACTGTGCTCTGTAAGGCAGAGAACAGCGAGCAGCATTGTTCTTGCTGTTAGATGTTGCTGAGATGAAGTTTGAAAACAGCGTGTGAGAATATAGAGATTCTGCTGACTCCAAGTTTTCCTCTCAGGCCTTGTACGTACAAACAAATATGTTTTGACAATCGCTCAGTTTTCTATGCAGCTGCTCAAATCGTCCACATGCCTTTAGTAGTCCCTGGAAACGAGTATTTAGAAGTAACTTTGGCCAAGTTGAAGACTTCCGCTTTAGTTTACCTGGAACCAGTAAGTGCTGACTGGACAATAGTCTAATTGTTTATTTCCACTGGAGAACATTTTGAGTCCAAGCATTTTAATGACAAGTAGATCTTTACTGTGGGCAGTCTAAGGCACACCTGTGCAACATCTAATCAGCACCTTGATATGCCACACCTGTGAGGTGGGATGGATTATCTCGGCTAAGGAGAAATGCTCACTAACAGATCTGTGAATATTAGCGAGCAATAGGTGCATTTATATTTTTGTTCAGTCAGTGTATGTAAAAATTCTTAGCACTGCATGCTTCATCTAACAGAAAACACTTACTGTATATGGTAGCTATAGAGAGAAATGACAGCAAATGTCCTGTAGGGTAGTTAGAGACACATGTTTAAGAATGGATTCATCCACACAGAGCTGAAGTCAGTCAGGGATAAAAGACAAGATGATGTGAGAGCAGGTTGTTCAACAAGGGTATGTTTTTCTCACTGTATCTTATACAAATGGTTAATATCAGGTTCTTTTGTTTGTATATGTATAGATAAAAGGATTTTTTTCTTTAAACACTGACATGTTTTGACAGTCAGCTACAGTCTGCCTCAGAAATGTCACCAGGTGTTAGTGTTTATCAGCTTTTTTCCCCCCGTTGGGCGTGACTAATGGTGTGTCCAATTTGTCCTCGGAGGTCGGAACTTGGACCTGGGAATGACGTCACACCCATGTTACAAGCGTTCCAGTTTGCAAAGTCCGAAAAGTCGAGATACCAAAGTAAAAAGTATTTTACAGTTGTATTTCTTCTCGTGTTTGGTTCACACTCCAACACATTGCCATTGTTGTCTTTGTTAGCTGCACACATTCAAGACAATGTTAATCATGCGAACACTCTGAATTTGTTTAGAGTCAGGAGACACAAAGCATTACACGTAATTCTGAACTTGGACACATCCAAACAAGCATATCTTGCAAAATAAACATGTTTTCAAGGCATTGACTGTTCTTCTGAGGAGCCGCCCTCTTTTTTCCCCAAAATCAGGGCACAAAAAATGATCAGGCTGTCCGAGTGGGAAGTCCAACTTCAGAGGGCGTTCCAGTTGATTTTTTCAACTCAGATTTTCTGACTTCTGAGGACAAATGGAGCGCATCATAGCCAAGCCAACCTGTCTAATTGTACCACTGTCTGACAGTCTCTGAAGGAGGGAATCTCAGGTATGTCAGAGCTGGTAGCCCCTTTGTCCCAGTTGATTGCTCACTGGTTCACTTCCTGATTTCAATGGTCTTTATTAAAACAAATTAAGCCTTTTTAAATTATTGTCCTCGTCAGTTATCCTGCTGTTTCCTTTTCACGCTTTTGTTGATGCTTTTTCCTTATACTGAATGTTCTTCCTATAGATAAATATGTCTTTACGTAAAATGCAAGGCGTTTCATATATCACATTATATACTTATTTGATGTTTTCTCATGATCGAAAATGAAACAGTTTTAATGAAAATGAGTCATCAAATCAGAAAGCAGCAGATGCAAAAGTTGAACCAAAGAGGCCATTAAGATCAGAATATGAGCCCAGTGGATTAGGACCCAGTGCAGGGGGGCCATCAGCTCTCACATACCTGGTGACACTTCTGAGGAAGACTGTAGTTGACAGTTGAAACATGTCGAGGTAAAAGAAAAAACATTTTTATCTATACATGTCTGAACAAAAGAACACGATAACTATCATTTTCTCAAGATATAGGAAGTAAATTATACCCTTGTCCAACAACCTGCTTTTACACGTCTTGCAGTATAAAGGTCCAGGGTTGGATTCTCAACTGCTTTGCCCGTCTTCCTGTGTGTGTTAGATTTCTGCAGGTACTCCAGTGCCCTCCTACTGTCCAGAATCATGGATGTTAGGATAATTGTAAATTGGCCCTGGGTAGGAGTAAGTTGTTCATTTTAATGTGGCCCTGTGATGGACCTTTTGATGATGTACTCTGACTGTTGCCCGTTCACAGGAGATAGGTGCCATCTCTCTGTGATGGACAAATGGATTACCCATGATTCTTAGGGGAGGTCTCTCCTCTCTGCAGGTCCTCCCACACACCTGAGTGGTTTTGTTTCCTCTACCTGAACTCACCTCTGGTCAAGAAACCCATGAGGTTCTTATGAATTTACAAAAAAGCTGGCATCAATAATGAACAGCCTCCTCAATTATTGACAATCCTTTACATCACTACTCTTTACTGTCCTTCTCCACCTTGCTTTCTGAGGTCCATTACCTGCCCTGCACTCACTTATTTGCCTGATCATTTATTCAGAACCTCTGTCTTCGCTCTTCTTTTCAACCAGGCTGTCAGTCTGACTGCAGATGGAGGGAAGGAGTGAAGAGAAGGCTGCATATAGCAGCATGTCCCACATCGACTCCAATCCAATTTATATATATAGCTCATTTAAACAGAAACAAGTTGGAACCAAAGAGCTGGACAACGGCAAAATGTATAAATTACATGAAACAAGACAATCAGAACAAAGAGCACCACAGAGTTAAAGAATAAATAAAAACATTTTTAAAAATTATAAAAGCTGTCAAAGGCCACTGAAAATCGCTGTTTTTATAAGAGATTTAAAAACAGAATGTGAGAATGCCCATCTAATACGTAAATATGTGTCTGCATTTGCCTGGAAGCATTTTCCTTATGCTGGAGTGAATGAATGCTTCAATCTAACACATGAAACTCCATCCTTTTTTGCCAAAATGATGAATTTACTCTGTGTGAAAACACCTCTGCATACATTAAAACCAGTATTATACCACTGTTTGTTTCCCTGCCACTAAAACCCAACAACCATCCGGCATCATAGCTTATTAAAGGACATAAATATACATACATTTATTTATATATAAACATGCACAACCATCTTTATGAAAGACTACTCCACTTTACACGGAGAGAGACAAGCAGAGAGGCATATAATCCTCACAGAAAGTGGATGAGATGAGAGCCAGGTCCACTCAGTGCTCAACAGGGATCTTACAAGCTGCCCACACAGTCTCTATCAACAGCAATAAAATATGAAAAATACACAAAGCTGATGGACTGTAGCCAGTTACTTTGTTTTCTCTCACTTTCATGCAAAAACACATGAACGCAATGTAACATTTACGAAATTATTTATATTAATTAGCAGTTTTTGACTACCACAGAATGATTGATATTTGGGATTAATTCACCAAAATTGACAGTTCAGATGTTCTGGACTGTGTTTGTGTAGAAATGCTCTTCTACCTGTTGTAGATGGACATTTACGGTAAACTGCCTTTAACCAGACTGATGAGATGATAGCTAGTTACAAAGAGGATTTCAAATCTGGAAGTGAACAAGTACTAATTCCTGCTGCAAACATCCTAAACATTTAATAAATGTAGTATTTATTAAAACAAATAGTCAAACCAGCAGCATTACTGGCTTGTACAGCTGTCTGAATGTATTCATATTACTACTAGTAGTGGTCATAGTGGTAGTTTTATTATTATTAATATATTTAGCGTGTGTATTTGCCTAAGGCTCTTAATGAGAAGGGGTTTTAAAAAAACTCGTGTCTCAGTTCGGTACAACTGACTGTCAGGATAATAAGGACTTGCTAGTTAAACTGAATGACCTTGATATTTAACAGTTCTATTAACCTCCAGTTACAACAGCAAAAGGAATTTAACGAGCAAGCCACACGTATAACTGATAAAAATTCATTATTTCAGGGACCACAGCAGGCTAAATGGTTAGCCAACTTTGCATTAGCTGAAACACAGCAAGTACAGAGGATCCAGGTTTCCCTTCGCCACGTACTTCTCATACAGACTTATTTTTATGTTTATGTATTTAGCAGACGCTTTTATCCAAAGCGACTTACAAATGATATTGTAACCAATGATTGACTTTGAGGCTAACAAACAACTAACCCTGACATTAACCCAAACAAACTACTTAGATGGTCGAATACTAGTCTCTAAGGTGACCGTGAGGAGAAAAAAAGAACACAGGATAGAGTGAAGTGCATGAAGAGAGTACAGAGGAGTCGGGAAGGTAGGAGCTAGTCTAGAAGATGTTCTCTGAAGAGCTGGGTCTTCAGGAGTTTCTTGAAGATGGACAGGGATGCCACTGCTCTGGTAGCTTGGTAGATCAATCCATTATCGTGGAACGACACATGAGAAGAGTCTGGACTGTCCCGAATGTGGTGCTAGCCGACAGAGTGACCGCGCCGTGACGCAAGCCTTAGCAAGAGGATTCAAGTAGATGGAGCCGTTCCTTTCAGGACCCTGTATGCTAGTGTTAGTGTCTTTTTAAGAGTGTTTTTTATAATTCTCTAGAAACAGAAAAAAATCACCTGACCAGAGCTATACTCGTGGCTAGTCAGATTGGGAGAGTCATTGCTGCTGAATGGTGAAAAATTTGCAGCTAATTTTGGATTATTTAAAACAACTCTGGTTCAAAAAGTCCTCCTGAAACATTAGAACACTATATTACCCGTTTGTAAATCTCTACAATTTTGCATGAAACTGTAGCATGGTGATTCAGATGTTGTTCAGTTGAAACAGACTATAAACCAGTGGTTTCCAACGTTCTTGGCGTCACGGACTGGTTGAGTGCCGAGCAATACGACTAAGGACCGGTCGGTCTGTCGGGCGGTCGAGGGGGTGCAGTGCATCCTCTCCAGGGACGTTGTGCTGCACGCCGGACCGTGTAGCGAATCGCATTTCGCTCATGCGCCCTTATGAGAGCTCCTTTGCCTGCAGCGTAGCGGGAGGTGAGGAGTACAGAGCAGCTCAGCTCACTTTGCAACTTGTCAGCAGGTGATCACAGTGCTGACGGCCTGGTACCAAATAATCCCGACTGGTACTGGTCCCGGGACTGGAGGTTGGGGACCTCTGCTATAAACTGTCTCATGTTAATTATGAGGTTTAAAAACAGACAATTTAGCATTCTAATAAATCAGTATGACTTTTTTTAAGAAGAGTTGTTTTAAATACCCCCAAATTAGTTGCTAACTTGGCATTTATCTGGCCCTTCTGTAAATGAATTGACCTGATGGGAACAGTCTGGTGGTGAATTAGCCAATAAACTGGTTGTTAAAATATTACACTAATGATATAAGTGATAAATATCCAGAACAGCAGCCTTCTCCATAAACCTCCATAGCTCTGTGTCTCTGATACACTTTTTTAGAGGCTGATTTTCAGAATAATTGCTTCTGTGGGCTGCATTTAAACAAAGGTAAATTTGCTATTATTTCATAAGATCAAGAAATGAAAACAAAATCGTTCCATAAACTCACAAAATTTGATCAGTTTCCACTATACATGAGAGGGTAAAAACCAGCTGAGGTTTTAGTTTATATTTATGCATAAATTTACAGATTATGGAACTTTCAGCCCCCTGTGTAGAGAAAAGAAACAACAACAGTCCAAGAGAAGGTTGTTTATGAATCTACATTTGTTCTGTTTCTGGCCTGCTCCCAACCACCCGTTCTCTACATCCCTGACCTGCTTCCTGTCATCTCAAACTAAACCAACATGTGTTACAGAGCACTGGTGGAAAGGCATCAGAATACAAATCATTTGTGCTTTGTTGTTTTTTATAAACACGATAAATCTCATCTTCTATCATGTAGCATGTTTGTCTGAAGCTCCTCTGCACCCCGCTAACACTTTCCCTCTACATCCTGTCTTCCTTCCATCACTCTCTCCCTGCTTGCCTCTCTTCCTTCCTTCCTCTTCCCATCTTTCCTCTCTTGAGCTGACAGTACCTGAGGGAAGAGGCCACCTGCGGACCAAGTGGGGAATCAGCCAACAGCTGTGTGCACACTCTCTCCGGTGGCCTTCAATTATTCACTCACTTCTCCTTCTCCCCTCCTCCCTCTCTCTGTCTTCACTCTGGCCTTTTCATCTCTCTCTTTACCTCTCTGTCTTTTTTTCACTCAGCGACTGCACGTCTGTCTCTCCAGCATCCTTCTCCGACTTAATCCCCCTCCCTTTTCCTCGTTGCTATTCCTTATTCTCCTACCCTTCTTGGACGCCTTTAACTCTCCAACCATCACTCCATCATTTTGCCTCCTCCCTTCTTACTCCAACTCCATCAACCCAGCAGCTCCTTAACTTCACTCCACTAACCTACTCTCTCTTTTCCTCATGTCTCCTCCTTTTTTCATGTGCTTCCCCAAAGATTGATGACTCTTCAGCGCGAGGCGAGCGGGCCTGTTTAAAGATGCATGAGGTGAGGAGGCCAAGTTTTTTCCCCTTCTTTCTTCACATCTCTCTCTCTCTTCATTTCTCCTTCTAGAGCTTTATCCCGATCGCAGCCGCCCATTTCTACGAGAGCCTCCCTGCTGTTCCCCAAAGAGTCAGAGGCCACCGACGAATCAAGACGGTTCCCGTTCATTCCCAGCTTCTGTCAGGATGGCTGAGTTTGACACACGGCAAGCAGAAAGCTGTGATAAACGATGCTAGAGAGGATCTACGGCTCATAAACGACCAAAAAGAAGCCGGTGGTCACTGATACGACAATGTAAGGAGCCGATGAGAGGAGGACGGAGGCTCGTTGGTGTTCAATGGAAGAAAGACGCAGGATAAAAGCTGTCAAATAACAGCTTTTATGTTTAAATTTTGTATTCTTGTGTTTTTTGGGATATATTTTAACAGACTAATTTGTTAGCTTTCTACTGAGGAAAAAAATGTATCTGCAAGAGTTAGATGTCATTGCTAATGCTCTTTCATGTGCACATTATGCTCCAAGTCCCCCTCATCAAACAAGCGGAGAACGAGCCACGACTTGAAACAGTTACACATTAACAATCAGGACAGCTGTAGTGACAGGAAGTGTAAAATATCTGGGCCAACTGCCACAATGTCAATTGCCCAGCTAGCTAGAATAAAAGATACTTGCTGGAGGCATTATGCAAAGAATCCTTCATTCACTTTGTGGGCAAGTGTGAAAAATTAGTAGCCGAGTCCTTTCAAGTGACATCAACACTACAACTGTATCCGAGTCAAAAAGGAAAGAAAGAAATGCAGATCCTTTATTTTATTTTATTTTTTAAATCCTGGGTTAAAACAATTATTTTGTTGAGAAATTATCTTCAATATTCACAACTTCCTGTCTGCAGAGCAGGTTTATAGTCGCTTCTTTGTACTGCACATCCGACAGACGAGCAGGCACAAAATTATACTTCAATTTCCTGTTTGATCAGTAAATCTTGGATGTTATCTTTAACAGTGGTGGGTGTTTTTGTTGTAATCCAAAAGAAGAAGGCGAACAATGCTCGGTGGAGCAACAGAAACAGGAGGACAATGTGATAATTCATTTATTCCACCTCTAATCAATGTAGAAATAATGAAGAAAGGTGCAGTCATGGAGGTTTAAAAAGAATGAAATGTTATTTTTAAAATAAAATTATATCCTTCTTTATCATCGTATTTCCAACAATTTAATTAACACTGTAAGTATATCATTGCTGGTATTAATATGAGCCAGACTCTGGTTTCAGGATATGTCAGAAACTTTAAAGTTTTTATTTCAAAACCACTCTTTTTGTCACACTGTTCCAGAGGTTTAAACCGTTTTTAATAACTTGTCAGAGGCGGTGCAGGGATTTCTCAGGTCAGATACACCATATTTGTGTGGGCTGCCGGTCAGCTGTGCACGATGACCCAAGCAGGGGAAACGCTGAACTTTTCCTTCCATCAAAAAAAAAAAGAAGTCAGCTGTCTTAGAAAAATGACTCGGCCAAAAAAGAAGCACCTCCATCCAATCCTGTGCTGTTTTGAAACCAATGCTTAAAACAAGCGAACAGAGTTAAGGCATCCATTGGTCTAATACACAGCCCATTTCCTGCACAATACTTTACTAAATTTAGCTGGTGCAAAATATTTATTTTTGCATAGGTTTTACACATTTATCTACATAATATATCTATTTTTAATAAACAATCATACTCAGGCTTCCTTATGTTTCCCACTTTCCTAATGGTTACCTACACACATTAAAATAACTATAAAACTATATATTTAACAATAAATAACAGAAGGCCACGCCCATTCTAAGCCAGGTTCTTCTGGAGGGTTCAGAGAGTTTTCCTTCCCACTGTCGCTCTCATACTGTGACAATTCTAATTAATCAGTTAGTTTCTTTATAATGGGATTACTTGATTAATTAGCATTTTATAATCAATCTAATTTTAATACAACTAAGTTTAATTTACTACAGTCAGTTGGTCTGAATCTGGATTTGTTGCTTTGTTTAGAGCTTTGGGATACTTTTTTAGAATGAACTGACGCTTTAAAAATAAGCAGACTTTAATTAAATTTTTCTGAAGTCAGAATCTATTTGTAACCAAGAAGAAGATCAAACAAAGCTTTTTTACTCCAATGGGGAAATAATAATCAACCAAAAGCAACTTAAACCTAAACTCATAGCTATAAATAGTAAAATCAGAGGAACTGATCTTTATGATTTAATCTGAATTTGTATCAGTAGTAGTATTTTTGTTTTCATTTAGTTTTGGTTAGAATTTCTACTACAATAACACAATAAAAGTTAAAAGTGTGGAGTTTTTAATAATACAGAATCTCATACTAGCCCATGTGTAACTGGAATACATCCTCAAATCCCTCAAAAACCTGAAAATCCCTAAGTTTATCTTAAAGTTAATGAGAATTTGGTTTGTTTTGAGTGTTTTTAGAAAGTGAAATTATCTGTTGAGATCATCAAGTTTAAAAAAGCTGATTCCAACTGATGATCAATAAAATGCAGGTCAATCATTTATTGGCTCAACAAGTAGCCATACATTTGTTCCAGTTCTACCATTTGTTTTTTTTGCGATAATCTTTAAAATATCTGAGGTGAAAGACAGATCCTAGATTAGAGACTGAGCTGTTTGACCTGAGCTGCTTAATAGAGCGCCATCCAGCAGGCAGGGGGTTGATGGCAGAAGACGAGGAGCGGAAAGTGTCTCTTTCCTCTTTCATTAGAGCCGGCACAGACAAAGCTTCCACCTGTGAGGCGATAAGCCGAGACAACTTTCATTCTGTTTGTCTGACTGAAGGACGAAGACGGGAAACAGTAATGAGATTATTACAGAGACTTTAGTTTGTCTTTACTTACATTACTTTGTATAATCAGTCCTTCAGCTTCACTTTATGAAACCAAGTCCTCACACAGCCATGGACATAATACATAATGTTCATAATATTCATTTGCAAACAAAATTGCTTTCTGGGATGTGTAGATAAGTTTTAAACCACCGCTTGTTTATTTATATTGCTCTTTAAATGACACATTTTCTCATAATCTTTTAAAATGGACATGATAAATAGTTTTTGTCACTTTCTAAACTTTGGCTGTTTTTTCATTAATTCTCAGTCTGGTTCTTGTACCTATATTTTGCAGGTGAAAAAAATGAGCAAGTGGAGGACAAAAACTGTAATTTCAGGTAAAAAAAAACAAAACAATAACAAACAATCTAAAAGTCACATCTTCAATAAACATAAAAATAACAAAGAAAAGACATGAATAAAGACTAACTTGTTGGTGATAAAATATTATTTTATATATTTATTATTTTCAGTATTATTATGGGCACCACATTATCAAGTTCACAGATGATTGTTATTGTGTCTCTCTTAGGTAAGGGGAATACGAAGCACGGCCTGGTAGTTAGTGACTTTCTAAAATGGTGTGTGGACTTTTTTTAAACATTAATGTAGCTAAGACAAAGAAAATGTGTATAGATTTTGGGAAAACCCCTTCTCTGATTACCCCAGTTGTGATCAACAACCAGACAGTCGAGATGGTGCCACAATATAAATATCTGGGAGTTCTGATTGACGACAAACTGAGTTTTGAACCCCAGGTAGAGTCTGTGGTTAAAAAAGCACACCAATATGCACTTTTATCATAAACTGTGTTTTTAATGTTAGTCCTGTTTTTATGAACGTGTTTTATTGTTTTTCTTTAATCTGTTGGTATAGCTCACTTTCTTTAAGGAACAAAAACTGTTTACAGAACATTATTAAAGAGTGCTGTAAAACTGCTGGCATCCCTGTAGTTAGTCTCTGTGATCTTTACATTTCTAGATCTGCAAAGAAAGCCAGGGTTATTATATCTGATCCTGAGCATCCATTGTGGACAGAATTTCACCTCCTGCCATCAGAACAACAATACCAAGCGATGCTGACTGAAAGAGGGAAGAAATCTTTTATTGCCAACGCGATTAGAATAGTAAATTCAGGCTTATGAGGACTTCTTGTGTTGTTTGTTGTTCGTCTGTGAATGGATTGAATGTTGTTGTTTTTGTGAACAGCTGCTTGTGAAACAAATTGCCCCACAGGGATAATAAAGTGAACTGAACTGAATACCAGTCAACAGTAGTAGCCATCTTTATTATTTTCATTCTTATGTTTTGTTCAGCTATCATTTAAAAAAAACTTTTAAAAAGCCATGTCTATCTATATCAACCCATCCATCCATTTATACTAGAAATAGAGCAAATTACCTCACTGGTGACAGAAAGTTAGCAACACAGTTACTAGCTAACAAGTTCCTACAAAGGTTTCTAGCCAGTACTTTAGCTAGTCATCTTCAACATTATGGTGGATATTCTTGCAGTGTACTGTGGGTAGTTGGTGTATATTGATCTTTTGGTTCTTTATCAAGCTGGCCATTCTTTAAGTTCAGGAGCTTTCTTATAACTAAATGATTCACAGGTCAGATTTAAGTGGGTTAAAATAAAAAAAAAAACCACAATATTATAAAAATGTTCAGATACTGGAGTCAAAACACGACCAAAGGAAAATAAAGAAAAACTCCACAAATCCTGAAAATATATTGATCAAAACCACTTTAAAAGATTACAAAAAAGTCTTGGTTTTTTTTGTAATAAAGTGTAAAGAAATAAGGGATGACCCAAGACTTTTGCACAGTTGGATATATCTTTCTAAAGGAATAAAATGGCAGCTTTCATACAGCCTATGACCCCTTTTAACCTCAGACAGAGAAAAACTTGCTTCATCAGTGTTTTCTACCTAGATTAAACCAGTGATGTGATTTATAAGGATGTAGGGTTTAATAGCGAGTATTAAAGATTCATGTGGGTTATTTGGTTCTTTTAGGAATCCATGTTAATAAGCTGATAGTAAAGGTGTCTAGGTGACAAGTTTCATCCCTAAAAAATGTGTTTCTAAGCTTAAAGTTCAGTTATTTGCCTGCTACGATTAGTCTCGACACTTCTCTGTACTTAATGCAGAGGCATAAAATTGTTATTGATCTCCTCACACACACACTTTGAAAGGCAGAAATCCTTCCCGAAGCACAGAATCATTTCTCTGCACGGTGGTAAGACTCTGAGTCATGTAAAACCCTCTAATGACACTTAAGAGCAGAAGGAGAAAGAAACTTCAGAAGAGAAAGAATACAAAAAGTGCATTTGAAAGGGAAAATGAGGGGGGGGGCAAAGATTGTCACAGAGGCATTTAGAAAAAAGAGGTGGCACTGGGAGACAAAGTGGAGGAGAGATGGTGAAAAAACAAAGGCAGACAGTGAATCAGACGGTCAGAGTGACAGAGGCAGACTGACAAGCAGCCAGAACAGATTGAGTCATTGATAGATGACTGCAGAAAAAAAGAGAAGAGGATGCACTTGTTGTACCTTCTTTTTCAGCCCGGAATATGAAGGTCCGAAGGGAAGTGATAACCTCGAACTTATTGTCTCCGAGTCCTCGCACCTGTCTGATGGCGCTGGCCAGGATCATGCCTTTGGAGTACATCTCCTGAACACAAATATATCAAGATCTGCTGTTTAAAAAAAAAATACACACAGGCATTCAAAAACTGTAATCAATCTGCTGTTGTTTCTATTATATGCCCAGCACATTGTCTGCACCAATAGATGTGTAACTCTGACTTGTATTTTACTGTCAAATACATTCAGTTTTGACAGACGTCCTCATCAAAACAACCATGTCGCATCAATGCAGCATCATTTGCGCAAATAAAATCCTTCTTTCTTTGAAGCAACAACTTTGATAAATGACACAAAAATTCTCAAACAGGAAGAATCAAAGCGTCGCTGATGTTGGAACGCACAAAAAGCCCAGAAAACCCACGCCGTCGTGCTTTATGAGTGGGCAAGCCGAGTCGAATCAGCATCAGGACTGACTCTTCACCTCGAAATTCAAACTTCAAATGTGGGAGTTTGAAACGAGGAAAAAAAAACAGCTCCAAAAGTGAAGTGAAGCACATTAAAGACCCCCCCCCCCCAAAAAAAAGAGCCACAAGAATAACACCCAAGGAATTGTTATTTTAGGTGTAAAAAGAGACACGATGAAACAAATCTACAGGAAGAAAACAAACTTCACAGATTTATGGGGGGAAAAAAAAGATATTCACCTCGTTTCTGGGCTTTGGAGCACAGAACAGGATGCGCTCAGGTAAACTGGGATTTATTGTTTTTATCATCTCTGTGTTTTAGCTCCTCTGGAAGCATCAAAATAAGGAGGAGGATGCACTGGAGGCTTGGTGACCCTCTTTACATTCTCCCTTGATAATGGCAATTAAAGTACTGGGTCACCGTGAAGCAGGAAGACGGGAAAGAAATTAAACCTAAATATGATCACGACTACGGAAGCAAGGACAGAATGGTACCGCCGTCACATCGGTACTCAAACCTTATGAGGTAAATACAATTTATTAGGTACACCTTAGTATTAGCTGAAGCCCCTTTACCTTCAGAACCTCCTTAATTCGTTTCAACAAGGTGTTGGAAACATTCCTTAGAGGTTCTGATCTATATTGACAGGATTGAGATCTGATGAGTGTGGAGGTCCAGTGAACTTAATCCTCAAGAAACCAGTTAGAGAGATAATCTGATTTTATGACATGGAGTATAATCCTGCTAGAAGTAGCATCAGAAGATGGTCCACTGAGGTCATTAAGGGAAGCAACAATACTCAGGTAGGCTGTGGAGTTTAAACCATGTTGAGTTGGTACTACGAAGCCAAAAAGTGGGACAAGAAAATCTCTCCCACACCATTACACCACCAGTAGCCTGAACTGTTGATACAAGACAAAGTGGATCCATGACATCAAAATCTGACCATCTGAATGTAGCAGCTGAAATCGAGACTCATCAGACCAGGAAGTGTTCCTCCAGCCTCCTCTGGTCCAGTTCTGGTGATCCTGTGTGAATTAGTCTCCGTTTCCTGTTCTTAGCTGACAGGAGAGACACCTGGTGTGGTCTCCTGCTGCTGTAATCCATGTGCTTCAAGGTTCAACACCATGTCTAGATGTATAAATACATGTAATTACTGCCATGTGATTGGATGATTAGCTATTTGTGGTGGAAACAAATATTAACAGTAATAAAAAAAGAAAGACGTTCTTGGGAATGGTACATTTCTAGACTGGCAAGACAGACTGTAGCTATATAGTCTGGCCACGACCCATTGAAACGACTCATTCATAGGGGCGGAATCAACAGTTGTCAATCAAACTGTCTTCACATGCTATTGGATAGCGCTAGGACCAATCAGAGCCATTTAGCAACAACCTGCACCAGCTGGTAAATTAAACATTTACCATTCAAAATAAAAATAAAAAATTCAAAATAAAGGACTTGAGTGTCTCTATCTTTTCGCATCTTAAAAAATAGTCCAAACCCAATTTGTCCATATTTGATGACAAAGCCGTTTCAAACAAACGCCATTCCCAAGCTGCCGCTATGTTGTTAAATTCCAAAGTTGAAGCTCTGCAGTCATCAGCTAATCCCGCCCACCAAACCGTTAGAGCATTGTGATTGGCCCGGTACGAGACTGACCGGACCAATCAGTGGGCTGCAGAGGTTCCAATGGAGCGTGGCTAGACCAAACCTTGACATCTAATTTACTAGGCTATAGTACATTTCTGCAACAATGTGAAAATCACTTGGTTATTTAACAAAAAAATGAAAAAAGGTCATAGCAGGTGTTGCATTATTCATGTAGATAATGTCATTATCATTGTAAAGTTAAAAAAAAAAACAAAAAAAAACCTAATTCTCCCTGTTGCTCTTCAGCCTGAATTTTGATTCTCTGTAGGAAGAAGAAAAAAGGAGGGACTTGTGTTGATTGCCATGCACAGCGCTGCATGTTTGCTCTACTGTCCTATCCTGAGGTCGTGAGAGCGCAAAGTAAAGCGAAGGGAGGATGAATGAGGGAGGAAAAAGGCGGTGAACTTCTGACTCCCTCTCGCCATTTTTAATTAAGTCGGTGACCTTGCCGTCCAGGAAAAAAAAAAAAGCCTATTTCTAGAGACCGTATGGCCCAAAATATACCAGCCGGCACAGTAAGGTAGGGGGAGTGGGGGTAGCCACGGAGGGATGGATGCATGGATGGAAGGAGCTTGAAATGGGAAGAAAAAAAAGAGAAATTAGGTTTGTGTGAAAAGGCCAAGGAGAGAAGTAAGAGCAAGAAAATGGAAGGAGATAAAAACAGAAGGGGGAACAGTGATCTAAAAGTGGTTCAGAGAGGGAGGACAGGGGAAAAAATGAAGAAGAGGAGGCTTGTGGGAAAGAGAGACATCATGTAGAAATGAAGACGCCTAAAAGGGTCAGGTAGGGGTCTTCCTCATATTAAAGCAGGATGTTAACAATGGCGAGAAGTGGCTCAACCTAATTACCGACAGGCAGCCTCCTCTCCCCGGGAGTTTCACCGCAGAGCCCCCCCCCCCACATACACATACACACACTCCTCTTCCTTCCTCTAAATTTAGACAGAAGTTAAAGGAAGGTGAGGAGAGGAGAAATGTGTGTGTGGATGAATTATCTCTGTGGCTGTGCTCTGATAATTACTGTATACCCCCAGTATGGGTTAACGGTAATTAATTGTTTTAATTCTAGTTTTGGGGTCGTAAAGGAGAGAGTTGTTTAATTGCGTGTTGTTGCATCTGTAAATACTCCAACGGGGGAGTTGGAGGATGGAAAGGAGGCGGTCGGAGGTGGAGTAGTGGTGGACGGAGGACCCAGACATGGCAGCTGCCCACTCGTACGTTATGTTTATGGACTAATCTCAAGAGGGCAGGCTGCCAAGGAGGCAATGAGGCCTAACTATCTGTCCGTCTGTCTGTCTTCCAACACACCTCCCACTACAGCTCCTGTCTTCTTGCATTCCAGCTCAAAGCCCTCTGTCGCATCGCAGGTCGGTGTCACAGTTATCTATTTTTCATTTTAAACAAGTGGAACTGCCTTCTCCTGCAAGGAATAACTTTGTCTCTTTCCTTTAAAGAAAAAACAAACAAACAAACAAACTAGTAAACTTCAGGAAACAATTAAAGCAAAGCAATGGAGTTAAAGCCTGCAATAATAGAGGCACCGTGAGGAGAAAACAGGGAGAATGGCAAAAAAGAAAAAGATGAGAGAGAGTGGTAAAGAGAGGGAGGGAGTTCTAATGCCAGAGTGGATAAGGCTGTGGATTTAAGGTGGAGGAATGAGGACACCAGCTGGTTGTAGCAGCTAACTGCACCTTGGCAGCAGAACATCAGCACTGAGTGAGATTAATTTTAAAGACAGTGATAGATGAGACATTTGAGGTTTAATAAGATTTGTCATCTGCTTTTACAACTGAATGATGACTTACAACCCTGTCAAATGTGAGTTCTTTCTGCAGACTGATAATCTAATTATTAACAATTAAAGGCAGAGATCTGGATCAGTCATGTTGATTTTGTTTGTCAAATCTTACAGGAAGTAAGTCTAAACAAGGGCCAAGTCCTCATTTTGCTAGCTGGCTCCACTGCAAGGTTTATGCTTAAGGTAAAGCTGAATCATTGATTTTCTTTTTCTTGTTCTTTGGGGACAAGAACACGAGCTATAAACAGCTAAAACTGACTCCTCTAATGCTGGCGAACAGCATTCGCTCAATAGCAATCCACTGGGGTTGTGCTCCTGTCCGTCAATATGCATTTTTCATTTTATTCCCATATCTCACGTCCGCTCCGGTGGAGAAAAAAAAGGAAATTCTCCAGTGGCATCGGCGAGTCACTAACTTTGTCTGACATGTGGAGCTGGGCGGGAGGTACGCAGCGAGCTCCTGGAGCCCGCTGCCTGCTGAGATGAAACAAAACGGGCCAGAGAAGTGAAAGCGAATCAAAAGAGTTATTTTGCGGATCATGAAACCAAAACACAGAGCTGACAGGTGATATGAACCCAGAGATGTGTGTGTGTGTGTGTGTGTGTGTGGTGGGGTGAGTAAACGTGCATAGTCAGGGGATCAGTCTGACCTCCTACACAGTAAAATATCATCCATTCAGATCTAACTGTCTCAATTTAAAGTCTCGCAAAATTTTTAAAAAACTGCAATAAATCCACATTTTGTAACTCATGTGTGTCTGTTTTATCATCTAAACGCTCACCAACACAGGTCATGGTGTGTTTAAATATCTCTGTGAGTATAACCTAAACCAAGCAGCTCTTTGTGATGCTGATGTTGTTCATATTAATAATACAATAGCCAGTGTTGGGAGTAACGAGTTACAAAAGTAATTAATTACTGTAATGCATTGCTTTTTGCGGTAACGCAGTAATGTAAGGCATTACAGAAAAAAAAAATCAATAATATTTTACTCGGTACAAAGTCAGTAACACACGCATTATATGCATGTTTAACCCGCATTGAAGTGGTGGTTGTCCAGAGGAGAAACGTCACTCAGCGCCAAATGTTTCACTTCCTGTAGTCAGACAGAGCAGAGAGGAGTCCGGTTCTGTCTGGGCCACGCAACAAACTCATGCGTGGTTCCGAACTGTGTCGGAGGAGCGCGCACAAGTCGCGTGCGCTGCCCAAGTCCTGCGTGCTCACAGTAACCAAGACCTGCAGCGCGCCGCTCGGAAACTGAAGCTAACTGAGAAGTTTCCTGATAAAGAGTCGCTCTAACAGACTAGATTATTAATATCAGAAGTTGGAGAGTTCACTCTCTCGCGCGCACCAAGCAGAGGAAAGCGTGCGCCATGTAGCGCCCACTGCAGGAGGGAAGAGGAGCAGAGAGGTGGAGGAGATCGAAGCACACAGGTGGAGGTAGGAGTCAAACTAATGAATAGCAACTCCCCATGTGCACAAGCTGCCTCAGGTATATGTATGTGTGTATAGATTTAAATATACTGTATGTAGATCTGATAGATTAATATACGGACGGATGGATGGACGGAAGATAAATAATGAATGGATGGACGGAAGATAAATAATGGACGGACGGACGGACGATAAATAATGAATGGACGGACGGACGGACGGATGATAAATGATGGATAAAAGATGGATGGATGGATGGATGGATGATAAATGATGGATGGATGGATGGATGGATGGATGGATGGATGATAAATGATGGATGTATGGATGATAAATGATGGATGGATGGATGGATGGATGGATGGATGGAAGGATGATAAATAATGGATAAAAGATGGATGGATGGATGGATGGATGGATGGATGGATGGATGGATGGATGGATGGATGGATGGATGATAAATAATGGATAAATGATGGATGGATGAATGGGTCCATATACAGATAGATGATATCTCTCCATGTATCCATCACATGACCTTCCACTGGATGTAGAATGAGCTCATTAGATGTCAAATCCATATTTACAGGTATTTTGATGAGAGTAACTAAAAGTAATGCAAAAGTAGTGTAATGCCTTACATTTATAAAACAGTAATATTGTAATGTAAGGGATTACTTTAAAATGACAGTAACAAGTAATAAATAATGCATTACAGATTTGAAGTAACTTGCTCAACACTGACAATAGCAAAACAATTCCCATTTATTACACATCCTGATTTTTAAGGCACTCTAAGAGAATTTTTAAAGTAATATTGAATTAAAGAAGAAAACTGGACGTGGGTGTCAAATAAGGGAATTACCACAAAACATTTATTAGCATACCTTCATAAAAATAATTTTTAAAACCTACAAAAGTGTAAAATGTAAAAAGGCTAAATTATATACTGGTTTATATCAGTGTAATTTACTCAATAACATTTACGACCAAAGTCGTCTTTGGGGACAAAGATCTGAAGACTTTAAAAACAATACTGCTAATAAAACAATGTAAATGAAACTAAAAAGTAAATAAGAAAATGTTTATTTATATAGCACCTTTGAAGATACAAATCACAAGGTGCTAAATCCAAGGGTCAAAATGTAAATGGAAGATGCACAAACTGAAATAAAGGAAGCTGTTGGACATTCACAATAAGAGCAAATAAGTCCATCCATTTTCCTCTGAAATGCACTAAATTAATACTGAGAAGCAAACATTAATTGACCCAGTTGTTGTGGAGGGCCTGAAGCCGAGAGGAAGACTTTAAAGGTACACTATGCAGTTTTGGCTTGTTTTTAGCACCCCCTAGTGTTTTAAATCACTGCTGTAAAAACGTTATCATCGGCTTTGCTCAGAAACGCCTAAATCTAACTGTTAAATGTCTCCTCAGCCTTCATTGTTTTCTACTGGAGCGGTTCATCACTCATTCAAAGAAATCAGCTGTGTTCAAGCAGGGAGAGATATAAAAAAATAATCAGGAATCATGAACTAAAAACACTCCGGCGCTAGCATAACAGCTAGCCACATTGGGTTAGTCTAACCCTCATGAGATACGTGACTTTGTGAGACTTCAGGGCACCGGACCGGAGACTTAGAAGTTGCAAACGTGGTATTCTGGATCCAAGCAGCAGATGGGGCTGAGTGACTTTTCATTAACCCTGTAAAGGGTCAGATTAGCACATACTGGCTCAAGGAAAAGATTTAAAAATACTTAAAAAGTTACATAGTGTGTCTTTAAGACATGCTTGCTTACTAACCACATACTGGCTATAGAGTTAAATCTATAATTTCTGCTGAAGCTTAACACCTGTAGCTTTCTCTGTGTCTTTGCAGTTAACTTGAACTGTATCATTTAATTTATGCTATTTGTTTGGACTTCACCACACATGATACATCAGTTGTTTACATCATCATATGAGTCAGATAAACTGGAAGTAAACCTGCATTTAACCTCTGCTGATTGAAATGTTGATATTTTAGGTTAACTATTATTTGGGTGTATCGTTACCAATAAGGACGTTTGGTAGGTTTTTGTTAATGTGTAATGACGTTTGTAGGGAATACATGTTGACACCTAATGATGCACTGAGAGATCATAAATATCTCTCATGTGTTGTGGATTAATACAATAGATCCATATGTTTGATTATTTGGGATGGATGTTTAAATAAAAAATAATAACTATTATAAAGTTATGAAGATCATTTGTTGGCTGAGTAAGTACATCTGTCTATTTGGGTTAAAAAACAATACAATGCAATTTTTTTTTAACATGTTTTAAATTCCCTGCATTTTTTAAAATTTGACTCCTTATTTATATTGGGTGTTCCTTTTCTTTTTCACAGTTTAAATGTAATGTTGTAAGTTGTATAGACTTAAGAAACTGGAGTTGAATAATTTATCAAAAATTATCTGAGTATCAGTGTAAATAATCAAAATTTCACATGCATGGTAATAAATTATATTGCAAGATGCTCACACTCAGTTACATGATGATGCTCAAGATGCTAAAGGTCACCATTAGGTCATGATAACAGAATGGAAAAGTAAGAAAATGCGTTTATTGCAACCAATATCATCATAGCAATTTTCAACAATAATATCATAATTGAATGTTTTTGTAAAAACCCACAGCCCTACAACAGACACGATAAAAATCTACAAATATCATGTTAGTTAGTGGATAAAGAAGGGTCTTGTTTCAAAAACACGCCAATATAAATGGATTAAGAAGAGCAGCCATAAATAAAAATGTTTCTATTGTTTTATTATTACAATCATATGCCAAGTGTATGTCTTCTTTGTCATTACCTACCTCTAAAAGCTGAAAGAGAAGATGTTTGTGTGTGTGTGTGTGTGTGTGTGTGTGTGTGTGTGTGTGTGTGTGTGTGTGTGTGTGTGTGTGTGTGTGTGTGTTACTTTGAAGAGACTCTCAGATAATAATAATTAGATATACATCTACAGTTAATTAACTTTTAGAGACAACCACAGCTAATCTACTTTAGTAAACTTAAAAATAGCTACACTCAACGTTTCACAGATACTGAGCTAAAGTTTGGTATTAGTCATTTATAACGTACTCCAAATGCAAGATCTTGCAGTGTTACATGAAATTACACAATATGCTCAAGTAAATGATTTGCAGCTCATAATATCTTAATAATCTCTGTCTGTTACAAACAGTACCTGCATACATGGTACATGCTTACAGCACTATGTTTTATGTATATATTCACTGTCCCCCACTGGGGATTCATAGTATCTGTATGAGTCACTGTGTTGTTAATGTTCTGCCTGATTATCTAAAAGGTCAAATAAAAAAATTATTGTTTTCAGGAGGATGGTAATAACTATCAATTCTCCACGTCTTAGTTTAAAACCCTGACATGAGAGGTGGTATGCATTCCTTTAAGAAACGCTAGGAATTTGTTTCATAAACACACCTTGAAATGGACATTTTCTTTGTCCTTCATGGTGTTTTTCTTCATGTGTGTGTTTATATGTAGCATTCTTCTGATTCTACAAAAGTAGCTGTAATGTGAATTCACATTTTAATGGTTAACAGCAATGAATCCATAAATATTTTATGAAAAGAACAAATTCTAAAGCAGAGTTTAGTTGAACAAAATGACACCTAGCACTCTGTGTGTTACAGACTGTTGGGTGTTAAGCTTCAGTACAAGCATCTAGAGAAGATACTGAAGATAATACTGTAAGTAAAGGAGCTTTCAGGCTTGGTGTGACAACTTTCTAGCATCAGACACACAACCAGCTGATCCTCGATCCTAAAACCTCATCTCCCCTTCGGCCTTCTGTCCACCCTTATCCTTACTCCGCATCCCACATTTTATCATCCCTTCGCTCATCTCCTCCGCTCGCCACCCTAATGCCTGGCTTTGCCCCCAACATACACACACACACACACACACACACAGACGACACTACATCAGGACCCTGAAGACTACGTCTCAGGCCCAAAGCTTTCTCCAAAGTCAATCCCTGCGTTGACGAAATCGGGCGAAAGGCGTGATTGATCAGACAGATTGGAGACGGTGCTGCAGAGAGGGAGAAGTGAGACTGAGAATCTCGCTACTCTCCCACGCCACGTCTCCTACCCCCATGATGACATCACAACGGACAGAGACCTTCAAGCTGCGACTGCGATTAAGTGAGATTAGATTTGTCTGGAGCTGACGGATCCCAGAGGATTTCAAACCACAAAAGAGCTTTTTGGGTGTTGAAAGTTGGAGAAAGAGAGCAAGCATGGGAATGTTACAGGGTACAGACATTAGTTTATGGTGGTGATAAAAATGACCTTACAGTTAATTAGCCTTTAACCAAATTTGAAACAGTTTGTAAAATAAAATCAACATACAGCTCGCAATTCTATAAATTCTGATTTTGAACTGTTATTTACAGGATGTATGTTTGTCTTTAAAGATTCAAGTCTCCCCAAATCTTCCCACTCATTTTGCTAGACCCTGAAAAAAGTGAGACATAATATTAATCACTACAAAAAAATATCAGCCATCCATCTTCTCCTGCTTATCCTGAATCAGGTCACGAGGCAGCAGCTTAATCAGAGATCCCCCAGCCTCCCTCTTCCCAGCTACGTCCTCCAGCTCATCTAGAGTTATCCAAGGTGTTCCCAGGTCAGTTGTGAGATATAATCTCTCCAGTGAGTCCTGGATTTGTCCTGAAGTTTCCTCATATTTTCAAAAAGACCTCCAAAGAAAGGTGGTTAGAAGGCTGCTTTACTAGATGTCCAAAATACCTCAAATGTCTCCTTTTGAGTTCATCACCGTATCTCTGAGAGGAGGAGGCTCTTTATAGCGGTTTGTGTTCATGATCTCATTCTTTCAGTCCTTATCCACAACTCATGACTTTAGGTGAGAGTTGAAACGTAGTTTGATTAGTAAATCAACAGCTTTGCCTTTTGACTCGGCTCTTTCATCACCATGACAGATGGGTATATCCTCCACAGGCTTCAATCCCCCATTCCCTTCTACACACACTTGTGAACCTAGACTTCTAAAAAACCTCCTGCACCTTCGGATGAAGCTCGTTTCCAACCTGAAGTTAGCAATCCACCCATTTTTAGTCAGGGACCATGACCTCAGACTTGGAGGAGTTGGTCTTCATCCCTGCTGCTTCACACTAAACCTCAAACCAGTCTAGAACCTGTTAAAAGTCCTGGCTTTATAAGGTCAACAACACCACATCATCTGACTTATTACCAGCAATGAGAACCATACTCTCACTTTGGTTGTACAGGGACCAAATTACCCTCAGTAGGTGACCAAGACCTCATACTCCAACAGGAGCCCCCACCTTTAAAGGACATCACAAGAGACATGGTCAAACTTCAGTGCACCCTCAAAAACCCTTACAAACAGAGGCCATGTCCTTTTGAAGGTTTGACTGTCAGCTGGACTCTCTTCTCCAGTAGTGCTGTATGATATATCAAATATTTATCATCACTGCAATATTACTGCGCACAATACGAGTATCACAAAGGACTGCAATAAATCATGTGTCATGCATTCAGCTCTACATCCCAGTAGCTTTTTGGGGGCCAGTCTGATGGACTCTCACTGCTTTAGATGGTCACACCCAGTTTAGATACCAGTAACTGTGATCGAAGTGCTGAAGAACACAGAATGAGATTAATCAAAACTGATATAAAAATATTCAAAGATATTAAAGCCACATTGTGGAGGATTTCATCAAGAGAGCAGTTTTTGAATCTAACGTCCAAAGGCCCCTCCTCAAAACATCTCGACACGCGTGTCCGGTTGCGTGTGCGCGCGTGCACGCGTCGCATATACTTCGGACATGAACTGTACCGCTCAATGTGTAGGGTTTAATCACTCACAGTTCACAATCTTATTCCAACAATACTACGAGGGTCTGATGAGCCCTCTCTGTCCCTGCTGCTTCTGATATTAGCTCTGTTAGCAGAGAGCTGCTGCTGGACTCTGAAGCTGAACTTGACTCGGCCCTGGATGAACTTTCTGACCAAAATAAATGCGTAACCCTGTCAAGCCTTGCCATTCTGTGAGGTGAAAGTTTTAAAAATAAAAATAAATCCATCTTTAGCTGGAGAATGGGTAGGTTTTTAGTAGAAATGAGCCGTGAGGCTGAGATGGCAAACAGAAACACACGGAGCGTCCTGTACGAGAGCACCCCCTACTGGTACAAGTTTGGTCGATGCGCGTGCATGTTGAGAGAATGCAGACATTTGAATTTCATTGGCTGAAAAATGTTGGCGGCAAGAAATAATGCAAAGGGGTCTCTAGGAGGAAGGAGGGTCTTCATCAGAATGACAGATGTTGTGGAACTCAACCCATAGATCATAGTTTAGACCTGAAATATCATTTAAAACATTTAGAAAACTTTGATACAGAGAAAAATGCTCCAGAGAGCTGCTTTAATATATATGTGCATATATGTAATAGTTCCAGGCAGGTTGTGCAGCACTCAGCCTTTGATTGGTCACACTTCTGGTTACTATACCAAGTACTTTTAACATTATTTTCTACTGCCATTCAACTGCTTTTCTAAAATATTAAACAAATTCCACTTTTGCTTTCTTTCATTCTGACTTTACCTCTGAACAACTCAACATAAACTGTAAAAATTTAGAAATTTTGATCAATTAGAATAGTTGTGGAAATAAATGCAATAAAAATAAGCAACATGAGTTTTGAGCCTGAAGGAAAACCCTAAAAGTAGCATACTGTTAACAGCCGGGGTTTATTTTACCTTCTCCTCACATCGACACCTCCCTCCTGCTCCTACTGCAAAACAATCTAGTAAAAAATAGCTCAATAAGATAATGTGAGGAAACAAACGGTTAAATGTATCAACATGGGAGTAATATACATTAGAATGGCAATATCTGTCATAATAGCTTGAAGTTGAACTATTTCATTAAATTTCACCATGATGTTGCTTTAAAAGAAGGGGAGCAGCTCAGTTATTTAGCCATGACTCTGTAGCTCCAGTTCAACATGGTGATAATATGAGAGGAGAGAAGATTTTATGCAGTGACTAAAAGAACAATCCACGACTATTTTGGTTTCTGGCAGGATGTAAAACAGTGCTTGAAGGAATCCTTGTAAACTTTTCCTCAGCCCAGCGGAGGTGGCAGCGGGTGGCGAGTGATCGGGGGGGGGGGGGGGGGGGGGGGGGGGGGGGGGGGGGGGGGGGGGGGGGCTCAGCTGGCCACACAAGGCGAGGACGACAGAGAGATTGTACTCAACCTTTCCATTCACCCTAAACACGATGAAGCTTTCTGCTGTCTCAGACGGGAGAATCAGATTGGCAGGACTTTAGGAGCCTTTAAAAAGTCGGGAACAACAAACCCGTATTTGCTCTCACACACACACACAAACATAAAAGCAGACTTTCATCTTTCTGAGCACTGTAGCGAGCGCGATGTCAAAGTGCTGACTCGCTAGCCTCCCAGTCGGTCCCGCCCTGCTGTGGACGAAGCGTGTCCTGATAAATAAAGCGACAAATGTAATGGAAACAGAAAACGAGGGGAGAGACAGAGGCAGCCAGAGACCACAAAGGGCTATAATTAGTAAGTGATTAACGAGCAGGCATTAGACAGGTCCCACATCATTGATCGTGATGTTGTGCAATGCTGCTGCAGTAAAAAAACAAGCTGGCCCTAGGAGGAAGGGGTATGAGGTCACAGCTTTCTCTCACACACACACACGAGCAAACAAATGTGTTTGTTCTCACTGCAAAACACATCAAATAGTCATTAGTGAGAACACAGAAATAAAGCACATCGTGTCAGACTTTAGACTGCACTGAGAATACAGCAATCATGCATAAATAAACATTTGTGAAAGGAGTGTGTGGGACAGACTGAATATATTTTAATGTTATTACAATAAAACGGGTGTTTTAATGATAGCTGTGGAACTGGTGGGAACATCAGATCCTGTGTCTTATATTTGAGGATCAAACATCAAAAACGTACCGAGATAAGTACCCACATTCAGTCATAAAATGCCACAGTGACAGTCGCAACAGCTCCGTCATTAGGAAACATGTTGGCTACCGGGTTAAGCCACATAAGTCATGTTTTCACAACACATGGTCAAACACCGCTGGAAACCACACCAACTCTGTTAGCTGTGAGAGATTTTTTTTTTTTTTTACTGAGCAATAAAAATGTTCTTTGTTTTTGTTTTTAAATACGAGATAATGCCAGCAAAACGCTGGAAGATGTGCTGTCTTTTCTACTGGCGTTTAGATCTGCTGCTGCAGTCAGCCAGCATTTCCACATGTGGTTCATCTGATCCAGCCAACAGGACTCCGTCTCCAGTCAGCGCTGTAGTTAACGTCACCGCCTCTGCCTTGGTTTCCAACCAGCGCTGGCTACCTTCTCCAGCTAGCTGTTCTGCCAGTGCTGCAGAAAACAACAGTAGTGCATGTACCGCCTCATCAGCCTCAACTAACTTCTCCTCTCCAGCTGCACGGTCCTCCTCCACCGCTCCAGCTCCAACTGGCACAAATCTACGGCTGCAGTGAGAGCTGTAGCAAGTCTTTAAATCCAATCGGATAATCCATCTGTTCTCATGGATGCAAAATGTAAAACAGAAATGCATCGCTTTCGAGAGGAAAACAGACAATTCAAAACCTCGGCTGACAAACTGGAAATAACAGTTTCATGCCTGAAAGGATCAATAAATGGAGATATTTGTGGCTTCAGTCCTGCTGGGATTGAGTTAAACATCTAGCAATGGCAGCCCCTTTGTTTCATTATGCAAATGTATAACAATCATCATAAAATAAAACCAGCTGTGTGTAAGTAATCAGTAACTTGCACCTTTACTAAAGTAGGATTTCACTTGTATTGAATTCATTTTAACTTGTACAACTGTAACGTATTGACTGAAGATCTAAGCTCTGCTGCAGCTACTGGTTAACCTGCCATCAACCTGCTGCTTAGCATCCTGTAACCTAATGACTTATTTAGCTTACTGTAGCTTTAAAAGAACAAACAACCAAGTTAGCAAAAACATGATGGATGTGAGAAATCCATTCCCCCAAGAATTTACTATATGTCACTAGGTGGCGATGTTTGTCCAATTTGAATAATTTTAAGCTATATTTACTTTTTCTATTTACCAATGTCCAGCAGTGACATTTTCTAGCTGTTTGCATAATTAATATTTAAACACCTAATGCTTCAAAACTGTAGAGTATTTTTATTTAACATTTTGTTAGCAAACACCTAAGGAGTTCTAGTTACTGCCAGTCAAAATCCCATGATGCAACACAATCTTTTTACCCTAGACTGGATTTCTTTCAGCCCTGGTTTGTTGCACATTTTAAAGAATAGTCCTTGAGAATGCTGGGAAGACTCAACCAGTCTGAAGTGTTGAATGCTCTCCCACCATCCTATCCCAATTAGTTTCATACTGCCCCAAAAACTACCCTGATTCCTGGAAAGGTTCCTGAAGTGTAAACATACCTAGTGGAGGGGTAGTTTTTACTCAAATATGAGAGGAGAATCAGGCAGGGGGCCAACTACACAGATTTGTAGATCCAATCTACATAATCAACTGCATTACTTTTTTAAATCAAGTTTCTGTCATTTAAAATCAACACTGTTTAAAAAATACTGAAAAACATGAGTTGAGCCCTCATACAGTCATTAAGAAAGAGAAGCAAAATTCAAGTGATTTAGCTTTATTTTTTCTTTCTTTAAAACGTTAGAATATTTGTAGTGTCCTAATTAAGCGTTATCTGTAATAATGTATCATTTTTTATTTTATTAACTCTAAATAAGCTCTGCAATCAGACAAGTCGTTTTAAAATAGGTGTAATTTATTCAATCAATCCTTTAACTGTCTATATTTTTAACACTGACCAAAACAGAGTTTGGAAATTTGATAAAGACGAGTTCAAAAAGAAAAAGCTATTTACACTTATCTTGCTTACATCCGAGTCGGCAACCACAGAATCTTCTTTTGCAGCCACTGAAGTCTCACCCCATCCCAACTCATTGCTCTCTCATGCTCATGATGAGATGAGTTTCAAACTCTACTGTCATACCGAGGCGGAATGAAGAAGGGTACGGTGAGGAAGAAGTGCTGATGAAGGCAATAAGAGATGAGAGCCCTTCCTCAACCCCAACTTTCCCTTTCTGTCGTTCTTTTGTAGCGATCTGGTCAGGTGCCAGCATTAATGTACTTTACTGTACGGTTGGGCGGCCGCGGGAGAGCGCTGGCCCGTCACGCTTCGTACTCCGTCCTTGCTCCCACTTCTAACTCTGCCAAGCTAATGATGATGACAATGAGAAGGATTAGGAGGAAGAAGAGGGAGCACTTAGGACTTGGCTGAGCTGCTGTTGGTGCAGAGTTTTCTGACAGAGGAAACAGGCCTTGATAATGTGACCCTGAAGGCAGTGGGTTCAAAGAGCAGCAGGGGAGCATAAATATCCTAAGCAAAGTCATTTTTAGCTTCAGCAGCTGTTAGTAGATGGTGTCAGTTTTCACGCTTACCTTGTCATTGTTGTAGTAAGCTAAACTGTCCCCGTCGAATCTCACCCACCTCTTTTGAAACATACAGTTTCTGCAAAAAAAAAAAAGGGGTTGAGTGAGGTGAAATTAAAACTGGTACCGAGAACAAATAGCCACAATATCATGAACGTCCAGCAGTTTGGAGACAGTGAGCCAGTAATCTGCTCTACACAGCTACTCAAATTTCATTAGGAGCCCCATTGATTCATTAATGTCAGGAGTTGTATCAACAGCTGTCGATTATCATAATCTAAATAAATGGCCACGTTCAGTTTGAATATTTAACAGCCCAGGGGAAGTCTGCCAAACCCAAGCAAATCATGTGGTGAAGGAGAGTATAAAAGGAAATAAATGATTGATAACTCCGTTTCACAGTAACAGTGATATATATGGCCCTCAGACAGTCTGAATAGGAAATCTAGTTTCACCAAGAAAACCAAACAAAGTCAAACATTCTGTTGTGTGAATCTCTGAACCACAAGGTTACCTCACATCTTCCTTCACCTTGTCTTTTAATGGTGTTCTGCAAAATCTGCATCGGTGTTTGGTACCATTTATCACTTCAAATTATTTTTTAAAAAAACAGCCAGCCCACTGGAAACCACAAGGGATGAAAAAAATTAAATACATGTATGTTTGCTACAATTTAACATTAAAACAGTACCTTAAAGTCAAAGTTTAAATACTGTAATATGCACATGTTACGTTGACAGGTTCTAATAATTCTAGTCTGTCATTTTCATCCAATCTGAACTGCAAACCGTGTCCTACAGGACACGAGTCAGCTGCACTTAAAGTATGGGCCAATTTGACCAATGCATAGCTTTTACATGTTATTGAGATGTAAAAGAAATGATTCAGAGTCAGGGTTTTTCCTGGCTCAAATTGAGGCAGAGGTGGTACCGATACTTAAAATATGATAAATCTGCAATAAAGTCACAAAAAATGGTTCATTTTTCACTTTAAATTTTAGTTTTATGGTCATTTCATATTTTACATGTTAATTTGTCTTAGTTTGGTTAGTAAAATCTGGTGTCTTTAGTCTCTTCAAGAAAGATATAAGGTGGAAGTTGATTAATTCACCAATAGTATCAGATTGCCCGAGTATCCCTGAGCCAGGTAAATTGAATCAGTCAGTGCTTGTCAAAGACACTGGCTCTGTGTTTTTGAGATCTGGAAAAATGACCCAAAAAAATGTTTTAATAACTTTTTTGGTACCTATATGTATAATTCTGAGATAAAATAACAAGAAATAATAAGTATTAAACGTTTAAAAAAAAAGTTTTCTTAAACCATCGTTTTATGGCATATTTATGCATTTACTATTATTACCGGTATTTATTGCTCACCTCGGGAACTTTCTGTTATGTCACCGTCTTCCCTTCACACACCTCCTGATACAGCAGAGGCTGGAAGCTGAGAGACTCACTGAACATGCCGCTGCAGCAGCAAGTTAATTCCATGTGACTCGTGGCTTCGACTACTTGCTGGAATTCCTGTTTTTCGCGGCACAAATCTCATAGCATATGTTAGATTTTGCTCTGTTCCCGTTTATCTTTCCAAAATGCAGCCAAACAAGTTTTTCTGAATTTTTAACCCAGAACTCGCTACACTTAACCATTTTGAAAGGGAGGGGAGGGGCTATCTGCTCCTCCATGTCTCACACCTGTGACTCCACCCGTGCAGCAGCGCTGGTGGAGAAATGATGCGGGTTATTTACAGGGGATTTCATAGTAAATGTAACGAAGTCGGTACTGTGTTTTTCAGACTAGTACCGTGTTTCGGGCACCAACTAGCGGGAAAAGCTATTTTTGATCTTTTCTGCAGCTGTTTTAGAGCTTTCCGGTGCACCGCTGCTGATACAGCGCCCCTATAGTGGTGCAACACTGCGACTGCAGTTAAAATAACATCCATATAGCTAGGGGCAGAGTGAAATCAGGTGGGGGCGGCACAAAATTAGCTGGAGGCGGCCGCCACGCAAATTTGAACGCAGGAAAAACCCTGAGAGTGGATAGAAAGTGCAGAATATGGGACGTTTAATTTAATTTATAGTAAATAGAACCACAAATCCACACTGATGTTTACTAAAAAGCAGACTTGTGAGCTCCAATTCATAAAAGTTGACTAAATCTAGCATCACTGAAAAAAGAATGACCAGGATCCTGTTCTGGTTGCTGGCAATGGAGAAAATTAAATTTTCATGAAACTAGAAAAAAAAAACGACCAATCAAATCCTACGATTTTGATGCTTGCCTTTTATTAAGACAAATATACTTTTTATGTCTCGTGTTTACAAGGATTAACAGATCATTTTCTACAAAATAAAATTTTTATTTTTTGTTTAATGAAATGTTGCATTTATAATGAAATGCGTAAAGTGATATCAGTTCCATTGTACCTTCACAAGTACATGAACTCAATAAATAACAGACCGATACCTGATGCTGGTTCCGGTATTTGTGCATCCCTACTTTTAAAAAGAACATAAACAGGACTTTTAAAAGATTATGTGGCAGAGTTGTTAATATACTTCCACATGAGTGAAGCTGCTGAATGCTCTTTCCACCAACCTGAGATTAGAGTGACTGCAGAAAAATTTCATTAGCTTCACAGAAACTGGTCTTACCTTAATAGGCACTTTTTTTAAAAGGTCATAAAATGCAAGGGTGCAAAGATTTTATCAATGAAATTAATATTAGCTGAGAGCGAGGACATTTTTGAAATGTAAAGTGCTCTGTTGTGTTCTCTCACTTGTGAGAGCCAGACTGAGTAAGCTTAAATAAAGAGCTAACAGGCGCTCATAGCACATCCTGACTATGATGAAAGGCTGTAATTTGTCAGACCGACTGCTTCAAACATGAAAAACAGATGCGTGCAATTTATTCAGTGTGAGTAAGCAATGCTTTAAAACCTGAGAGAGAGACGTTATGTCCAATTATATAAACTGATTGTAACATTTAAACACGTTTGATCCTATGTGAGGTTTGACTGGAGGGATTTTCAGTGAATGTAGTGTTTAATCTCACCCCTGAGGTGACAGCTTGTCCAGCCAGCCCACTTTGACCACTTGTTGCTTGGGGGCTCCATAGAAGCACGCATACGGAGAAATATCAGGCTGAGCCCTTTTGGCGACGGCCCCTCGAGCTTTTGTGTGCTGTGAGTAGAGTCCGCACTCCACCATGATCAGAGACTCGTCTTTAGGACAGGAAGATCCTGAGTCAGCAGCTGGGTCAGAAGTCGAGGCTGAAGTTTGGTCCAAACCAGGTCGAGGCATCATGCTGGCACACTCTTCCACCGTGGAGTACTCATCCCCACATGGGACAGACACTACTGAAGGACACTCTTTGGAATTTTGTCTGCACCAACACAAAGGAACATGAAACATTTACGTTTAAGATGATTTGTGTGTTGCACATTTACTACTATTCTGTCATTGTAGCATCTTCTAAAATATAGCAAACATTATAGATTTCTCTATTTTGTAAATATATGTTTAGCTTATCAATTTCAAACTAGAGGTGGAGCCAATTCTGATTATAAGAGTGTGGTGGATGATCTTTTAGTTATTCTTGGTAAGATGTGTTCTGGTGATTATTTAAATCTGCTAGTGCAAATTACCACTTAGTGGTGAGTTCATGGACCAGACAAATGTTGGATTTTTTTTATTGCTGCCTTGCCTACTGGTGGTGGTCAGAGGGACTTGGAAGGGTGCCGGTGCATGGCAGCCCCCGCCTCTGTCAAGAGTGTCCAAGGGCAGCTGTGACTACAATGTAGTTTATCACCACCAGTGTGTGAATGCGAGTGTGAATGGGTGAGTGACTGTTCGTGTTGTACAGCGCTTTGGGGAGTGTTCAGCACTCTAGAAAGCGCTCTATAAATACAAGCCATTTACCATTTTACCTTGCAGTGGAGCATTCATGGACCAGAGAAAAAACATTTTTAAAAAACAGAATTTTGAGTTTCAGATTGGCTGATCACAGATTAAAGTGATCATGTTGAATACTGGCTGATTTTGATCAGCAGACAGTAATTTTTGTGCATCTTGATTTTAAAACTCATTTTTGGGTCTAAAACTAACAAATTAACTTCTTAGAACTAATATCAAGTGCTATGATTTCTAAAAATCAGGACAGAAATCGGCCACTGAAAACCATAATCAGTCTACTTCAAGAAACACAAGAACTACAACTTTTATTTAAAAAGTAACTTTTAGATAAGTGTACACTGCAACTAATACTGTGACCATAACCAACATGAGAATCCGAAGATCTATCTGATTATTTATTTAAAGTCTATACAAAGAGACACTTTAAGGCACAATAAAAGTCAAACCTAACCAAGTACAAGAGCACCACAACATTTAGCGATTATGACACCTTACAGTGTTTTTATAGATAATAAATCAAGCAATACTTGATTAAATTGCCCCAATACTTAAAATACATTGAAGAATTAGTAGCTGTTTATTGTTTCTGGCTGCTTTTCAGTCAGATGTATTTAGACTGACCTTCCACTGAAACCAATTAATTTTTACATTTCTCCAGGTGCATTTTAAACCTCACATATCCCCCATGCAGCATTAAGCTCCACAAAAACGAGGCTGAGCTAATCACCTTTTGGCTCTGGCTTCATAATTAGCTTATTACCACAATGATTGTGCTATTGATCTCCACATCTAAATCTCTACAAGACCAGTCGCTGTGATTCCCAGAATGTCAAAACTGATCCGTTTTTAGGGAAAGGCCTGTAATCAGGAGTTATTCCTTCTCCCTAATTAACCCTGATTTCATCACTTATTTTTAGGATTTTTAAAGTTACTTAAGATAAGTTTTACCTGTGAGTATTTATTGTCATATAAAACTCAAATATTCTAGCAATTTGTCCACTGTTATGCTAACAAGTACTTAAAAGGGATGTTTTGACCATTTTAAAGTGTGTCATCAAGTAAAAGATTGATCTTCATGCCAAATAACTGTAATACCAAAATTGTTAAAATTATGTTTGTATGAACTGCTTTGAAATTTGGGAGATTTGAGCCATTTTAAAAAGGCAGCAACCCACTTAGGTCTTGGCTGCTCCTGGACTAGCCATTATCCCATCAGTTCTGTGTGACATAAATATATTTCTCAGAACTGTTGCTCTTCAGGAAGCAATCTGCAGAGATATTTCAATACAAATACTAAATAATAAATATAAGATAAGGATGTATCAATCAGATGTCAAGTATCAGATTAGGGTCTCAATTATGACATTGTTATTGATCACCAATCAGTTATTAAAAAACTTTCATCCAATATTTCTTCTTTGGGAGCAGGAAGTGGGCTCCAGGAGACCAACATCAGTCAAAATAGTGTGATTACCCTGTTTAAAATGCCTAAGTTCACTTTAAATTTTCTTAATATTAATTGGGCTAAAAAAGCAGTAAAAGAGCAGTAGGATAATATTAGCGTTAATTAAAAACAGCACTGTAAACTAGACTGGTGATATTAGGACACCAATTTGCAGGAATAACGAGACAATCCCTGTGTTCTGTGTAAATAAATTGTCTCCCTAGACTATAATCTTATACAAAAACTCACATATATTGTTTTTTAAATGTCTATGTACTTATTGTATCTAGTCTGCAAGTCTGTGCTATAAAAATATTGAATTAAGGCATGGTATTTGGAGTATACTTAGTCTTAAAGGACTTGAATCAATATCAATGACAAAAAAAATCATGATCCTTAGTCCAAGATATCTATGACTTTTACACAGAAGCATGATTCAAAATGTTCCATTAAATACAACTGTTATTTAGAGCCTCAGAGTTTGTGTTTATTTTGAAAACCACCATGATATCAACATACATTACCTCTTTTTCTTGTGTTTCATCTTGGCCTTAAACCCCTTCTGCAAACCTTCTTTCGCAGAATGTTCCTACAAAAGCACAGAGGAGATTAGCATCAGATGAAAAGAGAATGTCCATCTCTCAGCCAGACACCGTTATCGAGTTGGCACACTAAACTATGTTAACTTTAGTAGTGAGGTGACATTTCAATTAACCTCAGGGGGCAAACTGAAAGCAGCGTATTTTCCTCTCTGCTATGTGTCCATGGTGATTATTAACACAGAGGGAAGTTGGGTTCGACTGTGGCTGAAACAGCAAAGACGGAGCTGAAGATGTGAGAAACGCTGGTTCCTGTTATTGCTGTCCACCAGTGGGCGTGGAAATCGTCTTACCGGTGCAGGTTCGGGGTTGTTGTAGAGGAATGTTTCTCCATAGGGAGCAATAGGCGTCAAGATTCTTTGGAGCGGAGCTAAAAAGAGAAGCACAATAATGGTTTTGTTAGAGCGGAAACGTAACTGCAACTTAACCAAACTGTTCCAGTTACATTTTAAATCTCTTAGATGTTATAGTACTCTTTCAGATCTGCATAAATGCGTCAGCCCTTGATCTATATGGGCACAAACCAATTAAACCTAACCTTAGGCTGCCTATCTCTCTGCCTCTTCCATGCACTAATGGGAGTCTGATCTTAAGTCCGTCTCAAAGACTGTTTATTCCGTTTTCATTCCTGCAGAAACTGGTCGGCGGAGGCGAGGATGAAGGGGAAGAAGAAAGACTCAAGCCAGACACTATTAGTCTGGAGACCTGGAGCTACACTGCGTAGGCCGCTTCCTGTCACTGTGAAAAATGACACTGCCCTCTCGTGAGGATTGAGAGGGCCAGAAGTGTCTGCCACAGGGCCAGACACACACATAGACGTCGGTGGACGGACAGACAGTACAAAGATTGAAACACCCTCAGATGCTTAGAGATGCCTCGAGACAAACAAGGATAGAAAGGGGGACGAATACATGAGCAGAATCAGTCATTTAGATGTAAATATAGAATTTTTAAAACATTTATAGATACACTTCAAAACAATGGGTGATTACAGAAGAGCACAAAGGGTATGTACTCAGTTTTGTAAGCTGTATGAAGAGGTCAGCGTACTCAATGATAGAATGCACTCCAATCCCGTGGCCCTCTCCACGGACAAGCTTGGTGGGCAGATAGCGACCATCAATCACGTTCTATCAGCCGACCCTCAGGCCACAAGCCACTCTCTCCGAGGGCCGCTGGACGTCGTCGTACTCTATTCCTGTCTGTTCCCCTCTTTTCCTCGCCGGCTCCATGTCTGGCATCTGCCTTTGTTTCTTTCTTTATCTGCTCCTGACCAGACTCTGTCAAGAGGCAGTCTGGGTAGCGACCTCGACGCAGCCATCAGCTCAGAGTTAGTGGGGAGATTCACTCTGAACACAGCGTTCTAAGTCAGTAAGTTGCAGGTCACTTTGGTTTTATCTCTTGTGTTCTTATTCTGAGAAAACGCCAAACTGCTATGATTTGAGTTTACATTAGTCACTGGTTTTCTGAACATGAAGCAAAGTAAGTCCATATTAACATGAACTGATTTTTAACATGTTGCATGTTATGAACAGCAATCAAAACACACAAAAATAAACCAGAGTATCTAGTAAAAGTACTTATTTAGTGGATTTTATACTAATGTTCTTATACAATTGGTGTGAAACTATCAGTCTTAACATGATTCTAGTCATTAAGAAACATTAAAAAACTATAAACCAGTACATAGTTGGAGACAGAATTGTGCCAAAATATGCACTGAATTAGTATCTGTGGCACTTTTGCTAAATTTATTTTATGAACGGTTGGAGCATGTGACATAACTGAATAAACCGTAGCAGTCATGCAGATTTTCTTGTCAACATTTGCTTACAAAGTATCTTAATTGCATCTCAATTTACCCTCATTTTATTGGCAGTTTGATCATCCACCCTTCCTAAAATTGTGTCACATTTCTCACACTTTTTGACTCATAGAAACTAAATTGAGATGCGTATAAGAAGCCAGGAATAAATTTGTTATTAATTTGAGAAGAAATTTGTTCCAGAAATTCTCCAGAAACATGTTAAAAATTTCAGCCACGGCTTCAGCTTAAGATAAAAAAAAATTTACATTTGCAATTTGTCACAAAGAGTTGCAGCTCAGTAAAATACTGGATTTAGTTGTAACTTTAACAAGCTAACAGTGGGGGGGGAATCAACAATGATTTTCAAAGACTTAATATATTTATCACAGAATCTGAAAACTATTTTTGCTTAAAATGCACATCCTGAGTTTGGGTACATAGAGAGATGGTGTGCGTTTTGGAAAACTGTCATTTTTTAAATTTCCATTTTTAAACATTTTCCTTTTAGGGATAAATATGAATTCATATATCTTAATCTGAAATTTTGGACCTGAAATCAGGATCTACTGTATAAACATCATTTATTAACTCTTCAACCAAAGTTTCCATTAAAGGCATACTCAGTAGCAGGTAAACAATGTAGCTTTTAACGTTTTTTTTAAAGCCTCTTAACAACGTTCTAATATAATATAGCCATAAATATATTGTGGAGATTAAAAAAAACCTGAAAGAAATCAATAAAGTAGTTGTCCTGCAGTTCTATAAAAACTTCAGCCAATCCTATCGTTCGGACCGAACGATAGGATTGGACAATCCAGCTGTCTGCCGCATTTCCTCACTGCTTGGATTGGCATTAATCCGCCTGGACACATTTTGGGGCAGAACATCCCAGAAGTGAAAGTGAAAGTAGAAGTAGGACAGAGCCGGCGATTAGCGCTTCCATTTTAAGATAAAAATACCAGAGTCCCCCCCCCCCAAAAAAAACACCTTTTCAGCTAGCAGAAAACTAAAAACGTTTGGAGGTGAAAAGAGGAAAAGCTGGGGGAACATTTCTACGGCTGGAGTTATACTCTGCTTTGTCACCTTTGCAAACCGTGGTCCTATGTCGGCGGGAGGCTGGCATATGGATTTTACCCGACGGGAGGGGTGAGTTCACAGAGACGTGTTTCTGTAAAATAGCTAGCGAGACCTCGTTTGTTTACCTGGCTACTGAGTATGGCTTTAAACTAAACCATTTTAGGCCTGTGGACTTGAAGAAAGTTCAAACTCCACACTAACACGCAGCCTTCATGCAATTTCTCTATAATGAAATATAGAAACAATGTGCAGCTTTAACTCCTTTCATATCCCCATCCATTCATTCTACTCATCCTGAGGCCACAGATATAAAAGCTCTATTTTGAATCAATTTGATTAAAATATAATATTTTTTTTCAAACAAAGCCAACTGACACAACTTATGTTTTGTCCACTAAATGTTGTTTAGAGCCAACTATTGTTCCTGCAGAAGCAATCTTTCTACAGGGTTTGACTTCCTACACTTTATTCTTGTTCTGGTGCCACAAATTTTCCACTTTCACCTGGTTGAATTTAAAGGAATGGTCTGGGAAAACAGGAGCAAAATAATGCAAAACTTTAATTTTGTTGACTGAGAAACTGTATATTATTTTAATTTTAATTTCAGCAAATTGTGTTAAATTTGTTTAGTGAGACTTTGTAGAAACCAGGTGAAAACTATTTTAAATGTCAAATACAGGGAAGCTATTTTACATGCTATGATTTATTAAAAGTACTAATGTGTATTCAACAATCAAAATACCAAAATAAGGCTAAAACTTCCTGATGATACGAGGCTTAAATGGATACATTTCTAATGTTTTTAAAACTTGCTCAATTTTCCCCTAAATTCCTTTAGACTGACTGCGTCACCTGTTAAGGGTTCAGTGTGATTTTATCACTCTGATTTTTGAGCCCCATCTCTTACCCTGTATGACACAACTCAGGATAGATTTATTATATTCTCTAAACCGAGCAGCAAATGATCAACCATTAATGAATGTCACATATCAAAGGGCTTCTGTAGGGCTGCTGATGAAGCACTGGACAGAAAAATGCTTTCTCGATTAGATTTTATACGCGAGTTTGTTTTGTTTTTAAATAAATTTAGAAATGAAGATATAAGACATAACTCTGCACATCTTTTTCATACTCTGAATCTCATCTTGGAATAAACTCAGATATACTTGGGTGAAATCATATGTCAAATAACTCCTTGCTAGGCCGCGGTGTGAGGGGAATTTTAACTTGCTAGTCGAGACTTGAGCTCCCCACGTCCCTGCTCGGGGACCTCCTTGGCTCCTTCTCCTCCTCCGTCTCCCTCAGCCTGTTTTGCATTTATCTTCTCTCCGTTCCTCCCAACCCACTTCCCTGTCTTGGCTTCCTGTCTGTTCTCACTGCCTATCTTGTTCCACATAGAGGAAAAGTTGGCAAAACAAGGCCTGCCAGGAGACCACAGCTCTGCAGGAAAGGTACACATAACAATGAGGAAAAACAAGGCGGAATAAACAAGAGTGTGAGAGCAGACCGAGTGTCAAAAACGGACAAGAAATTGTTGATTCGCTGCGAGGGATAGAGTCATGTGTCATCGAAAGTCGCCACAAAATGGACGCTCGTGTGGTTATTGGTGTTGTGGGAAGGCATCTCTCAATCCTTAGAGAGCAACTCGGCTGGGGAGACTGACTGAGCTCAATGAATTCAGCAAGGGATGAATTCAAAAACGTATTTGCAGCGGTTGTATTACAAGCCTGTGTGTTGTAGAGAAAGTTAAACAACTTCTAAAAAACTTTGAAAAGCTGCACGACAAGAATATATACCAGGGTCTCCCAGAGGAGCGGGATGTGAGGGAGCATATGCCCGGTGAGATGAGCGCTTGAAACGAGGGTGCCAGCTTCTCCCACGACAAACACCCCAACCGCATCCACGCACTACCCCTCGCCTCCTCTCCCCGCTTTCATTCAGGCAAACAACAGCACGGCTGAGTCTGCTGCTGTATGAAATATTCATGGCAGAGATAAAGGGGATGTAGCTGAAAGTCTGTGTATACCTTTCTGTGCGCCGTTTGCACCGGTGGGACGCTCTGAGCCGGTTAGGTGTTCAGGGCTGGTTGTTTGTGCGCTCCTGAGGAGGAAGCAAAATCAGTGGATTAGAACCAGCAGTGCAGCACAAGGGGAAAATAGTTAACACCATGTAAGCATGAAGGCCTTCAGAACTGTGGAAGTCTCAAAGTTAGTTTCACAATTCTGAAATTCAACAGAGTAGAGAGTGAATAGGATATTTTGCTTCCAAGCAGCAATTCTTTCTTCTGTTCTTTTATAGTGGTTTTCATCAATAGTTCTTCAGTCTTTTAAAAGGGTTTTCAACTGTCTTTCTTTGGACTTTGGCTCCTTTTTCACCCACTTTCTGTCCAGGTCCTGTATCTGATCATTAGAGTGTATTGTAAAGTTCGTGCTAAAAGGAAATGCACAGAGGTGTCAGTGTCATTATATAATCTACAGCAGATGAACAGGATATGAATGTCTCATCTTTAAGACTTAAAGGTCCCATGACATCGGTTTCCATGTTTTCTGACTTATCTATCATGTTGCAACGTTGAGTTCTCACCTTAAACCTGCCAGAAAGAGCAAAAAACGGCGTCCATCTGTCTCCTAGTACAGCCAGTGAGAAGCTTTTCAAGATTTCAGACCCAGGTTTCAAACAGTTTTTTTCACTCCAGCCCGCTATGAGGTCATAGTGATCCGGACTTGCTTATATGGTAAATTCTCCTCCCACATGCACGGTCACGACACCTGGAGCGAGGCAGTGCCGCCGCCATTGACCATAGACCGTGTAGTGTTTAGTTTCAGTTTCGTTTCTCTTTCACACGACGACACTGCCCCCTGCTGCAGCAGAAGTGTCAGGCTGCCAAATAAGGAGAAACCCAGCAGAACCGGAAGGCGGCGCTTTCTTCTGATCTCTGAGTTGCTCGTTAGGAAATAATTACAGCGTAGTTTGAGTTATAATGGTGCAACGCTAATCTAGAGGCATCAAAGATTACACCTGTTTAATATAAAGTGATTTAAATATGGAGTCACAGGCACTTTAAGACAAAAAAAAACATCAAATAAATCCTGAAACAGGACTTGAGATGCATCATCCTTCAGCTTATCGTCTACTTTATGACACGTTTTCAGCAAATAGATCTTTAGAAATCACTTTGTTGGTGTTAAATATTTTTGAATAACAGGTTATTTTTTTAACCCCTGAGGAAATGTTGACCCATCTTCTTTATTTTTTTGAGGACCAGAGCTCAGGAGACAACTTGGGATCTAGCATCTTGTCTAAGGATGCTTTGACGCATGATGTCAGTGACCTTCCGATCAGTGGATGACCACCCTTACTCGCTGAGCAACAGCCGCCCCAATTTACAGTAGGAAAAATACCTATTTGATACACCACCAATTTTTCAAGTTTTCCCACTTTCAAATAATGTAGAGAGGTTACAGAGAGCAAGCTCTGCTGCTAATCTGTACAGAAAATAATCATCTCAGCAATGTAAAAGTTTTAAAATTGTGTTTGCATGAACCACTATGAAATATCTGAATTTAGAGTCATTTAAAAGTGCCATAATCCATTCTGGTTTGTAGCCCACTATCCGTTAGCTTGCCAATCCAGTCAGATTTAATCTGTGTTTCTCTAATCTGAGGTTGTTCAAAGAACTTCCCAAATATCACTTTAAAATATCTGAACTATCCCTTAAGGTCAGAAAAGTTTATATAGTGTATAAAAGATGAATACAACTAAAATAAGCTTGTTATACACTTATGAAAGCTACACTTTATCCAAAAGACAGAACAAAACAGACTCAACAAGAAACCAGAGCCTCTGGTTTCTCAGAACATAGAACTATAAATCAGATTTTAGAGAGTACCTGTCCTGAAGTGGCACACTGGTCTGATTAGGGATTTCAGGAACAGGCCGGTGCCGTAGTCGGTATGAGCGAGAGAGTCGTGGTTTTGTAGACTTCTCAGGCTGCAGCTCATATATTGTGTTCTCAACCATCTGACCGTGGAAACCCTTCTGGTCTCCAGTAAGAGCTGGTAGGTGGATTTCAGCAGCAGAACCATGGTGTTCTTCTGAAGATGCCTCCATATCTGAGGCTGCTTCAGAGGTGGAGAGGGATTCGCTGCTGCTGCTGCTGGAGCACGCGGCTGCAGGTATGCAGGTCTGTGCAGGCACAGTTTTATGGATTGACTGGAGATTACGAGGAGCTGGTACAGGTAGAAGACCATTTTTGCCATCTGGAAGGTCCACCTGGTCTGCTGCCATTCCTGCTCCTGCAGGCAAAGTGTGACTCTCATCCAAATCATAGTCCTTCTTCTCCTTTATTTGGTTGTGCTGATATGACATTCCCTTCTTTCTGTCCTTTAGGAAGATATGTCTGGGGAACAACAGTGGCTTCTTCCCCTCCACACCTTCCTCATCCTCACCTTCCTCTCCACTCTGCTGCTTCAGGCCCAGAGCTTCCAAACTCCGAAGGATGCGTCTACGGTGGCCCGTCGGCAGAACGTTAAGCTCCAAGAGTTGTTCATCCGTGAGGTCCTTGCAGTCCTCCAGAGAATGAAATCCGCACTGCTGGAAAAGGCAGGTGTACTGAGAGAGGCGGAGGGTGGACAACCACTCCGAAATCTCAAGGCTGAACTCTGGAGGCTCCAACATGGCGCTCTGATCCCACGTCTAAAACATTAGGAGGATCTGGAGAACAGAGGAGTGCAGGTTCACACTGTAGGCACAAAAACAAGAAGAAGATCTGAATCATGTGAATATGTAGCATTTCTAGTACAAACCAACTTGATGAATGACATTTAAAACCACTCAAGACTGTTACAAATCCAGCGGTTCTATTTGACAGCAAGATGGTTTCTTCTTTCCGAGTAAATAACAACCTAAATGAGAAAACTGTGGTTTAACACTCCAGGAAGTTGTCACAAAAATTATTTTGGAACATAATCCTATTTCAACCGCAGTTTTCTGTATTGTCGTCACTGACCTGTGGTTAAAGGAAAAAAAAGTTCTCAAAGCCAGCTGCTCATTCCTGACCACACAGACTCCATAAAAGATACCCTAATAGATAACATGCACACAAACCTCACTCTTAGATCATATTTAACAGTATAAACTTGTAAAACATGACCTAAATTTACAATACTGGATGAGGTAGCAGGAAACATTAGCTATGAGAAAACAGAAGCTAACATCACAAGTCACATTCTTAGAAAAAAAACGTCTTTTACTTCAATCAAAATACCACAAATTTATTTCAACAGACCTGTTTTCTGCCTCGTTTCTGCAGCACTTAACCAACATTAAAAGTTCAACCTAAACTGTGCAGCACAAGTGCTCTCTCGCTGTTTATCTCTCCATCTGTTTTACGCTGACATGAAGCTCACAGGAAGATACAAAAAAACCATCAGCCTCTTAATGTGTCCACTTCTCTTTTGGGTTGCAAATCTACAGCTCACAGGGGACCTGAAGTGTTACTTCTGCTTTCAAGATGCAATCTTTTAGCTTGTGTGTGTATGTGTGAGCGACAGTGTGTGTGTCTGTATTTACTACATGCAAGGAGCTCAGAGAATAGGCATGAACAGAAACTGGCTCCCAGCTATTTTATCTGACTCCTAAAGAAGACGCGCTGCATTCCTTCAGCTCGTGACCGTTTATCTTACAGAATTTTAATAGAATTCCTAAAGACTGTCAACACAAACTCAGGTACAAATTAAAGCTGTAACATTCCTTGAAGAATAGCACTTTTCTAAGTTATGGACTACAAAGTGCTTTACATCCGTCAGTCAGTCACACACTGATAGCAGTGAGGTATAACGTAGCCACAGAAGCAAAATGACCAGACACACACCCATACAGTACATACAATGATACACACTCCTTCCTAGTCCTCTTTAATCCTCCTCACAAGCTGGGTTAAGGAGAGAGATTTTTAAGCATGCTTTTGCAATATTCAAAGTTGTCTGCACTGCATTGTTTAGACTGCACATCAGCTTTATCTGTGCAAAAATGTAAAAACTCCAAACTTGCCAGCAATCTGTTGAGGAATAAACGGCTCACCGCAAAAAAACAAACTCCACGTGTGCCGCTTTTGGTGTGCAAGCTGCTTTTTTTAAACAAGAAATCAATTGAAATCAATAATGAGTTTCATTAAAATCCATTAAGTGGTTCATTAGTTCTTTAAAGATGAGGTTCACGCACAGATTTGGGAAAAGTTCCTGTGCATTTAGTTAGTGCTCACATTGTGTGTTGGGGATAACACTTAGCAAAAACAAAAGTTGGATCAATATGTGTAAAAGTGACTGATATGAGGTGCCGTATAGGACAAAATCTATTTTTCACTCACACATACAACAATATAAGCACACACACACACACACTACTACAAGCATGCACACACACTACTACAAGCATGCACACACACAAAAAATACTATAAACATGCACGCATACTACTATGCATGTTCATAGTAGTATGTGTGTGCTTGTAGTAGTATGTGTTTGCTTGTAGTATTTTTTGTGTGCGTGCACCCTTGTAGTAGTGTGTGTGTGCATGCTTGTAGTCGTGTATGTGTGTGCTTATATTGTTGTATGTGTGAGTGAAAAATAGATTTTGTCCTATACGGCGCCTCATAGACTGAGTTATAGCTTTTTCTGTTTGTTTTGTTATAGCTACCCTGATTTAGGATGACTCCTAAAGGTAATCAGATGTAGATTCACATCTAATAATTACTTTGAGAGATTTGTTAAAATCTGTGGATCATGAGATATTTTAACAATGAACAAAACACACACAAGCAAAGAACAAGATCATCCGTCTTTTGGCAGTGAAGGATAAATATGCCACACCTGACTACAGTGCTGTGAAACAGTATTTGCCCCTTACAGATTTCCTCTGTTATTGCTGACTTATAGGTTTTAGATCAGCAAACAAATTTCATCATCAAACAAAGAAAACCTGAGTAAATACAAAATGCAGTTTTCAAATGAGGGAAAAATCTACCTAAACCAATTTGTCCCTATGTGAAAAAGTAATCGACTCCTTGTTAAATCATCAATTCATTATGTTTACCTACATTTTTTGGAAAGCTGAGTTCAGTTCCACTAGACACACCCAGGCCTGATTACTGCCAGACCTGTAGAATTAAGAAATTATTTAAACAAACCCTGACAAAATAAAGTTTGTTAAAGAATGTCAAAAAGCAACACACCCTGTCTTGTTCTAAAGAAATTCAACAACAAAAGAACCCAGAACAAATTCTATAGCATTGCAGACCTCAGTTGGTTAAAGTGAAGGTCATGATTCAGCATTAAGAGAGAGACAGGACAAAATGTAATCCATGAGAGAGTTCCAAAGACAAAACCTCTCCTGACCACAAACAACAAAAAGAACCCATATCTTGATGATCCCTTAAACCTTTGTGAAAACTGATGAGATAAAAGTGTAACTTTCTGGAAGGCGTGTGTTCCATCTGGAGTAAAACTAACTCTGTATTTCAAAAAACATCATCGTCCTAACAGTCAGACGTGGTGGTGGTAGTGTGATGGAACCATGAATTCTACTGTCTACCAGAACATCCTGAATGAGAGTGTCAGACCTTTGACTTTAAACAGGCTGTTGATGTTGGAAAACCCTCCAATGAGGCTGAATTTAAACAATTCTGTAAAGAAAAGTGGGACAAGATTCCCCCCACAGCGACATGAGAGACTCTACTAGTTATCACACATACTGGATTGTAGTTGTTGGCAGCAGGAGTGTTACAAACCTGTTGTTAGGTTAAGGAGGCAAAATTTAGAAAACAATTTTTAAAATTGCATTTACTCAGGTTATTTTTGTCCGATACTTAAATTTGTTTGCTGTTCTGAAACATTTAAGTGTGCAAAACCCAAATAAATCTGTAGGGGGCAAATACTTTTTCACAGCACTGTAGATAAGACTACGATAAAAATCTGTAGTCTGCTAAAACGGTTCATCTCAGTACTGCAGTGATAACAACCTCTGCTTTGTAAATAAATAAAAAAAACAATAAGCCACACACATTCTGCAAACATCAAAGACTGCTTGCTGTTCAAACCCACAGATCAATATAGCATAAAGAAAAAAGACAGCTGGCTGCACGTTATACCATGAATCTGAAGACGTGTCTGTACTCTTGATGCAATAAAAACACCAAAAATATTCCTAGAAACTACTAGAGAGATGTGTAAGAGTGAGAGAATGTGAGTCACACACTATGCACGTCTATGCTTGCACACCAGCACTACCTCATATTTCTGCGCATCCCTTGAACAAAGTCCAGTTCCTGGTTTCAGAACTTACCTGTACACACGCTTCCCAACACTCCCGCCCACATCTTAAATACTACACATTTTTAGCCCGAGTTCTTTACATATTTGTTGAGCTAACTCGAATAACTTCGCCTTTGTGGCTTTTAAGGGTTAGCATTTAATTGAAAACACAACAGAAACAAACACACGTGTGTCTGTTTTCACTTTGACCGTTTTACCACAAGTATAAACTTATATTTACACAAAAAAACAAACGCTGCTGCTAACTTTCCCTGCTGTGACGCATTTAAAAAAACAACTAAATTAGCATCTTTTATTATCCTGGTCGCGTGCACACTTTAGTCGGCTTAAGCTAAGTGTCGCTTGTTGACATAAACCGGGGTTTACAGCTTACCTGGAGGCTTTAAACCGGAAAGAAACTTTTGTCCTCACATTCACTCACTCGTTTTGTCGACTCTTTACTGTTAACAAACACGGGCTTCTAAATTCTCAGCTGGGTGACTTTCCACGTTACCACCGGACCGTTTCCGTCGCTGACTTTTAGCTCCACGCCCCGTCAGAGCAGCCTCTGCTCAATTATTACAGCTAATAATAAAAAAAGTCAAACCGCAGGCTCTCACTGCCTCGTTGCTCCTGTTTTGTTTCGAACCAGCTGTCAACATGCCAAGGCAGTCCCCCCTTTTCTGACACCGAATCAGAGGAAATTCTAGTGAGAGAACAGCAGAGGTGAGTTTTTGCTGGAAGTACTTGCAAGTCTCTGCTTGACCCAGAAGCTCCGGGCCATGTATTCAGCACAGGCAGGAATGCAGCTGGCAGCACCCTGAGCAAACACTTTGTTTCATTTTTCATTTAAAAAAGCAACAATTGGTTTTTAATTATTACTCAAATACACGCTGGACTTTTAAAATGTATAACAGTTTTCTCATAAAATAAACATTTCAACTTAATGTTAACAAGAGTTGGGTGAACAGCCTCAGTTTGGAGAAACAGAGACTAGCATTGACCCGAATGATGAGCTAATGGCTATAGCTCAAAAACCAGAGTAAATTGCTGCCATCTTCAGACTAGCTTTTGTATTACGCAGATTTTTAGCAGAAATAATGCAAAAGTATTGCAGAAAGTGCTCCAGGCTGCACCATAAATGCAATAGCTGTTGCTGCTATTTGTGTTTATAACTCTAGAATTCAATGTATTACAAAAATGTGGTGATTAAAGGGTTAATAAACGAACGTTTGAATGAACCAGTGTTGTTTTAGTGCACTAAGAGCTACCGTATGTGGTCAGAATTAATCTAGGTTTCTCTAAACTGAGTTTGTTCACACCAGGTAAGATTTTAATTATTCATCATATTTTAATAGAACTCTACATCCAAAGAACTGATCTATATCTTTTTTATGTGAAAGGGGTATGTGGGAAATGTACAAATACAGATGATTATGCTGCTAATAAATGATTTTATTCTTAAAATATTGATATATTATTGGTTTTTCGTTACATTTTATCACAGTAACAGAAAATAAGAATTTAAAAAACTGCTTTAGACATGTTGTGTTTGTGCCAAAAAGAGATAACATATGGGAAAGTTTACACAGTAAGTCCAAATCTAGAAGTAGCGCAAACATTTTTACATTAGTTTACCCTTTTAAAAAAAATGTACTGACTGCAAGTTATAGTTTTGTTATTAGTAATAAATTTAAAAATATTTTAAAGACAAAACAACCAAATCAGGAACACTTTGAACTATTTTTACTGTTGCTGTCTGTAAATGTTTTAACGATCTGAGGGAACCCTCCACCCCACCCCCCACCCCCCCCAAAAAAAACTGAAGTTGAAATAAAGCAACATCATTACAAAACTTATCAGTTTAGCAAGAGCAGTTGCAAAACCATTCATTCCATTTATGACAGGAAGATCTGTACAATGATTCAACCTTTAAGTTAAAGCATTTATATACTGTTTTTATTTATTCACTCATATTTATTGTAAATAACTGGAGGTTTTGTTTTGAGTTGCATCATGTAAAAGAACTGAATTCATGTCTGTGTTTTGCTTTTCAGATGGTGAAAGTGTGCAGAATCAGCCACTAGATGGAGACAAAGTACAGCACTTCTGTGGACCTGCATAAATAAACACACCGTCGTGCTTTTACAGCACATTAGGTTTTCACATCTAGACCCACACATGTACAAACTGTGAAAAGAAAACTTCATGAATGTATTCATGCTGGTAGTAAAGAGTCTAGATGTTATAATGTTATTAAAAATTGGATTTTATTCAGTTTTCACAACATCAAGTTATCTTCAAGTTCTTATATTCAATCAGAAAAAACCCTTAGCAGAAAAAAAAATTACATTATAATTAAAAACTTTAAATGCCTCAAATATGTAGAAAATGTAGTAAATACACCTCATGAGATCATTCTCTTTTTTTTTTTTTAGTTCTTTCTTTAATATTTATTATGTCTTGTGGTTTTTCACTTTGATATATTTTCTTTAGTGTACAAATAGTCAGATCAGTGGAGCCGATCCTCCTCACAGACCAAACAGCGAGGACCGTCAGCTGATCTCCCAAGTTTTTCTGGAGCCTGAAGATGTCAGACACTGCAGAAGCCCTCCTGGTGGATCAGTGCGTGGGAGCAGAGAAGAGGGCAAGTGCAGTCCAGCAGAAACTGAGAAGGACGATGAAAAGAGAAGGAGTGAAAGAGCAGAAAGCATGCAAGCAGAAAGCCGTGGGAGGGAACTAAGAGAGTTTCATTCAGACAGCTGAGAGAAACTGACTGAAAATGTGCCTTCATGCTGTAAAAGGTGTCCACCAGAGGGCGCTGAACAGCACCGTCTATTAGTAAACTGTGTCAGAATTAGCTAAATGTTTAATTAGTCCTGATAAATTAAATGTTTTGAATTTCACCTTTAAGAAAGGTCCAGCAAAATTGAAAATCGCAGTAACCTGCATGCAGCCATCCTCCAGTTATCTGCAGAAGAGGCTCTGGCTCCAGAAATCAGGAGACCTATAAAAACACTTGGATCATGCAACCTGATGACATCAGGATTTATTGACTTAATCTAATTTAGGCCTCGAACAAGACAATGAGGGTGAAAGAGGATCAAACCTGTCACCTGATGCCAAGCAAACACCAGGCTCTGGATTCAACAGTTTTGACAGTAACATGGTGGAAGAAACAGGAGAATAAAAGGTCAAAGCAAAGACTTGGAAAAGACAGATTACAGTCAGTAAGATGAGTCCAATATGGTGGGTAAAGGGTTCAAATGATCTAAAGGCACTTACAGCACAATCTTTAGAAGATTTAGAAACATTACAGGAGAATAAATGGACTAATAATAGAAAATTCAAACAAAAGAGGAACTAGTTCATCATCTAGTCCTCAGTGCATTGCAGAGCTCGTTGGGTTTTTTTTTTTTAGTCTGGATATGAATAGGATCTTTCCCCTCGTTTCTCCAGCTCAGCGATACACAAGCAGACTCTCTGCGGTGCGTTATCACACAGCGATGCACGGTGACCTCCTGGGCTCCACGTGGTCAGCTGTTTTATACAGTTCACTGTCGGGTCAGCGCTTGCATTCACAGAAAAAGAAAAAAAAGCCAAACAAATCAGGAGAATTCAGATCAGAGGAGCAGACTGGGTCTGGGAGGAGCTGATATGGGAAAGTGCACGCTCCAGCATTTCAGGAAGTCTCACAACGGTTGCAGTTTGTTTCAAAGATGTGGCTACAGTCACCAGCTACACTTGTTAAAATCTGGAACATTGTATCTCTGCAGAACACAATGAGATTTGTATTAATGTGTTTGAGGATCACTGGTCAGCTGGAGGAAAACCACTCTGAAGTACCAGATGTGTGTATGATGATAAGAAACAGGCAAAAGGGATTTTTCTTATCATTTCTGATGTTTTTTAATCATGAGATTATCATGTATTCTTGTGTTTTATTTCCAATTCATTTTAAGTCCTTAAACCAGTTGGCTAGCACATTTTAGCCCTTGTTTCTTATTGAAGCATGCACCAAGTCTAACTGAATTTTAAAAATGGACAAATTTTAAAAAATCTAAAAATATGGTGATGTTTGAATAAACAGTTAAACATGATCTTTTTAATACCTTGACATTATTATATTACATTCTTATTTCCCTATATTTTGCTTATTGATTATCCCAGATGAATGAAAAAGGCTAAAATATTGTATTGAGTTTTATGTGTTTATTTTTTATCGTTTAAACATTTTTAAGAGTTTGTCACTAAAACTCACCCTGAATTTAAAAAAATGTTTCCTCCCAGGATCCTTCAGTGCTCCTGCTATGGCTCAAATTATTTTCACACAAGCTTTGAACACCTTGCTCCACCTTCTTCCGCTTATCCAGGTCCAGGTCGCAGGGGCTGCATCCCAGCTATCACTGAAGGGTGTGGTGCATTGTGGATCGGGTGGCAGGCCAAGGAGCTTTGATGGTCCAATCCCCAGACACAAAAACTGGCTTTTAACACTTATAATAAATTTAAAAATTGGTAACATATTTCTACAAATGAGATATGATCATTTAAAGATGTAAGTGGCATCTGATTGCCTTTGATTTATAAATGAATGCTGCTGTCACAGATGTTCATGATGTAGGAAATCAGACCCAAACAGCTGCAGCGTGTATTTGAATCTACAGATGAGTTCAATCAGCTGAATTAACTTCAGTGCTGCAGTTTGTTGCATGATCTCACGTCAGAAACCCTCAGCTCCCACTCTGCAACAGCTCCCTTTGATTAAACGACATGCTGGAATTAAAGTGTCAGAAACAAACCTGCTCCCTCATCGCTCAGCATCTCCGTTCAGATTGCTGCTTAAATCATGCAGAACAGCTGTTTCCTCGTCTGCTTCAGGTCCAGCTGGTGGACGCCGTCCTTCTGGCTGCTGTCAAGTCTAAGAACTGATGCCTATAAATCTGTGGTGTCTGCCAGCTCACTGCTCTACACCTGACCTCCCATCTCCTCAGGATACCTCTAACAACCATGTCTCTATACTGACTTTTTTTTTTTTTTTTTAATAGAGGGGAACTAGAAAATTGAAACCTTAGTCTGAAGTCTGATTGCAGATCTTCACCTGGTTGCAGTTAGCTGAATGGTGTTGCTTATTTTTTAAAATGGCTCAAAGTAAATTCATATACTATATTGTACTGTTTTATATACATATTATATTTGCTGCTTACTCTTCTTCTGCTTATCCAGGTCTGGGGTTTAGGAGCAGCAGCCCTAGAAGGGAGGCCCAGACTGACCTCTCATCTGCCACTTCCACCAGCTCCTAGTGGGTTCTCAAGATGGTCCCATGCCTATGGAAGCCTAGAGATATAATTCCTCCAACATGTTCTGGGTTGGCCCAGGAGTCTCCTCCTGGCAAGAAAAGGAACTCCCAAGAGGCCCCAAACTACCTCAGCTGGCTCCTCTCAAATGTGGAGGAGCAGCAGTTCTGACACCCTTGTCCCCCCCTTGTCCTGTCTGGCAGTATAACAATCAGAATTGATGTCTGAATACCAAAAACAAGCCTTACAGATTTTCTATCACAGGTGGGGTGTTACAGCTGCTGCTATAATGTGTCACTTGATATATATTCTTAGACAAATTCTTTATTAGAACTGTTTTTTGGTTTGATTTGAGTCCCAGCGGAGATGGAAATGAAGGGAATGATACAGGAGAGGTTGGGGGGGACTGAGAAAAAAAGAGCACAAAGAATCTGCTTCTAGACCTGTAGAAAGAAAGAGAGAACAAACAAAACTGAAGGCAAAGATGCTACAGCAATAAACATATGACTATACAACTACAGTAATGTCTTGGAATGCACACAGTAACGACTAATTCAAGGTGTGTTCAGTGTGATCCACAGCCCAAGTGTCTGAAATCACCTGAGTACATGCTTGTGTGAGTGCTTGTGTATAAGGTTACCATATAGTTTCTCTATAGGAGTGTTCAATAGTGACTGTGAGGAGCTACAGATTAGACCCATGGAGGAGACCCGAGCCCCAGATACCTGGAGGCCACCCAGAGTACGAGGAGCAGCCTCAAACACAATGAATGAAACCGCAAAAATGTTGAAAGAGAGGGGAAGACATGAAAATAATTTTGTTTTTATCTTTTGGAGTAGTGTCGCTAATTAGCATCAAACCACTTCTGGCCTTAAAGAAAAGATGCAGTATTATGATTAGTACTTTTATCAAAAACCTACCGTATCCAGCAAAATACATGTCTACTGCCCCCTAGTGGATGATCTACAGGTGGAAAAAGCCTGTTTGATTTATTAATGTTAAATGATTACACAATTTAAAAATGATCATTATATAGTTTTTGTGTTAATAATAGAATAATAATACAAGTTTTTTTGAACTAAATATTGTAACTATTATTTTTTTATAATTCATGGTTTAAAGCTTGAACTTGTTTAAATTAAAATAATCCAGTCCGATAAAACGTCTATATTATTTTTATTATTATTAAAATAAAAAAAAACCTGTAAATTATGGGTGTTCTGACGTTTAAATAATATACCTTGCAAAAATATCACATTTCTGTAAACAAATGTTGAACTAAAAGATGAAAAATTATAAAGTGGGAATGTGTAAATATTATAATGACCTCAGTATCTCTCTCTCTCTGAACTCTCTTGAACTGGTGTATACGTATAGATTTGAAGAATATCACAACTGTTGTGTATTCATATGCTGTTTGTTGCTGCTGTAGAGATCTTTGACATTGCCTCTGGCTGTCTTTGCAGACGTGTCAGACATTCAGTCTTACCAGCAACAGGAAGATGGACTTGTTTGGACTTTCTGGATTTCCCAACTGTAACAAATGTTGAACATTTTTTTCTGTCCTCCCATAAAACTGTGAGCTGCTTTAGTCTTTAAACATTTAACAAAAACAAAAGTATAACCCAGTATTGCGCTTTACATTTTCATATAGAGTACTTTCAAGCTGCTGTCTGGAGAATTTGAGTGAGAGAGAACTTTTTGAATTTAACGTCCCAAGGCCCCTCCTCCCGTCCCCTCTAACCCCACCTCTACAGTATGCGTCACTCCAGTCTCTAATGCGTTTTTTACTAAGTTTAGTTGCTGGAATTTTCTTAGTTTTTCTTTCTGAAGTTGCCCTCATTAGCTGGTGAATGGCTAACGTTTTATCCACGACAGGTCTTTTCCAGTATGGTGACAAACAGGAAGACACGAAGCGTAGGGTGTGCACGACCCCACCTTTATAGGTTTGCACAATGCGCACGCACGTTGATTGACAGCTGATGACGCGGAAACATTTTTTTGGCTTAAAAAATGTGCCAGTCAGTGTGATATTTGAGATGGGTTTTTATTAACATTTTCTAATCTGTTAAAAGTTGATCTCCTGGTGACTGAACCATCAGATGAGGGGCCCCATCTAGCTCCGCCTATGGATGAAAGGTCATCAGATGATCTGATCATTTTCCTGAGTCGTTAAGTCCTCTGACGATCCATCGGGTGACATCATGTCTGTAGAGGTGATGCAGATCTAGGATGTCCTCACCAGGCTGCCGTAGTCCTGGCTTTGTAGTTTGTTGTGCTTTTGCTCTTTCTAGTTCCAATATAAAGTTCTGCTTTTTTTATTTTGTGATGTCAAATAAATGTGATTTTTAAAAATTATTTATTTCATATCCAACATTAAATAAAATATACATTTCTGCTGGGTTTTCGACTATAAAAAAGAAAAAAAAAATATTTTTAAAACATTCCTGCTTCCAGTTTGACAAACAAAATAATTAAAAGGCAAATAAATATGAAGGGTTTCCATAAGCACCTCCTGCTGTCATTATATATTCATGAAAAGCATTTTTCTGTTAGTGTTTTAGGATTTGTTCAAAACAGAAATAAGTTTAAGGTAAAGAGTAGTGTTGCAGCCAATAAAGAAACAATCAATTCTGCTTTCCTTTAAATTGATTGTGCTACTATTTATTACTTCTTAGACAATTAGAGACACTTTTTGTCTAAAAATATACACAAAAATATTTCTGCACAAGTGTTTTAATATCTTCTTTATTTCTGTCAGGACAGAAAACCACTCATATCATTTTTAAAACGTATTTTTTCTTCTGAAAACCAATAAAATATCATGTTCAGTCCTAATGAAAGTGACTGCTGTTAGAAGTAACCAGACTGGTTTCACTTCACTTCTTTTCCAGTGCATGAAAACCTTTGTTCTGCCTTGTGGCCAGGAGCAGAAACTACTGTACCTCATCCTGATGAACTTCAGCAGAAAGGAGAAGTAGTAAAAAAACACAAGAGGAGAAAATAAATACATGTTATTTTCATTTGTACTAATAAGAAATGTGCTGGTTTTTCCTCATCTATTTTGCATGTTTTTGTTGAGAATAGATTGAAAATACATATCACCTATAGTTTCTCTGCTCTCAAGTTAAAAAAAAAGTGACAAGGGCTATAGTATTTATGTATTTTTTCCTGGTTTCATATTGTAATTTGAGGCAATTTTTTGCAGCTTTTTCCATACAAAAATATATTCCCATAACAATAAATGTTCTATATGTGTCTCGAAATGTTCTAAAATTAAAGTAACTCACACTTCCCATCGGATAAAAGAAGAGGACACGTATGTTCTGAGTCTCCAGCAGGGAAAATTCAAACTCTACCGCAGCAAGGAGACAACACAAGACAAGTAGAAGAAAGATTAAAAAATACAGTAAATACAAAGATTTGATCAAGATGATAAAAACATGTTGTGCATTGATATATATTTTTATTATGCCATGCCATGGGTTCTTAATAACCCCTCTTACAATTTAAAATACATAAAAATTAGTGATGTCTGTCCAACCACAACAGACCACGAGGACTGCCAAGGCTAGTGGTCATAGTCCTCCAATGTTCTGCACACCCCAAAGTAATCCATCCAGTCCAGTTTACTGGTTATGTGAAGACTCCCTCGCTCAGCACTTGGTCACAATCAGCAGGTCTGCCTGTGGCGCTGCTGTTTCTACAGGGAGAGTTTAAAGAAACAAGCATCAAAACTACAAGTCAGCTCCAAAGAGCAACATGAGTAGTAAGCAGTTTGCTCCACAAGAGGTCAGCGTCAGACTGAGGGATTTACTCGTCTTCTAGATCGGCTTCTTTCCATTCAGTCTTTAGATCAGATCGATCAAAGGACCACAGGTCAGGGGATTTTTTGGTATTGTTCAGTAACTCATCCCTTGTGATGTCCTTCCTCCTCAGACTCTTGTTTCATTGTGTCCACCTGAAGTCTCCAGACCCTGATCAAGAAAACCAGTATTTACATTGGTTTGATTAAATACTTAAGGTTGTATTAGCGTTCCTGTATAAGATCTGCATGCCTGTATCAGCCTTTTGCATTGTTGTGGATGAATTTTAGCCCAATCTTCTGAACAATGTTGCTTCAGCTCAATGATTTGCTGACATTTGTTTACACATCAGTTAGGTTGAGGTCTGGATTTTCAGTGGTCCACTGCAATGCCTCAATTAGTCTTTCTGTGGTGGAGTTCAGGATCATTGTGCTGTTATATAACCCAGTTTTAATCTAGCTCATTTTTTCATACAGCCAACCACAAGGTGATACAAACCCTAACAACAAGCTCACTGCAAAAGTCCTTCGTTAGGAAGACCAACAGCAAAAGATATAAATAATATTTAATGGGTTGTTTTAAAAACAGATGGACTATACAGCCGGCTGGAATTAATTTAAACTCTTTTGACTGGGATCCCTGAAAATTGACTGGGCCTCAATTAAAACCCTTAGCTGGTTGGTGTCTGCCACTCGTCACACCAAGCACTCTTGTCTTCCTGACTTAGAAGACCTTAGAGAAAGCCACCCTTCATGTGGGAGACCCAGGTTCATATCCTGGCATGGTTTTCTATCATTAAATGGTTAAATGTTGTTGTTTTGGGGCGTGCGCAGGCCTATGCACACACACATTTATGCAGAAAAAAGTACATACCATATGGCTGGAGGGCCAGATATGTGCGGCCTATTGGATATCCCTGCCCTAAATCCCACTGATATATGATTTTAGAGAGAAGAGGCTTAATTGAAGCAGCCATATAAAACAAACTTTTTTGTGTGTGTTTTCTGACTAGACTGTAGTGACCTTTATTATGAACTATAGGTCCACTCTTTATATGTAGAGCAACATATTTTCTAATTTGTGAATATGTATTCTTCCTTTAAAAACTTGAACTTCAAACTGTTTAGAAAAGGCCGTTTGCAGGTTACCAGCAACAGCTTCTTCTCTAGGACCATCACCTGTCTGTCCTCTGTTGTGTTAACACACGCCTGTATGCTCCAGACCTGTGACCTGATATCTCTACTTTAACTCTTAGGTTTTTGCATATTTAAAGCAGGTAATATACTGTAGAGACTCTCAAAAGAGAGGACCAGATCATCACCATTGTAACAATAAAAACAATATTACACACCTGATTTTTGGTGGTTCACTTCATGTGTTACCACTCTTTTGGTTATGTTTATAAACTTTTTGAAACCGCTCAACTCTAACAGAGCTTTCACATTCTCGCTTTGTTCTGTCTCCAGCGACAGGAGGGTGATTTAACAGACTGGCCTCCCATCTCTTCCCTCTGCGTAAACAAAACCCGAATCTGAGCCGTGACCCCGTCTCAGCTCCCTGACACCAAGTCATTTTTCAAGACGTGACAGCATTTGTTGATAAGCCATTAGGAAACAAAGGTTTGTTTTTCAGAATGCTAATATAAATCTTCTGAGTGTACAAGTTTGAAAATAAAGTGGATTTGCTTTCATCTTTGAGAGGTATTCTATTTAAAAAAGTTGGTAAATAAAACATTTGACTTCATGTACAGCATAAAGAAACACCTATATTTTATGGTTTCTTTCTAATTATCCCCTTATTTAAAGCAGAAAATGATATACTTTAAAACTGATATTCTCAGAACTATGAAATTAACTGTACAACTCAGTCTGTAATAAAAAAAATATTTTAACTAGATTACCGTCTTTGTCACATAATTGTAGTTGCATCTAAAGACTATTACAAAACCTTGCTCTTTTTACAGGTCTGCCAACTTCATAGTAATAAGAAAACTAAACCTACTTTTTCTCAGTTACAAAAAGAAAAGCGGCAAGCTGGAGAAGCATCAAACTGACTGTTTAAATTATGGAATGATTTTTCAAGAGGTAACACTACATTTATTTAAAGGTACCATAGGGAGTTTGGTAAACAATGTAGCTTTAAAAAAATTTTTCATGCCTCTTAACAACGTTCTAACATAGTATAGCTACTGTATAAATATATAGTGATGATTTAAAAAAACAGAAAGAAATCAATAAGGTGGTTCCTTCACAGTTCTCTAAAAACCTCAGCCAATCATACGTTTTGAACCAAAAGCAACTATTGAACAATCCGGTTGTCTGTCTCGCCGAAGCGCCTCACCTCCACACTGCTTGGATCCTCCATTAATGCATCCTGGAGCATTTTAAAGCAGAACATCCCGAAAGTGAGAGAAGGACAGAAACGACTGGCTGTTAGCGCTTCGATTTTAGGAAAAAATATCAGAGTCCCCCAAAAAACCCACCTTTTCAGCTAGCAGAAAAAAAAACGTTTGGATGTAGAAAGAGGAAAAACTTAGGGTGAACATTAGCACAGCGTTTCAACGGCTGGTGTTTTGCTCTCTATTGTTACTGTGGCAATGTACGGTCCCGTGTCCGGAGGAGGCGCGGCCTAAGGATTATACCCGACGCGAGGGGTGAGAGCTCTGAGACGTGTTTGTGTAAAATAGCTAGCCATACCTAGCTTGTTTGAAGACTCCTCAGTGAACCTTACCTTAGTCAGGTAATGTCCCATTGAGATTAAGAATCCATTTCGCCTGGGAGACCTGAAAGGCAGTTGGGGGTTCGGTATCTTGCCCAAGAATTCTTCGACACATGACCGGAGTGCAGCTGGGGATTGAACCTGGGGCACCCACATAAGAGCCAGCATGCCTGAAGTCCAAATATTTCAGTGGTAAATCAGATTAAAGCTCTTTGTGTTTGATCTAATACATTTGAAACAATTTAGTTTAACAGTAGAAGGTTGTTAGAAATGGGACCTCAAATGTTAGCAAAGTTAGAAGAGTTAAAGGGTGGTTTTGTCAGAATCCATTTTTTTCAGGTCTTCATAGTTTCTAATAGGACCCCCTGAGCCTGTCATGTAGGCCAAACATGAAAACTCTCTGTTCCCTGGTTATTAAAAAAACAGAATCTGTAAGAAATGAAACTTAAAAATGCGGAGGTGCATTTGTGCCCGGTTTGACATCACAATGTGTATTGCCTGAGATGGTAACGCCTTTCGGTCCGCCCAGCTGCTAGCTTTTGTTTTTGTTGAAAATTCAACATGGCGGAACACACGTAGACGCAGTGTTGCTAACTCGGAGATATACTGTACCTGGCTGCCTGCCGTGGTCCATCTCTCTGTTTTTTCCCTCTCCCTCTCTGTGTATGTGTGTGTGTGTATGTGTGTGTGTTTAAGCCGTTAAGCGCCACGCTGCGCGACCCCCCCCCCCTTGTCGGAGGGGAGAGCGGGTGACACACAGCAAGAGGAGAAAAAGAGGGGAACGCTGAGGAAATGAGTTTTAGCAGGAAGCAGGCTCCCTCAAAGCTAATCTTTAGTAAAGACTAGTAGCTACTGTTTGTTACCTGGGTTTTAACTTTTTCACTCTTTCACTTTCCAAAGTATCTCGGGACATTTCGGGGGCGGAGTATTGACGTTTCGGTCATCCAATCAGAAGCGAGTGCTGTGCATATCATGAATACTAATGAGAATCTGCTGTTTCAAATTCAGGTGTCAGATGGGAAACTTCTAAAGCTTCTATTATAAGCATCAAAGCTTCTTTCTTTATAAAAATTACACAGCTAGCATTGAATTACACTAGAGAACAATGCAAAACTATAAATTACCCAGAAAACCACACCTTTAATCAAAGTCAATAGAGTTAGCAAAGTTAGCAAAGCCAGAGGAGTTAGCAAAGTTAGCAGATTTAGCTAAATTAGCAGTGTTCACAAGGTCAAAAGAGTCAGCAAACTAAATCAACAATAACATAATGATTCATACTGTGTGACGTGATGCAGTGGTTAAATTATATTTATTTAACTGTTGGGCTACATATAATTCTATAATAAATGTAAAGTAGCAGGAAGTAGTCCGTCTCTTTCTAAAAAATTTTCCCAATTTATTCGTTTAATCTGGCAGCAGAGCCTCGCGCTCCAACTGTGTGACATTCAGCAGGCCCTGAGCTGAAACAGGAAGTTAATGATGGATGCCCAGGTGGGGGGTTACTGGAGTTCTCTAGAGAAGAGTCGGGACCACCCTAAGCTGCATATATGGGGGGAAGGTTAATGAAGTATAAAACAGTAAAGGTGGAGCAGACGGATTATACATATCTATCACTTCTGCTCATCTATTCTAAGCCCTTTCTTTTATTTCCTGCTCTCATGGTGTCCTTCAGCTCCAAACCTATTGCAGGCTGTATTATTGGACTCATAGTTTTAAAACTCTTTGCTCCCCCTCTTATTTTGTCTCTTCCCAGTTGTCTTCTTCTTTCCCATCGGTGCGACTCTAAAGGACACATGTGGCATCGCTAGCTGGAGAGTTTTGTCCTCTGAGTGTGTGAGTCAGAGGGGGGTATCATTAGTCTGGCAGAGGGCCATCTGACACACACATACACCCTGACAGGCTTGCTAGAGGTAAATGTCACACAGGGGGCTCCTACGGTGCCAAGAAATCATTTCCTCCCTCATTTTATCTCTTCTTTCCCCCCTTCTACATTATTGAAAAGGCCACGCAGCTAGGCACTCTGGGAGGTTGTACCCGCCGTCCAGTGGGGGTGGAGAGAGAGGGCTGATGAGGTGATGAAGAATTCCGGCAGAGTGCCGGAAGAAAGAGATTGAGATTAAAACCTCATCTGTTTCATCATTTCATTTCATCATCCTTTTCTTCAGCGTTATGGCTCTGACAGGGTTTTTTTTTTTTCTTTTTAGGCAGGAGTCTGTTGTTGCCTTGATCTGCTGCTGCTTTCACGCTTTTAGCTGTCAAGGTCTGATACGATTAGGATGCAGAGAAGGTTAGAAATGATCAGACGCACCATCACATCCTGCACTGAGAGTTACCAAACCATAGAATTCACCTCTGGGGAGTAGACCGTCTCATTTTCATACTTTCAGTCAGTGTTCGCTAGAAGTTGGAACGCTTATCTACAGGAGCTTTACAGCATTGTGTCATTATCCAGGCTTTTGTTTTCTCACAAAACAAGAACTATGGGATAAGATTCGTGCCGAAAAAATCAACCAAAAAATACAGTCACACATAAAATATATCAAAATAAAGCAACCAAACAGAACATTTCAGAAGCAAAAGTGTGAAATTCAAAGGAAAAAAAACTCTTAAAAACAAAATAAACTAATTCATAAGTAAATACTTATTTTTCTAAACCAAAAGGTTGCTTTTACTTCTTAACAATTCATATTTTCTTTTATGACACACCTTTTTTTTGTTCTTACTTAATTCTGCTTCATTCAGACCATTTAGGCTTTTATTCTGAAGGGCATGTTTTGGTTCTGCCAACAGCTCTTTGCTTTTGCTTGCACCCTTAAGAGGGTTTTTTCTTTTGAATTTCACACTTTTACTTCTGAAATGTTCTTTATGGTTGCTTTATTTTGAAATATTTTGTGTGTGACTGTATTTTTTGGCACAAATCTTATCCCATACAGTTCCAGGCACTTCCAAAACCTTGAAAATACCACACACATACACACACACACACACACACACACACACACACACACACAAATCAAGCACTTTCAACATCTCATCAAGTCTCAGGGGAACTGCATGGAAACACCAGCAGGGAGGCGATGTTAAAACCACATTTCATTGCTATGCTGTGTTCTAGTGTTCATGAAAGTTTCAACTTAAGAGTCACAGAAATAGTTCTCCTTATCTTCAGTGTTTTCTCACAACTTTTCATCACTACGTAGAGGTTTATCAACATGTTTTATTGGTCTGTGATCTCAGTCTCCATTAACACAAAGCCTCCCTCATAGTGACGTTATTTACCGTCCAGATCTAAATCACCTGTAGCTCTTTGCACCAGAAAGCTTTCATCCTGATGGTGGAAGAGATGAGGGATTCTCCACTAGATGCATGCGGATTTCTCAGAACTGGAGCTCTGGGAGAGACATCGCCAATTTCAGGGATCTAAATAGAGCAGTAGGAGCAGAACATAGATCACACATTCTCAAAACTTGAAGTTTAATTTCATGTCTTTGTTTTTCTTCCATGGACTGGTGTTGGAAGTCATTCTGGCTCAAGACAGGTGGAACTCACTGGTCCTGCAGCAATACCGACTGTCCACTGTTGAGCTTGTTTTGCTAACAGCCAGTGGTGGCCCATCAATAGGGGGCACTGTGGCCCCACCAGTCTCACAGGAAAAGGAAGAAGAAGATTGGAATTACAAAATAGTTTTTAAAGAACCATGAAAATAAACTAAATGATCAATCCATTAGGGGCGGCGTGTAGCTCAGTTGGTAGAGTGGCCGTTCTGGTAACCAGAGGGTCACCGGTTCAATCTCCAGCCCTGACTGGGTTACATTGTTGTTGTGTCCTTGGGCAAGACACCTCACCCACCTTGCCTGCTGGTGGTGGTGAGGAGTGCCCATAGGCGCCAGATTGTTTGCAGTGACTCCAGCCTCTGACAGTCTGCCCCAGGGCAGCTGTGGCTAAAAGTGAAGCTAACTGCCATCAGCGTGTAAAATGTGTGTGTGAATGGGTGAATGTGTCTATGTAGTGTGAAGCGCTTTGGGAGTTCTAGGACTTAGAAAGCACTATACAAGTACTTACATTTACCATTATTCATACTGTGGGTACTTCTACATTTAGGTGTAGTTTTAAAATATTCTCTCACCTTTTTACCATGACTGAAAGGTCGTGTGATGTACTTCCTGTTTCTTTGGGGTCTTCTGCGCATGCTTTGGGTGCAAAAACCTACGCTATAACTGGTGCATGCACACTAGAACCCCCTTCAATACAAAGTATAGGAGAAACTTGGGGTGCAAAATTTAGTGACCAAAGCATGCGCAGAAGACCAGTCTCAGCTCAGATCAGAATGTTGACCTGGAACCTCTAGCTTGGAGTTTTTATCATGGAGAAAAGTAAATGGATATTCATTCAAAGGACCCTTCTTGACAGCTTGTGACAACCCAGCTGATTGATTCCATATTGTGTCCTGGTTTAATCAACTCGACGGTGAGTCATTTGGTTTGTTTATTTCTTTTGTTTTATTAACAATGCGTCGCTGAGTTCCTCCATTCAAAAACGCCTATGAGCTAATGGCTAGGGCTAACTAGCTCTGTCCTGATGAGTGATTTTATTCATTAAACAGCGACATGTCTTTATTATCGTTGTGGCCGAATGTTAGCAGACCACTTATAGTACTGATTGAATACTTTGGTTCATGTAGTTGTTGCCTGTTTTGGATGTTTTTCATTACTTTTCCTGTTAATGCCAAAGCGACCTATGGGAGTTTTGTGAGTGGTCTGAAATCGTATTTTAACTTATTTTGATGGGACATATCAGTGGGTGTGACTTTATTTTGTTGTTAATTCACTTCATTAGTTGAGCTGATTGTCATGACTTGCTTGGTTAGTGTTTGTTGTCTGAATTGTAACATTAATTATCTGACTGTGTTAATTATAGATGTATTTATACGTTTGTGGTGTCAGTAGAAAGCTAATTGTGAATGTTTTTGACCTTGTTCAGGTCAGGATGTTTTTTCCCTGAAACATTTACTTCTGTTGTGACCATGTTGTGGTTGTCCTTTTTTTTTTGTTATTTGTATCTGTTTATATTATTCTAAGGTCTCCTTATGGTTTCTTTACTATTTGATGTGTAGAATTAGACCTAACTGCGGCACAGTTTTAGTGAACTGGTGGTAGGGATTTTTACAAGGAAAATTTTCAGTCAGATGAAAATATTGTGCTTCATTCCCTGCTCTAGTGGTGAGATGTGGTTTTTTGCACATCTGAAAAGTAGTAAGTAAGTAGTAAGTAAAGTTTATTTATATAGCGCCTTTCACAGATATACATCACAAAGCGCTTTACAATATAAACAAAAAAAAAACAGGGAAAACATTGAAAATAAAAAACAAAACAGAGATTTGGGGGTACCAGATACAATATTTGGGCAAGATTTGGGGTACCTTCAGGGGATCTACATTGTAAATTATGAGATATAGTGGGACATTGGCTTGTGTAAGGAACTAAAGTCTTGGGCAGAAATATTGGGGCAACTTCAATACAATATTTGGGCCAAAAATAAAGATGGGAGCCAGATACAATATTTGGGCAAGATTTGGGGTACCATCAGGGGACCTACATTGTAAATTATGAGTTAAAGTGGGACATTTACTTGGGCTTGGGCAAAGAGAAATATTGGGGCAAACTTCAAGATTTGGGGTACCATCAGGGGACCTACATTGTAAACACATTACACATTGGCTTGTGTAAGGAACTAAAGTCTTGGGCAGAAATATTGGGGCAAACTTCAACACAATATTTGGGCAAAAAAATAAAGATGGGAGCAGAAGAAAATGTAAACAAAATGGAGGGAGGGAGTAGCATTTTACACACAGTCACAACAACCGAAAAACACATCAAGGAGGGTGGGGGGGGTCAGGATCTCCACCAGAAGCAAGGACAGGGCACAGCTGACCGACCTTCACTCCCAGTAGAGGGGGGGGAGGAGAGTTAGGTGAGAGAGCGTAGAGAAGGGGGGGGGCTGAGCAGTCGCTTCATTCACTCTGTTGAGTAGGAGAATGTTTTCAGGGTCACCAGATAAGATAACAGAATGTGTTTGGAGCAGGCAGTCCTGTTTGTTACAGCCGCCTTAAATGTCTGTTTCACTGGCTTCATCCCGTCCAAATTTGAAAACCTGGCCAGTCCCATCTGATCCGTGTAGTTCGACACATCGATCGTAATTCACTCCGCGCCAGAGTTCGTTCGCAGTCAGTCCTACGAGACAACTCAGTCCTCGCGAGTGTTTCAGTGTTCAAAGCACTCATCAGCCCCCTTTGAAGCACAGGAATCCTGTCAATTGCACCTGTTAGCTCCGTTGTTTTCCGATAAACCAGGCCCATGCAGATTCCAATGAGCGTGCACCCGATCATCATTAATCCAAAGTTGTAGACCTCCAGAGACAGACTTGCAGGACCCGCAATCTGATCCATTACGAACCCCACAGCTCTTGTCTCAGTCAGCCACGGAGTCCCCTCCTCCGTTTTGAGAGTGTAAAAAATTGTATCCATTTTATTGGGAAGCCAGCAAACCAAAGCCATATCAAGAAAAATAAAAATATTTAAAGAGCATATATTAAGTTCTTTTTTTTTTTAAATTCTGATAAAACTCTGTCCAAAAATACTATTTGAAATGTTTATTGAGGGTATTTTGTTTTACAATACATTTTTTAAAACCATTTTTCTAGTCCAAAGTGCCCCTTTTTGCAAAGCTTCTAAAAACGCTTTTTTTTTCATATGTGGACCTGTGACGTCAGCTAAGGGAGCTCCTAGCTAGGTGGCGCTGCTTACAGTGTTGTCAGATGTAGATAAATAAAGTATTTGTAGGGTAATTTAACACTCTGTACGATCAATAATCCCATAAATATGATCATTTGAGCCCTTTGTTGTGTGGAGTTTGTGTAACAGATGCTTGTTTTAATCATTGTGTTAGATTTTTTAAAGCTAAACTACTTTAACATCTCAGACTGGCACCGCTCTAGTCTGCCAGCTGCCTGCTCGCTGTCAGCGATGAGTTGTTAGTTTTAGGTTAGAGCGCTCTTTAATCAAGTCGGTGTGAATTCATTTTAATAAAAAATGCTAAATTATTATGTTTATGAATGCCAATCGCCAGTCTGTCAGGACACTGAGTCAACAACGGGACGGCTTCCTTACCGGTACGGTGACTTCTGTTTGGAGACGAAAAACCCCGGCGGTCCTGGTCTAGTCCAGGACTGGATGTGATGGAGTCCCACATACCGGCGAAAAACATTCAGTGTGACTCTAAACATGCGCCGTTACTTCGATCCATTCACCGGAACCGCTGTTAGCATGCAGCAGTTAACAGGAGCTAACGGGGAGACTTGAGTCTCGTTTCCATGCCAGGTTTGGTACGGTTCGTGGTGGGTTCGTGTCCGGTACCGATCAGCAATTTCATGAGAGCGTTTCCTTCAGGTGTCTGACCCTCACCTGGCTGGCGGGGTACAGTAAATCCATGCCGTGAGGCTCTCCAGAGGGGCTTCCCGTTCCCAGCGGCTCCCAAGAGGGGATTCCCAGCGGGGTTTCCAGCCTGACCCGACACTGTTTCGGTCAGCCTCGAACCGTTTAGCTGCATCCTGTGAAACTTTTTATAAACTCTTTCATTTCTTAACAATCCACCTAAACGCAGCTCAATGTTTGGAGCTCTGATGATCAAAACCTGGTGCTAAACGCTGGTATTTTACCCAGACCCAAGTGAGGAGGTGGGTCACGGCCTACAGCTGGACCGACAGGGTACAGCCTTACAGGACTGATTGTTTTTCTCTTTTTTTTTTTTTTAATCTTAATAAAATAACTTCTCACTATAGTAATAAAGTAATAAAATAACGGCACTCTGGGGGTTTGTTTTGCTCGTCACAAGCAGTGAATAGTGGATCAGTTTTCTATATAGAGAACGAACGGTCTCCCGGCACTGTCGTCACTTCCGGTTTGGTGAAAAAATTGACAATTCTCACAAAAACGAATCCAAGAGCCTAAATAAGCTGAATTTGTGTAAATTTTTATTCAGAAAAAGTTTCTATTATATTTCTCTAAACATTTGTTTAAGGGAGTGTCTAACTTAAAATATGCTCTTTAACCAGAAGGAATGAGGAAAATGCTCAGAAGACAAAAACAGCTGCAGGAGTAACACACAAGGGAGAGAAGGAACAGTGCGACCGCTCTCAACAGAAGCCGGAAGAAAACTGACTTGCAAAAATGTGCCCCACCCAAAATAATTTCACCAGCCGCCACTGGTCACAGCATTAGCAACATCCGTTCACAAGCACGCAAAAGAAGTAAGATGGTTCTACTTAAGTTAATGCAGCAGTAAAGTACTCATTAATAGTCAATAAAAATGAGTTTATTTTATTTGTATTAAAAAATGTAAACACATGTTTATAAAAGCCTTTTAAGACCAAGAGGAAAGGCGCTACATGCTAAACAACATGTAGCCGTTAGCATAAACAGGACATTTTATCACGAGTGAGTGGAATTTAATCAGGATCACTTTGTAAGCATCATTTTGAGTTCAAGGAACATAATTGTTTGTGTGAAACTAAGATATACTGGTTTCAAATTGAGGAAGTATGACTTTAACTTTTGAGTTAAATATTTTCCATATAAACAACCAAACTGGACCTGTCATTACCTTCTCTTAGAATAAAATGTGTTTGATTACCTCCAAGGTCCAGAGAAGACTGATGAGCTGTTCTGAACCCTGTGAGGAGGAAATAAACTGAAACCTTTTGAGTGGCTGCTCTTTGATACCAAAGCAGGTATGAGTCAAACCTCAGGGGCATTCTGTGATTCACAGTCTGGCCCCGGCTGCATGTTAGTGTGTGCTTGTTAAAGTGTAGCAGTGAAGGATCTCTCAGGTGTACGGCTCACAGGTGTGTGACATGTTTGTGATTTGTCTTTCATTTCAGAGGCCAACAGGGTGGTTAGACAGGACATCTGTGACCTCAGAGTCCCAGAGGGTTTCCATCCATCCATCACAATCAATAGTTTGGTATGTATTGTGGATCCTGTTAAAAGTGATTTTAGAAATAATACATTTAGACACTATTTAGGGTATAGCATGGCCACGATCCATTGAAATGACTCATTCATAGGGGCGGGATCAACGGTTGTCAATCAAACCGTCTTCACATGCTATTGGATAGCGCTAGGACCAATCAGAGCCATTTAGCAACAACCAGAGCCAGCTGGTAAATTAAAATTTTACCGTATCCTGTCGAAAAGCAGCAAATACATCCTTTTTCAAATTAATGGAAAGTCTATCTGTTTGTGTCCAATGGACACCTTGGTCATTTTTCAGAAAAGCCCAAATCTAAATCATCCTAAGTTGATGACAAAGCTGTTTCAAAGGTCTTGATTCCCGAGCTGTCTCCATGTTGTTTAACTTCAAAGTTGGAGCTCTGCCGGCTAATCCCACCCACCAAACCATTAGAGCGCTGTGATTGGCCCGGTACGAGCCTGACCAGACCAATCAATGGGCTGCTGAGGTTCCAATGGAGCGTGTCTAGACCAAAGTCTGCAGAGCAGAACTGACAGTCTAGTTTACTAGGCTAATATTATTATTCATTACTTTGACACTTTTGAAGTCCTACTACTTCAAACTAGCTAGGTGAAATAAAAATGTACAACAAAAAACATAAGGTCAGGTCTCATGAAGGTTCAGGTGCTCAGACATGTTTGTGGTCACTAGACTTCTCTAAATCTAAACATGGCTTCTTTGGGAAGCAGACACTCGAGCTAATCAGTGTTCCTATGGGCTAAAATGAGCTAACTAGGGGTTTGATGTCTATTTTGTTGACAGTTGATGGAAATAATTTCACTTTTGAAACGGATTCAACTCCTGTACAAAATGTTTTCTCTCTCTCTCTCTCTCTCTCTCTCTCTCTCTCTTCCTGAGGAAAGGGCTGTTGAGTTTGGTCATGTATGACTACTGTATGTTCAGACATTTTTATATCTCTTTTTTTCAAAGTGAATCCTAAATCTGTGCAGAATTTTTGCAGAATATCCTTTAAACACTCATGAAAATTATTGCTTTGTAAAATATGAGGATTATGTCCCTTCTAAAATGTACGAAGATAGTTTTTTTTTGTTGATAGACCTGCGTAATGGTAGAGCCTCAGGTATGTCTATGAACTGATTTGTATTTTGCAGCTAACTGGCAGCTGTTGCACCATAACATCTATCCATTCTTCTTTAGATCATATTATAATTTTTCACAACTTTATGATGATTTTTCCTTTTTTGCAACAAGTTCTACCACATCAAACACTTTGATTGATTCTAACAAATGGTCTTGCCTTTGGTAAAAATCTTCAGCTCCTTTTAAAAAGACCAAGATGTTCACAACATGAAAGAATGTTTGGTTTCTTAAAGTCTTATCAGCTCTCTTGGCTCCTTAACCATCTTTTTCCAGCATAAATCATTTATTTAGGCTAAAGGCATCCATAAAAGACCACATATCTATGATACTGACAACTAACATTTCCTCCTAATCCTTTAAACTAGACACAGATTTTATTTCCAGTCTTTGTGCAAAAAAAAGAGTTGAGTTTTAAAAAATATTATTACAGATTTTGACTTTATAATTAAAAAGCATGTCTTCATATGCTTGTTTTTAAATGATAGCATATGGTTCTATCAAAAACCCCATGGTACACCACTGTGTTGTCTGCCCACGGTTTGGGAACCACTGGCCTAGATAACCAGTTTTCAGAGAGTGAACTTTAGACTGGTTGGATGCAAAACAGAAAGGAAAGCACTGCAGGGGATTTCCTCTGTGAAATTCAGGCCAGAGCATCGAGCAAGCTGGGAAGATTGACACCTGTCAATGGCACTGCAGTCCCTTCACAGATGAAAACTAATTGAAAGCTGCTCATGCAGCAGAGTGGCACATCTGAGACCGAGCAGGCAGAGCCTCAGAGTTTGGATCAGGACATAAGGAATGATTTTTAAGGATTTTAATGTGATTCCAAGCTTTTAAACAGCCAGTGAGGTTTAAATGGGATTTATGGTTTGTGACTGGGAGCTGCTGGGTTAATCATTGATGTTATGGAGAACTTAAGCACCATCAACATAAACAAAATACATACAAAGATTTTTATGAGAGCAACAATTATACACTGTCAGAAATGAAAGGACAAGAATTGTACCTTTTTTTGTCACTGGGGTGGTACCCCCAAAAGTACAGTTTTGTACCTTTAACTGCAGGTTTGTATCCTAAGGGGTACAAATATGTACCCTTTAGGATACATATTTGTACCCTTTAGGGGAACAAATTTGTACCCTAAGGTACATGTTTGACTAGTAAAAGGTACAAACTACAAGGGTAAAAATTTGTACCCCCAGTTAAAGTACAAAGTTGTACTTTTTGAGGGTACCATTTTTATCCTTAACTGGGGGTACAAATTTTTCCCATTGTAGTTTGTGTTGATCACAATCCTAACCCTAACCCTTTGCGTGCTAATTGTAATTGTTTATTTATTTAAATACAATTTTTTTGTAATTTATTTATGTTTTTATTTATTATCCCATTCAGGTCTTTGTTTACAGCACAAGTCTTTTAAATCTTGCCGTTTAAAAAATAAAATCAACAGAAAAAGAGAATTTACTCAAATCAATATACAAAAAGAAAAAACTAACTTTGAACAACAACATTTTTTAACATTACAGTGAAAAGTATTTAGCTAGAACACTAAATAAACTCTCAAGATCGCTCTATGTATGGAGGTGCTGCTACCACACGTTTCACTACAGTCACAAACTGCTTCTAACTTTCTCTGAATTCAGCGTAGCGTAGTCCTAACACTCGAGTTTACTTCAGTCAGAGGTTTTGACAGCACTACCTGTTTAAAAACACACAGCAGACACGAGAGAAAAAAGTAATCATTATGACAGTAATCAGAATTTACTAGAATGAAAGAACGGCCGCGTCTCAATACTCGCACTTTCACCCTTGCGCCCCTCAGTTGTGCGTTCCCGCGGAGGTGCGCAAGTGCTTAGGGTGTCCCGATTCTCCTGGCCGTAAAAACCTGGGCCTTGGCCCCGCCCCCTTTCCCACCCTTGCTACTCACTTTGTCGAAGTCCGCATGGGTGCACACTTCAGCGAAGGGTATTACCCATAATTTCAAGTGCACTTCATTGAAGTCCGTAGGGTGGAAGTGCGAGTATTGAGACGCGGCCAATCTGATATGAATGGCTGAAGACAGAAACAATCGATCACAGACCACCAGATCAATGCTTTGTCCAGATCATCGATAACACTAATGAATTCACTTGTAATCAAATCAAATTCATTTCACAAGCAAATACTATTTTAACCTTTTCTGGAAAAATACTTTATAATTTTTTTAAACAAAACGAGTTTTTGTGTACTTTTTAAGTATTAAATTGTTCCTCGTCCTTAAAGTTCCCATATTGTGTAAAATTCACTTTTTAAAGATCTTTTAACATCAGTCCCAAAGACTGTGTCTGAGACCCAACAGTGTTAAAATATTTTCACTGTTTTCACTTCCTTATTTTCATTTTTGGGAAATGTGTTTTGAGCTAATGCTAATACAGGTGGCTTCAAAATCTTTTCACTGCTGACATCAAGAAGGGAAAAGACCACTCCTCTCTAGAGGACAGAGCCAATCACGAGCACCTTTGGCTACCTGAGCCCACCCCGACCTTTAAAAACCACGGGAGCGCACATCCTCACAAACATTAGCAAACAGTCATGATGGAGCTACAAGTAAAGCAAAGCAGTTGCTTCGTAGATGGTTGCATCAACGAGCACAAAAGACTTTTTTTACTCCCTTCACCTGAGCCCCTGAAAACCCACTGACGTCTCACGAACTAATGCAAAAGAGAGATGGGCGGGGCTTAGAGAAATTTGGCTCCCCAACTGCCCCGCCCATTTGAAAGGAAAGTTTTGCTTCAGGAGGTTGGATGAGGGGGTGGAAGAACAACAGCTGCACATACAGTAAGGGCTAATTTGACCAATTCAGAGCTTTTACACGTTATTGAGATGTAAAAGAAATGATTCAGAGTGAATATAAAGTGCAGAATATGGAACCTTTAAAAAAAAATTTTAAACCTTACAGCATTTTACTGGTGTTAAACATATCTTTACTCTTTGTAACAATACATATTCACTTGTCACACCACTACAGGTAAAGGTCAGCCAGAATGTGGATGATTTTTATACGGTCTTGGCTAGGTCTTCAGTCGAGTATCAGAATCTTGGTGGTGGCAGTGTGAAGGTCCAGGAGTGTGGTGGAAGAATATCTATTATGTTAAAATCTACCATGGTAAGGCCATGACTTGATCATAAGGTAGTGTGACCTTCTAGAGGTAGCTGTACACTTGCCGTACCAGGACAGAGCCAGTACTATGGTAGGTATACATAGTAGGATCATTATGAGAATGTGGAAATACTGGTGTCATAGCATCATGACTGTCCTCACACTAATGGCTTTCCTGACTTGCAGGAATCCAGCCATGTTCTAAAAGTGTGCAGAAAGCATAGCCAGATCTTATTCTAGTGTGAAAAGGGTCTAACCTCCATATATCTTGATGTTCACCAGTTCTATCATTGCCTTTGGTTTTTATATTAAAAATATTAAGGATTTCCTGAAAACTCCTTCGTTTGTGTCTGTGTTTGGGTCCAGCTACAACTCACCATCCACCGAACGGGACAGAGACCAAATTCCAGCAAACATTCTCTGTCCTGTTGACCATTTTCTAGTGGAAATAAATTGGTATTGTTTACAGTGTAAAATCCCCCACATTATTTGAAATGTTGTGAGATGAAACAGGAAAAAAAAGGGTGAAAAAAGGCGTAGTGATGAAGAGAGAAAGCAGAGGGAGCAGCAGCAAGAGGAGTGAAGAGGAGTCAGAAGAGTGACGGAGGAGAGAATAAACAGGAGAGACGGCTTGAGGAAGAAGGTGTGACACGATGGGAAATGGTGAAACGTGTGGGTTAGGAAGTGTAGCAACGGCGTGATCGCTGGTGTGTGAAACTTCTGGATGGGCTTCTGCAGACTGTGTGTGTGTGTGTTAGCATGTGTGTGTCTAAGTATGAACACAAGACATGGAGAGACGTAGAAAAAACACCCCAACTTCTTCACACATTCAAAGGCACGCCTGTTTCACTGAGTCTTTTAAGGGCGAGAGGGTCAGAAAGAGTTCACTGTTCTGCCTTTAATGACAGTTATGTCTTTAATAAAGAGCATCCATGGACAATGATACTGTTGGTTACATTTAAAACTCACACCTGTAGGACACTAACACACTTATCTTTTTGTTGTATAAGCTAAAACCTTAGATGAAACACTTGTAGTTTGATCTGACAGTTCTGTAGTACCATTACATTTGTTGTTGGGAATAATTTGAAGTAATAACTTTAGAAACAGAGTTTAAAGCTCAAAATCTGATTTTAACAAACGCTCTGACAAATTATCAAACAAAATGAATCAAATAGTTTATCCATATCACGAGTTGGTCGGCCAAAAAACAATAAGGCAAACAAAAAAAAAAAACATTTCAGGCAGATTAGACACAAACAGGAGAGTATGAAGCTTTGAAACTGTAGTGAGAGCTTCATTAATGTGAGCTAGTTCACAAGTCATTCACCTTCCTCTTGCTCGTTTGGGTCTTTGTTGTCCTGGTCCACGTGAGATGGTTTGATCACATTTCTGAAGGTGTGGATGGCAGTGAGACTCTAAGGCAGGGCTAAACTACTCACCTAAAAGGTCACAAAGATTTTTCAATAAGTCAAAGGTCAATTTATTTTAATATAGATTCAAAAAAATGTAATGGAAAGACAAAAAAAGGGTAAGGGTTGTTGTTCTAATATAAGGTAAATCAAGCATCTTAGAAATTAAGAAACACATTATTTCCCCCCAGACTTTTACTACCGAGGTACAAATGATCATCTCGTATTGTGTAAACACAGCGCAATACCACGCTGCCTTGTATGGAACATGGATTTAGTGAAAGAATCACAACATGGGGGCCAACAATATGTGGCTTCTATGAAGGCTACTGGTCTCGGGGCTGCATTGAAGGTNAGTGGCTCTTTAAAGAGCATATATTAAGTTCTTTTTTTTTTTAAATTCTGATAAAACTCTGTCCAAAAATACTATTTGAAATGTTTATTGAGGGTATTTTGTTTTACAATACATTTTTTAAAACCATTTTTCTAGTCCAAAGTGCCCCTTTTTGCAAAGCTTCTAAAAACGCTTTTTTTTTCATATGTGGACCTGTGACGTCAGCTAAGGGAGCTCCTAGCTAGGTGGCGCTGCTTACAGTGTTGTCAGATGTAGATAAATAAAGTATTTGTAGGGTAATTTAACACTCTGTACGATCAATAATCCCATAAATATGATCATTTGAGCCCTTTGTTGTGTGGAGTTTGTGTAACAGATGCTTGTTTTAATCATTGTGTAGATTTTTTAAAGCTAAACTACTTTAACATCTCAGACTGGCACCGCTCTAGTCTGCCAGCTGCCTGCTCGCTGTCGGCGATGAGTTGTTAGTTTTAGGTTAGAGCGCTCTTTAATCAAGTCGGTGTGAATTCATTTTAATAAAAAATGCTAAATTATTATGTTTATGAATGCCAATCGCCAGTCTGTCAGGACACTGAGTCAACAACGGGACGGCTTCCTTACCGGTACGGTGACTTCTGTTTGGAGACGAAAAACCCCGGCGGTCCTGGTCTAGTCCAGGACTGGATGTGATGGAGTCCCACATACCGGCGAAAAACATTCAGTGTGACTCTAAACATGCGCCGTTACTTCGATCCATTCACCGGAACCGCTGTTAGCATGCAGCAGTTAACAGGAGCTAACGGGGAGACTTGAGTCTCGTTTCCATGCCAGGTTTGGTACGGTTCGTGGTGGGTTCGTGTCCGGTACCGATCAGCAATTTCATGAGAGCGTTTCCTTCAGGTGTCTGACCCTCACCTGGCTGGCGGGGTACAGTAAATCCATGCCGTGAGGCTCTCCAGAGGGGCTTCCCGTTCCCAGCGGCTCCCAAGAGGGGATTCCCAGCGGGGTTTCCAGCCTGACCCGACACTGTTTCGGTCAGCCTCGAACCGTTTAGCTGCATCCTGTGAAACTTTTTATAAACTCTTTCATTTCTTAACAATCCACCTAAACGCAGCTCAATGTTTGGAGCTCTGATGATCAAAACCTGGTGCTAAACGCTGGTATTTTACCCAGACCCAAGTGAGGAGGTGGGTCACGGTCTACAGCTGGACCGACAGGGTACAGCCTTACAGGACTGATTGTTTTTATCTTTTTTTTTTAATCTTAATAAAATAACTTCTCACTATAGTAATAAAATAATAAAATAACGGCACTCTGGGGGTTTGTTTTGCTCGTCACAAGTAGTGAATAGTGGATCAGTTTCCTATATAGAGAACGAACGGTCTCCCTGAACTGTCGTCACTTCCGGTTTGGTGAAAAAATTGACAATTCTCACAAAAACGAATCCAAGAGCCTAAATAAGCTGAATTTGTGTAAATTTTTATTCAGAAAAAGTTTCTATTATATTTCTCTAAACATTTGTTTAAGGGAGTGTCTAACTTAAAATATGCTCTTTAAA
>SSNR01000236.1:935318-980677 GCA_006937965.1 Callopanchax toddi
GCTAGAGGACAGAGCCAATCACGAGCACCTTTGGCTACCTGAGCCCACCCCGACCTTTAAAAACCACGGGAGCGCACATCCTCACAAACATTAGCAAACAGTCATGATGGAGCTACAAGTAAAGCAAAGCAGTTGCTTCGTAGATGGTTGCATCAACGAGCACAAAAGACTTTTTTTACTCCCTTCACCTGAGCCCCTGAAAACCCACTGACGTCTCACGAACTAATGCAAAAGAGAGATGGGCGGGGCTTAGAGAAATTTGGCTCCCCAACTGCCCCGCCCATTTGAAAGGAAAGTTTTGCTTCAGGAGGTTGGATGAGGGGGTGGAAGAACAACAGCTGCACATACAGTAAGGGCTAATTTGACCAATTCAGAGCTTTTACACGTTATTGAGATGTAAAAGAAATGATTCAGAGTGAATATAAAGTGCAGAATATGGAACCTTTAAAAAAAAATTTTAAACCTTACAGCATTTTACTGGTGTTAAACATATCTTTACTCTTTGTAACAATACATATTCACTTGTCACACCACTACAGGTAAAGGTCAGCCAGAATGTGGATGATTTTTATACGGTCTTGGCTAGGTCTTCAGTCGAGTATCAGAATCTTGGTGGTGGCAGTGTGAAGGTCCAGGAGTGTGGTGGAAGAATATCTATTATGTTAAAATCTACCATGGTAAGGCCATGACTTGATCATAAGGTAGTGTGACCTTCTAGAGGTAGCTGTACACTTGCCGTACCAGGACAGAGCCAGTACTATGGTAGGTATACATAGTAGGATCATTATGAGAATGTGGAAATACTGGTGTCATAGCATCATGACTGTCCTCACACTAATGGCTTTCCTGACTTGCAGGAATCCAGCCATGTTCTAAAAGTGTGCAGAAAGCATAGCCAGATCTTATTCTAGTGTGAAAAGGGTCTAACCTCCATATATCTTGATGTTCACCAGTTCTATCATTGCCTTTGGTTTTTATATTAAAAATATTAAGGATTTCCTGAAAACTCCTTCGTTTGTGTCTGTGTTTGGGTCCAGCTACAACTCACCATCCACCGAACGGGACAGAGACCAAATTCCAGCAAACATTCTCTGTCCTGTTGACCATTTTCTAGTGGAAATAAATTGGTATTGTTTACAGTGTAAAATCCCCCACATTATTTGAAATGTTGTGAGATGAAACAGGAAAAAAAAGGGTGAAAAAAGGCGTAGTGATGAAGAGAGAAAGCAGAGGGAGCAGCAGCAAGAGGAGTGAAGAGGAGTCAGAAGAGTGACGGAGGAGAGAATAAACAGGAGAGACGGCTTGAGGAAGAAGGTGTGACACGATGGGAAATGGTGAAACGTGTGGGTTAGGAAGTGTAGCAACGGCGTGATCGCTGGTGTGTGAAACTTCTGGATGGGCTTCTGCAGACTGTGTGTGTGTGTGTTAGCATGTGTGTGTCTAAGTATGAACACAAGACATGGAGAGACGTAGAAAAAACACCCCAACTTCTTCACACATTCAAAGGCACGCCTGTTTCACTGAGTCTTTTAAGGGCGAGAGGGTCAGAAAGAGTTCACTGTTCTGCCTTTAATGACAGTTATGTCTTTAATAAAGAGCATCCATGGACAATGATACTGTTGGTTACATTTAAAACTCACACCTGTAGGACACTAACACACTTATCTTTTTGTTGTATAAGCTAAAACCTTAGATGAAACACTTGTAGTTTGATCTGACAGTTCTGTAGTACCATTACATTTGTTGTTGGGAATAATTTGAAGTAATAACTTTAGAAACAGAGTTTAAAGCTCAAAATCTGATTTTAACAAACGCTCTGACAAATTATCAAACAAAATGAATCAAATAGTTTATCCATATCACGAGTTGGTCGGCCAAAAAACAATAAGGCAAACAAAAAAAAAAAACATTTCAGGCAGATTAGACACAAACAGGAGAGTATGAAGCTTTGAAACTGTAGTGAGAGCTTCATTAATGTGAGCTAGTTCACAAGTCATTCACCTTCCTCTTGCTCGTTTGGGTCTTTGTTGTCCTGGTCCACGTGAGATGGTTTGATCACATTTCTGAAGGTGTGGATGGCAGTGAGACTCTAAGGCAGGGCTAAACTACTCACCTAAAAGGTCACAAAGATTTTTCAATAAGTCAAAGGTCAATTTATTTTAATATAGATTCAAAAAAATGTAATGGAAAGACAAAAAAAGGGTAAGGGTTGTTGTTCTAATATAAGGTAAATCAAGCATCTTAGAAATTAAGAAACACATTATTTCCCCCCAGACTTTTACTACCGAGGTACAAATGATCATCTCGTATTGTGTAAACACAGCGCAATACCACGCTGCCTTGTATGGAACATGGATTTAGTGAAAGAATCACAACATGGGGGCCAACAATATGTGGCTTCTATGAAGGCTACTGGTCTCGGGGCTGCATTGAAGGTTCAGGGCTGCATTGAAGGTTTTAGAAATTTGATTTCATCCTCTGTTTAATAGTTTTTGTCTTTTGGCAAAAATGGCATCTTTCAGAGTTATTCTTTAAATTTAAAAAAGTGACAAGTCACTTTTTTGCCATTTTCACCTGCTATATATAAAATATACAGCATCAGATTACTCACACACACACACACACAAAAACCCTCTGAACTCTTCAGTTCAACACGTTAAAAGTGAGGGCTCCATATTGGCATCATTAGATCAAAATCTGATGCAGCGCTCTGGCTCTGATGAGGGCTGGTGTTCTAGTTCAACCAGCACCTTTCTTTAATGTGACCAAGGTGGACGTGTTTCTGCTGAATGCCATCGTCAACAAGTTTACAGGTCAAAGACTAACAAACATATACAGTACATACACAGGCCAGGAAATATGGTAGCCAATCAGAAGCTGATCAGGCAATCAACTTAAACAGGAAACATCTGTGAGGAGTAGTACCAGTCATCAACATCACCCTACATCTACCTTTGAACGGTCTACAATAGACCTTGTCTGTGTTCGAATTCAGGGGTAGGGCGCTTATGAGGACGCATTTCTACTGATTCATCAATTTTGCAGCAGGAGCAGAAAAAACTAGAGAGCAGTACAGTTTTAAATGTCAGTATCTCAAAAGATTATAAAAAGCTTGTGTTTAGGAATGTTTTGCTTATCTTTATATGACGTTTAATAATTAAAATCTCCACAAAAGAGGTTGAATGTTTTATTTTCATGTTATTTAAGACAAGAAATCAATGTAAGCTAGCTTGAATGTTTTAAATGAAAGTTTAGGAAATAAGTCACCATAAAAGAGCTTAAAGTGTTTCTTTAGATCCATTTTATTAGCTTTAGCCTCTGTCACGGTTGCTAATAATAATAATAATAATAACTTTATTTATATAGCACCTTTCTCAGGCCAATGGCCACAAAGTGCTTTACAATAAAACAATTATAAAAACACAAAGGATAAAACTTGAAAAGAACATAATAAAACACAAAATAAAAACTTGAAAAGAACATGATAAAATGCAAAGATAAAAACATAAGAACATGATAAAATGCAAAATAAGAACATGATAAAACACAAAATAAAAACTTGATAAAACACAAAATAAAAACATGATAAAACAAAAACATCATGCAACCTAAAATCAGTCCAGCTAAGCGACTGGACTGAGGGGCGGGGATAAGCATGAGGCTAGACCGTCCGAATTCAGAGCCGTGTATTTCCTGTCTTAGCAGTCGAGCAAGGACCCAACCTAGGTAGACCAGCAAGTCCACGTCCTCATAAGCATCCTACCCCTGAATTCGAACTCAGCCTCTGTCTGGCATTGAGGATCCCATCATTGCTGCTGGAACATGGTGTTTTTTAGGCACCATCAGAGCTGCGTCAAAAGGTCCTGCACATGGAGAGGTGGCAGGAAGCAGGGTGATTAACACCAGACACAGAGAAAGACTAGAACATCCATCCATCCATCCATCCATTTTCTGTAGCCGCCTATTCCTCCACAGAGGGTCGCGGGGCAGCTGGTGCCTATCTCCAGCGGTCAAGGGGCGAGAGGCGGGGGACACCCTGGGCAGGTCGCCAGTCCATCGCAGGGCCACACAGAGACGAACGAGACAAACAACCACACACCCACTCACACCTAAGGACAATTTACCAGCCCAATTAGCCTGACAGTCATGTCTTTGGACTGTGGGAGGAAACCGGAGTACCCGGAGAAAACCCACGCACGCACGGGGAGAACATGCAAACTCCACGCAGAGAGGCCGCAGAGCCGGGACGCGAACCCACGACCTCCTTGCTGCGAGGCAACAGTGCTAACCAACTGCGCCACCATGCAGCCCCAAGACTAGAACATCATTAATCTATCCAGCAGACCTGTCTCCTGGGATGAACAGTCTGTATTGTCGATAATTTTCTTTATTTGATAAGAACGATCCTACTTCTGGTTCTGAAGGTGCTCCTTCTGATTATTGTTTCAAAAAAGCAGAGTGTTTTCAAAACTAAGAGTGTCTTTATTCCACCCTTTGATAATCCTATACCTTTTGTAGAGTATTTGACCAAGATATGTCATCTTTGTTTTTAAAACAGATAAAAATAAAGGTTGTTCTAAAATATCTGTTGTGGAACGTCAATCTTTAACTAACTTATCTATAGATCACCCAATTGTGATTAAGAGAGCAGATAAAGGTGGAGCCATTGTTATTCAGAAAAAAGAAGCTTATAGACAAGAGATTTTGAGACAGCTTGAAAATAGAGAGTTTTACAGACCATTGAGCTGTGATCCTATGTTGAGTCTTGCCCAGGAGATAAAATGTTGTCTAGATAAAGCTCTTGAGGACTGTTACATAACACAAAATGAACATGATTTTCTGTGGCAACAACACTCAGTTAGACCTGTCTGTTATAAACTTTCCAAATTACATAAGTCCAATGTAGAACTAGTTCCTGTTTGGCTCATTGTGGCAGGTAATCAATCTCTTATAAAACACCTTTCAAGATACATTGATTTTCATATTAAATCACATGTATATTAGCTTCTGTCTTACCTAATAGATATTACTGATTTTCTTAATCACATTTCATCGATTGTTGATCTTTTAGAAATCGATTTGCACTGTACCATGGACATTGTCAGTCTCTAATGTGATCCAGAAAGAGGGCTTAGAGGCCACAGCTGTAAAAGTCTTCCTTTTGCCTATAAGCATCCAGAACCTCCAAATCTGAGACCATGGTTCTCAACCGGAAAAGGGTGGCTTTCCAACTCTGGTTTGAGGTAGCAATCCCACCTCAAGTGAAGGAGTTGAAGTATCTAAGGGTCTTGTTCAAGAGTGAAGGAAAGAGATTAACAGGTGGATTGGGGCAGCGTCTGCAGTGATGCGATGATGAAGAGGGAGCTGAGTCGGAAAGCAAGGCTCTCTATTTACCGGTCGATCCACATCCCAAACCTCACCTATGGTTGTGAGTTTTGGGTAATGACTGAAAGAACGAGATCGTGGATCAAGCGACTGAAATGAGTTTCCTCCACAGGGTGGCCATGCTAAGCCTTAGAGATACTACGAGGAGCTCGGACATTCGGGAGGGACTCGAAGCCAGTAGAGATGGTTCGGTTATTTTATCAGGATGCCTCCAGGACACCTTCTTGGGGAGGTGTTCCAGGCCTGTCCTCTGGTGGACCCGGGACATGTTAGAGTAAGTACATCTTCAATCTGGCCTGGGAACGCCATGTGGTCTTACCGGAGGAGCTGGTGGAGGAGGCCAGGGAGAAGACGTCTGCGATTCCCTACTTGGGAGTCTGCACCTGTGGCCCAGATCGGATAGGAAGGAGAGGCGGTCTAGGAATCTAAGGGAGGTCTCTTGGTCGGGGTTGACTGTTACATCCCTCCTCAACAAGTTATTGTCTCAGTTACCTGAAAGTAATTTCCCTTGTTTGAGTTATGCTCAGTATAATGCTATGATAAAAGGTAATGTGCTTCTTCACCCCCGTACAGGTAAAAACGTCTTTATCAAAACAGAATTACTTGATGTTCTAAAGTATGTGGTATACTTATTGAAATGCCCATACAAATAGGTGTACAGTACATGGTAATATATATAATAATACATTGTTTTTTTCTGGAAATATACCAGTATTTAGGTTTGTTAGTCTTTAATGTAAATCTGTTGATGATTTAGCTGAAACACATTGTTATGGCCTGAGGCCATTTGTGAGTTTTCCTGCAGGTTTCCTTGCTGCTCTGCTCTGCTGTGCCACCACACACCTGTGATTGGATGCGTGCTCTGCTGTGCCACCACACACCTGGGATTGGCTACCTTCTCTGCTCATCCTCCGGTTCCTCCTGATTGGTTCATTTGTTCCCTGCTCCACCAATTAGTGAAGGACAAAGACTATAAAATATGAGCTTCAGCTGTGGTTCAAGGCGGCTGCCTCATTAGGTTTACGCAGCTCGCCTTAGAGGTTGTGTGTGGGGTTTTTTGTGCTTTGTGACTGGTTGTACTTCTAGTACCTTGCCCACATTAAAGAATCATGCACCCATTTTATTACTTTAGAGTTGTTTGTCCTTGTTTCTCTGATAAACTTTGTGAACTTGTATAATAGGTATATTCTCTCACTATATGGAGACTTACTTCTTCTCTTGCTTGGAATTGCTTCAACCAAAGGGATCTTCTGCTCAGCGTTTCTTTATTTTAAATTGATTTGAAGAAAACTTCAAGCCAACTTTTCCTCTTCCTTATTACTTCTGCTGTGGCACCTATTATCCTGACAAGGAATTCAAAACCACCTTGTTAATTAAGATTGGCATTTGTACTTGTTGCAACCCCCTAAAAAATTATTAAATATTTTTTTAAATATTCAAAAAGTGTCATAAACTTCCTGTAAACAACCCATGACTTACATGGATTTTAAGATTTCCTTTTGAGACTCACCGCCAAACCAAGGCTTTGTTAAACTGAGCTGTTGATTTTCTTCTTCCTTTTGGCGTCCACGTGTGTGAGAAATGAATAATTTAACACACATACAGCTTGTTCAGCTGGCAACAAAATGGCTTTTCTATGACTTACATTGTGTTGAAATGTCTGAATTTGTAATACCATTGGATTGTGGAATTTTAAACAATGTGTGTAGGGATAATTCTGGACAGGAAACTGTTTATTTACAACAACAACAAATAAAAAATGTGTGGAAACAAAAGCTTCAGTCACAGTGAAAATTGTGCCAGTTTTAATTTGACTTTGGGCTGAATATGCTAAATAAAGGCTATCATAAGTGTGTATATTTACCATAAATAAGTACAATATACAAAGTCTATAAATAATGTTTTTATGCATTCAGTGATTTTTCTGACATTTAAATTATTGTTTAACCTCCTGTCACAAGCAGCCCCAGCAGTTATCAAACCACTCAGGATGATTTACCACCGCGCCATTAAGATCTTGGATAAGAAACCCGCTAGGTCTCATCATTGCCATGTTCTCAAGAAGTTGAATCTGATGAACTTTGACAATTTCATGACGTTTTCAATTTTAAAATTCATATTTAAATGTTTACCTGGTAAGGCTCCCAGGGTGCTCAGTGACCTTTTGGTTCCTCTTAAGAAAACGGGTTCAGTAAGTCGTGGAGCGTCCAGTGGGAACCTTAAGGTTCCGTTTTGTAAAACATCTCTCAGAAAAATGGCGTTCTCTGTAGTGAACATGTGGAATTCCCTTCCTGCAGAGTTAAAACTGACCTCTGACTGGAGTCAGTTCAGACTAAAGCTGAAACAGTTCCTTAAGAAGGAACAGACATGTAGTCATGAGTGATGGTCTGATTTTCTGCCTGGTGGTCTTTGGGTAGTGTTTGGATTTTTATGAGTTTTTATCTTTTTAATGCTTTAATCTGTGTTGCTGTGTTTTAAAATGTGTATTGTTTTAACACAATACACTTTAATGCTTAACACTGGTCCCTATACAAATAAATACATTGAATTAATCCTACGCCATTCATAAATAAATATTAATTCTTTAATTTATAGCTCTGAATGTAAACCAGAAGTGCCATAAAAGACAAAGCGTACTCATAAAAATTCCATTGACCTACATAATATATAGAAATGTAACATAGAAGTGAACTGAAATGCCCCCTAGTGGCTGGTTGCAGTGTATATTTTAAGCACCACCCCCTAAACAAATGGCACATTTTTTGACTAAAAATAAAAAAATACCTCAGATGAATGTTTCCACATGTTGACTCTAGTTGATTCATATAGTTCTTACCTTGCTGATGTATGTTTAAATATTCATTTTAAATACATTTATTATGACCTGGCTCAGGTTGCCATACAAAAAGGCTCAGGAAGAGATAAGGGGAGTGACAATGCTGAGAGAATAACACCGTGTTTATCTGAGAGCGAGTAGGCAGGACTTTCAGCTTTATATCCTGAGTGTTCCGACTCTAAGAACACAACATGGCAGCACCTGTTTATGGGATTATTCAGCTTCTTTTTTCAAGAACGGAACAGATAGGACAGAGTTGCTACACTGCGGTTAAGTTGATGGAATATTACAACAAAACTCATAAAGATGCAATCCTACAATTACACGTGTCCTCAGATATGATGAAGTAGAAACTCATTGATTTTACATTAGGTGTAATTTATAAGCTTGTAAGCTGTTACAGTTTTAAGAAAGAAATAATTCAAATCTACTGTAAATCAACAGGTCAGAGGGTTTACAATATTTTGAATTGGACAAAAACCCTGTGATCTCTAACAGTAGCTGAAGCTTTTGACAGCAGTAAATCCTTTCATTCTGCACTTTGCTGTTTCATTATTCATTTCCTCATGAAAATGTATTGAATATGGGAGCTTGAAAGGTAAAAATGTAACTCCCTGTAGCAGGAGCACAGTGGAGGAAAAACAGAAAGTTGACATAAAAGTGAAATATTTCTCAGTAACTCACGCTTTGTGTGATGGCCTCTGATCTTTTTTCCTCCAGTCTGTGCCTCTGCTACCCCTCACCTCCACCTGCCCATCATTAACCGATGTCTTGGTCCCATCCCACGGGCGATTCCTGCAGATGTTACAGCATGCTGAAAAGAGATGATCACATGCTTGCACACACAGAAGAGTATCACGCTATTGCTTACATTTTTGAAAAGTAAAGTGCAGTTTTAAAATTTTATAATGATTAAATGCAAACCTGATTTGTCAAAAATGTCTTACGTTTAATTGATAAGCGATTTCCCCCATACAGATTTATCTCTTTTTTTTTTTTTTTTTTTTTGTCATTTAAAAGTTTCAGATCAGCAAACAAATCTCAGTATCAGACAAAGATAACCTGAGTTAATGTAAAATGCAGATCTCAAATGACGATTTCCTTTAGTAAAACAAAAAAGGTCTCCAAACCAACCTGGCCTGATGTAAAATTAACTCTATATAGTTAAATCATGAAATAACAGATTAAACTGAGAGAGTTGAGTTTGTTTCCACTAGCCACACCCAGGCCTGATTACTGCTAGGCCTGCTGCCCTGTCTGACAACATGAAGCGAGCTACAAGATCTCAAAAAGCAACACATCATACCCTGTTCTAAAGCAATTCAAGGACTAAAACAACATCTACAGCTCTGCAGGCCGCATTTGGTCAATGCTAAGGTCAGAGGTCATTATTTATCAATAAGAAAAAGATGGTGGGCGCATTAGTCATTTTTTGTGGACTATTGAGACAAAAGTGGAATCTTGGGTGTCTAAAACTAACATTGCATTTTTGAAAAACAACATTATAATCAGGGGTGCACATAAATAATTCACCAGTGCGCATGCACACCAGAACCTACTGCCCGAACACGCCTTTGCAGACCAGCGCATTCGCGGTCCCTCTGGCGCAGCCAGCGATCTGAAAAGCTTTACATCCTGTTGCAGCGCAGTGAGTGAGTGCTCACACGGCCTCTGATGCTAGTAGACACACAAGCGCAGGACCTCTGACCCACACACTCACAGCACCTCCAACACGCTCGCAGCACCAGTTACACACACAAACTTGCAGCACCTTCAACACGCTCGCAGCACCAGTTACACACACAAACTCGCAGCACCTTCGACACACCGCGCGGCACCGGTGACACACACCCGCGGTATCGACAACACACACAATCGCAGCACGTCCGACACACGTACGCAACTCACATGCCCAGCACAGGCGGCACGTGTGCGCAGCCCTGACAACAGCTTATCAATACTAGGAACCGATAGCAGTATCAGTATCAGACTTGTCAGTTCTGTTGTAGTTTTCTAGATTGGTGTCTAGGGGGAGCTGTTGAGCTAAAGAGGAACAGTGTGGTTAGGAGTGGAAAACTGCAACAATTTCACAGAAAATGTTCATTTTTCACCTAATATTTTTGTTTTGTGATAATTTTTTATTAATATTTTATTTTTTATCTAATTCATCTTCATTACTGTAACAAGCAGAAAAGAAAATAGAACCTGTCTTCCAATTCATTGCATTTTATGTGCAGTATTAGTATTGGTACTTGGCATCAGCAAGTACTCAGATCCAAGTATCGCTTTGAAAAAACACTGGTATTGCTGCATCCTTAATAATCACATTAATAGGTTAAAAATGTTAACAGATAATTCTCTCTCCAGTTAAGTGCCTTCATTTAAAGATGTTTTATTTCCATTTTAGCCACTAAAAAATAACTGCATGACATCATTTTGCAGTGTCAATATCTCCCCAGTCCCTCTCACAGTTTAACAACCAGCTGTCTAATTTCCTCACTAATTCCACCAATCCTTGTTAGACTGTGCCCTGTAGATGACCTTGCACTCAAGTGGTTTAATTTCCTTCAATATTTGACCACTAGACTGTGGCTGAGCTGTGAGCATATTGGATTTCTAAATGGCTTGTTTTCATTAAGATTATGTTGTTCCATTTGAAAACTGAAGGTTAAATTAAATTCCAGATTTTGTCACCTGTAAATACGGCGAGGGTATTGACTTAGACACACAGAAGACTCGTCTAAACCACGTGTTCAGTGGGGTTTTAACAGTATGTTTGATATTGTTATGACCCTAGTGACCCACTACACATCACAATGTACTTCTTACCATGACAGCAGAGGGAAAAAAAAAGATGACAGCATGTTCATAATTCACACACTGTCAAGGATAGAATGAGATTCACATTTTAATTTTGTTGTTTTCATTGCTTGGACGTCTAAAGGTAAGATTGTCTTCTTGTGCAAAGAGCAATATATAAAGATGTAGTCTGGAGTAAAATTCTGCATAAAGTGAAACATTACAGAAACACTGCACTGGTTTAATCCCACCAAAACCAGGATATCCATGTTTCTAATTAAAACAAAAGATAGAAAACTTCCTACTAAAACCATCTTGATGGAATAACTTTAAATGTTATGTTTACTGGCAAAAATCCCGGACGAGCCCCCAAATGTTAGTAAAGATTCTCAGTCGTCCAAGTCATGGTAATCCCAGGGTAGTTGTTCTAAAACATTCTGTTATTGTTGTCTCTAACAAACAATCCTGGCAAACAGAAAAAGTCTTCATCCATATGTTAATGTAAATAATGACACATTTCCAGGCTGCTGTAACACCGCTACAAAAAAATCATCCATTAACAGAAAATAATGCATGGAGCATGACCATGCATTTTGCATGTTGGGCACAAACTGCAAGTGCAAGAGGACGAGGAGGACAAAGGTGTATGCTAGGTTAGACATGAAGCTATATCATCAACTCCCAAAGGTTGTAGTTTGGACGTCTTCACAAAAACGCAATAAAGTTTCAAGCTTTTTTTGGACCAGTTTTTAAAAAAATATATCGCTTCAAGGCTCTTATATGTGACACTTTTTTTTTTAAATTTTAAAGTGGGTAAACATCTTCAGAAAATAGAGTCCAGTTGTCTTTAATTAACCTATAGGACCCCCACCTGTTAACAAGGAGGTATGTTCTCTAGCCAACCAGTGCACGGGTCATAACACTTCTCATGTTTGCATTATATGTTGAAAAATTGAACACCTGATTAATGCTTCTGGACTTTTAATCACCAGATTCTGAAACACAAGTTTATAGTAAACTCAGCCTCCCACTGTCAGGCATTTTAAATCCGGGTTTAACTCTGGTACCGGCTCCATGAGGTCATTTACATTACACAAGCATCTTATTAGTCCCACAGCTGAGAGCCAACAGTCTGTCTGGTTGACCAACCTCTATCTGGCTTTTGACCTTTGCTCCTTGGAACACATGGCAGTGTGAAAGAAGCTTGGCAGAGAAAGGCTAATGGACACATGGTGATGAATGACTGATATACTATTTTCAGCAGTTAGGTTTGAGACTTCAACTAATGCTGTTGTCAGTCCTAAAGAACTACTTTAAATAGATTTTTACCATATTGTTTTAACAAAAAAACACCTTTCCACTCAGACAAATGAAACGTAGAAAGAACATCTAAACCAGCTCAACTGTTGTTTTTCTTAAAGTGCCCATGACATCGGTTTCCATGTTTTCTGACTTATCTATCATGTTGCAACGTTGAGTTCTCACCTTAAACCTGCCAGAAAGAGCAAAAAACGGCGTCCATCTGTCTCCTAGTCCAGCCAGTGAGAAGCTCTTCCAGATTTCAGACCCAGGTTTCAAACCGTTTTTTTCACTCCAGCCCGCTATGAGGTCATAGTGATCCGGACTTGCTTATATGGTATATTCTCCGCCCACATGCACGTTCACGACAACTGGAGCGAGGCAGTGCCGCCGCCATTGCCCATAGGCCGTGTAGTGTTTAGTTTCAGTTTCGTTTCTCTTTCACGCGACGGCACTGCCCCCTGCTGCATCAGAAGTGTCAGGCTGCCAAATAAGGAGAAACCCAGCAGAACCAGAAGGCGGCGCATTCTTCTGATCTCTGAGTTGCTTGTTAGGAAATAATTACAGCGTATTTTGAGTTATAATGGTGCAACGCTAATCTAGAGGCATCAAAGATTACACCTGTTTAATATAAAGTGATTTAAATATGGAGTCACAGGCACTTTAAAAGCAATGTGAGCTACACCAATATATATTATTGTCTCTATCAAAAGTGTACATAGACACACCACTTTTAAATATCTATCAGCCTACTTCATGTTGTTAGAACAGGACATGATGTGTTGCTTTTTGAGATCTTTTAGCCGACTTCATGTTGTCAGACAGACTCTATTGATGTGATTTCTTAACTCTACAGGTCTGACAGTAATCATGAAGTGTGTGAATGAAAAACAAACTGTAAGAGTTTTATTTAATCTAACGCTCCATCTTTAAAGGCATACTTTGCAACTTTTTCATATTTTTAAATCTGTTCCTTGAGCCAGTCTGTGCTAATATGACCCTTTACAGAGTTAATGAAAAGTCACTCAGCCCCATCTGCTGCTTGGATCCAGAATACCACGATTGCAAGATCTGAGTCTCCGGTCCGGTGCCCTGAAGTCTCACAAAGTCACGTATCTTGCGAGGGTTAGGCTAACCCAATGTGGCTAGTTGCTATGCTAGCACCGGAGTGTTTTTAGCTCATGATTTCTAATTTTTTTCGATCTCTCCCTGCTTGAACACAGCTGATTTCTTTGAATGAGTAAATGACCGCTCATGTAGAAAGCTATGAAGGCTGAGGAGACATTTCCACAGTTAGATTTAGGTGTTTCTGAGCAGAAACAACTTTTTTTGGCAGTGATTTAAAACGGACACCAGGGGGAGCCAAAACAAGCAAAACTGCATAGTATCTCTTTAACGTTAACAATTTGCTGTTCAATAGTCTATCTATGGCCTCTACAAAATGATTTAACATCTGCTACACACCCTGTTATTTGTCTTTTATTTACAATTTAAAGCTTTATAATGAGTCAGAGGGTCAGCCTGAGTAAATAAAGGCTTCAAGGTCAGGAGCTGCAAGTCAAGCAGTAGAATTAAAGTTGTGATTAAATAAACTCCTTTAGACATCTTGAAGATAAAACGAGACGTTAGCATTGAGCTACATTGGGCTGCTTGGTGTGCCTTCTTACAACGTGCATGTGGTGTATTTACATAAACGTGTCTGAATTAGGATTTGTAACATGGTGTGTATGCTGTATGTGTGTGTCCATGTCAGACTAAATGGCACTGCTGAGATATTAATAGCTGCAGGCCACGGCGCAGCGTGTGTAGTAGTAGCAGGAGAATAGTAAACATTCACATCATAATAGTGTTAATGAGCAGCAGCAGCAGCAGCAGCAGGGCGATGTTCTGTGAGGTCTTTCCCTCCTCCTGTCTGATTATCTAACACTGTTTTTTACTAAGTCTACTGAGGCTGTCAGTCATCTTGAGATTCTACAGAAAGGAACACAAATATCCAGTCAACAACTTTACATCTGAACAGAAACAAAATAAGCTTTTATTCGCAGGTCAGAGACACGGTTATCTAGATCATGAGCCTAGTGTGTCTACTCTTTGTGTTTATATCTATTTTCATTCATTTCCATATAGACATCTGCTGTTGGAGACGGGATCAAAATTTGAGGAAGTTTTATTGATTTTTATTTTAATGCAACAATAAACAGTTTTTTACACTTTAATCTAGAGCAATAAAATTGATCTAATCGATATTTGAGTTAGAAATTTGACCAGTTTCATATTTGCCACCACTCTACACCCTTTTACTGGCCAGATACCGCACTAAACAGTTTTGAGGAGCGGGTAGGCAGTCTAGATGATGTCACTACCTGCTTTACGACCATAGTTACCAGGAGTAGCAACGGTAGGGGAGGAGTGATGGTTTCAGCGAGGGTTTCACAGTTTAACCAGTCTGATTATTAACCACGTGGTGAAATATTGTAGAAAAGAATGTTCAGGAGACTTCCTCCACACCACCTCACAGATAAATAAATACATAAATAAATCAGCCCAAACCTGACTGAGACCCGAATGGCCTCCTCTGCCGCTACCTGACTGGAGCGCGGTGAAGTCGGAAGGTAACGACATCATACTAGAGGAGGATGATGATGAAGAGGACAGCTCAACCCCCACTTTTAACTAGCAGGGGGCTACGCTGGAAAGTTGCTCAGTGCTGCTTTAACATCTTCAAGATGTATTTATGAAGAATCAGAGATCAAATATTTTTCTAATAAACTGCTTCCAAAGTTAAATTGTGTGGTACTTTTGAAGAAAAAGGGTTTACTTTTGGTTAATAAACTATTGTCATAGCAGAACAAAAAATTTTAATAGTTAACTACGCAACAGAAGGAGTAACTATTCTTCCTGATACGGCACTCAGATCCACCATTCTATCTGCTGAAGGTGTCAGAACAGGAAGTGCTATTACAAAAAGAACGGGGGGTAATTGTTAGAGATATGTAGCCAAATCCTGAAATTAAAATTATGCACAGTCACACACAACACCTCACATGAGAGCGTTTAGCAAAGAATGTGCTTTGAATGACTCACAGCTACAAACACATGAAGACGTAACTCCATATCTGAAAAACTGACTGAGTTATAACCATTTTTGTGTTTTTTAAGGCCAACTAGCATGCTATTAGGTACCATTCACTTACAGTGTTTTACGCTAAGCTAATGCTAAAGGAGTATCGCTGGAGGCGAATATCCACCTGCCGGATCAGGAAAACGGCTGGGCTGCTTACAAATAGTCTTTGCCCACTCATCTAACACTGAGGAATATGGCAATAGACAAAAAATAACTTACCGGTGGAGTGTCCCTTTACAGGGTCAGCTGGCTGTGGCAGCCATCTACAAAAATTAACCAATTGTAGATGCACTTCCAGTAAAGACGTTTCATAAACAATAAGTCAATTCCCACCCCTAGTTGTGACTGACTTTCAACTACTACCACACCAAAGTTTAGCTCAATATCTGTTAAGTTGGCTGATTTAAAGCCATTTTTGTGTTGGCTACTGTTCATTAGCTGTGGCGGTCATCTTGCATTAGATTGACTCCAAAAGTTAATCAGTTGCACATTAAATAAAGAGTTTCTTAAAGCTTTGTTAAACTCTATCAAGTGGTTCATAAGAGGTTTTGTTAACAGACAGAGTTGAAACAAAAATCTCTCTTAGAAATCAGTTGGATGAACAAGTTACCCGTCTTGATTGAGAAAAGTCACGTCTGGTTTGTGTCTCCTGTAAGCACAGAGACACATGCTCCATCATCTGCAGCCAGCAGTGGTAATTATTCTATTTGTGTGTTTGCACAAATCCGTGTGCTGACACTCTCACTGTTTGCACACGTGCAATGAACATCACTCTTGCAAATACAGCATTTCGATTTGTGAGGGCATGTAGATGTATCTAGGAGACAGAGAAAATAAGTGTTAGTGTGCATGTGTGTGTGTGTGTGTGTGTGTGTGTGTGTCTGTGCTCTGCCAGATACATTTGGCAATTCTCAAACAGCTGTCAGCTTTAGCAAAAGTGTTTCAGATGACTGATCTTTAAACTGGGCCAATAAATTCCTACACAGAACCCCACACACCCCTCTAATAGGAACACGAGGTATCAATCTCAACACTTCACTCTCTATTTTGCTCTCCATTTCTTTTTCTAACCATCCTTCTTCTCTCCTTTCAGTTTCTCATACTTTGGCTTTATACATGTCTGATAAGAAAAATCATAGTCACAATAAGAACTAGACTGATAGCCCAATGAACATTGAAAAAGCAGACAAGAAAAGTAGAGGGGGAAAATGTATAAGAATATGTTTTGTCCAAGTCACAAACCCAGAAAGACATTCGACCGCGCTTTTACATTTGATGAACAGGTGAGAGCTATTGTAAAATCCAGCTTTTACCTGCTAAGACTTACAGCTAAAAATGTTAGAGTTCTCAGTTTAGACCCGACCTGAACCGACCCGAGTCAAATGTTTAGGTTAATTGTTCGGGCTGCATCTGGTTCGGACAGAAAAGAGAGAGGAGGGAGAATCTTGTGTCTGTTGGAGAAGCGCCCTGTCTGTGACAGCAGCACGCAGCAGCGTGCACGGCAGGCGGTATGTGCAGCAGCGCGCTCATAAAGAAGCGCTCTTTATGCAAGTATTACGTTCCTCATGGTTAACTGGTGACTAAAGTAGTGCACATTTATTTTCTGGCTGTGGTAAATGTGCTGACTCATTGCTCCTGCTTCAGTCAGTCATCCAAACAAAAGCAGACTTTAAATTGTGACAACATCATTATCATTATTAGAAAATTATTTTATTACATTCATGTTTGTTCGTGTTCTTAAAGTTTGGTTTTTAGTTTTTAGTAAGTGTTTGAGTTTAACTTAAAGTAGTGGCTGTGTGTGGAATATTTTTCACCCTCCAATAAAAAACAACCCTCAGGTTGGGGTCAGACTCGGGTCCAGTGCTTAATGTGATGATGTCGGTTTGAGCTTCTCGTTCTTCTGGTCATTCCGGGTTTGGGTTAAATCTTTGGGCCCGTTGATAACTCCCAAAAATATTACCTTCTAAAAATATAGTGAGAGTGATCCTACTGCCAATCCTTAAGCTTTGGCAGAAATCAGTCACTAATTCATCATCTACAGCTGGTACAGAAAGCTGCATCTCACCTTCTCACTGGTAAGAAAAGCTAGACCACGTACCCCCCACTCTGACCTCACTTAACTAGCTTTAGGTTCACTATAGGGCCAATAATCTACGTCTATGATTATGAGTATGATTAGTTTTTACAATTTATTTATATTTTTCATAGTTTTAGTGTCTTACATATTACTACAATTGCAGTCTATGGAGGATGACACCCAGACACTTAACACGGAAAACCTAGAAAAACAACAGTTTAACTGAGTGGTAGAGCAGGGTGTCATCAGCATATTGGTGACTTTTGCATCCTGTGTTTCCAGAAAACAAAACTATGGGGAGGGGGGATAATTTTTTTTAAAGGAAAAGACCCTAGAACTGAACCCTGGGGAACACCACCGGAGATGGTTTTACTGCAAATTTAACAAACTCGAAGAGGTGTGACATGAGCCAAAGGAAGCACGATGAAATGGTTTGAAAATGCTTTGAACAAAGGCCAAAAACCAGTATTTAGATGTTTAAGATTCTGTTCAGCTGGCCTGAAGACTTTTAGGTCATCTAGATTTGCAACAGATTTCAAAAGAATTAACATTATTGAGCTAAAGGTTAAAAAAAAAGTGTCTCTTCATGTAAATCCTGGTTTTTCTCAATGCATTTGCTTGACAAGTTTAGGGGTTTGAGAGAGCAACATTTTTTAATGACAAAACCACAAACATCAGATAGAGTTTCTACAATTCCTGTCACCATGGTAACCACAAGTGTTGCCAAATAAACCGAGGGTTACTTCTTTGCACGACTGATCCTCCTCTAGACTACGTGCTCGTAGTTTGTATAACTTTATGAATGAACTGACTCGCTGCCGTGCATCTGAGACGTTTAAAGCATGTGATTATGTTCAGAACCATTCAGCATCTCCTCCGGTACCCACCACCTGCCCTCCAATCCCCACCACCCCTCTATCCAAGGACAGCCAACCCATTATAGTAATTAACTAGAGAGGGGGTTGATGGGATGGAGAGAAAGAAGAAGGGAGGTCTTGGAGAGGGGATTTTGAGTGAGTGAGGAAAGAGAGGGATAGAGTTTAGCTTTGCAAGAGAGGAGAAGAAAAAAAGGGGAGGTGGAAGAAAGAAAGAGGATGGGTGGGGGGGTGTTTTTCTGCCGAGGCAGCAAGACGGTGGGGGCCGTTGCCGTCCTGCCTGCCGTTAATCCCTGAGTGACTTTCACTGCGTACAGTAAGCAGCAGCGCAGTGCAGCCTGGTGCTCCCACAAATTAATCTAGCAAAAAGGCTGCGATGTGGCCAGACTGGACACACACACACACACACACACACACACACACACACACACACACACACACACACACACACAGCACTGCTTTACAACCGCTAAAAGACTTGGGAAAGAAAAAGTGGAGGAGGGGAGTGAGAGTGAGTAAAAGGGGGAGATTAAGCTGCTGCTGTGATTTCCAATGAGGACAGAGAGAATGTCGTGGACAGGAAGCAAAGGGGACAAACGAGTGGACGGGGGAGTAACGAGGGGGAGATAAGGAAGACAGTGGACTATATATAGAGCAGCAAAGGATGAGCGTGTCCCCTGGCTTCGATGACATCACCTACAGACACGATGATGTCACTGGCTTAAGGGTGGACTTGCCGCCACTCCATCGTGATGACATTTTTTATTTATTTTATTTCAGCGTTGGCTTAAAGGTTCTATATGATTCATGCTTTTTTATCCTCCAATTAACTTCATGATGTTTATCATGCTCCTCATCATATTTTGAGACATGTTCTTTATCTCTCTCTCTCCCTGGGACTGAGATAAGAAGAACGCCAGGTTGGAGTCACACTTAATGTCTTAGAAAAAACATTGGAGGAAGATTATTGAGGCTAAATTCCAATGAAAAGTGAAGAATAGACCTAAAGTGACAATTCTAAAGGTTACTAAAAGGCTAAAAAAAGGTGTAAGAGTCATTTTTGGAATGCCATTGAGGAATAGTCTTTACAGTTTTACTGGTAAAATGTTACAACCCCTACTCTGTCTAGGAGGTAAAACAGGGCCAACACAAAAGAGTGAAGCACTTAGGGGTTGAACCAAATAAAAATCCATTTATTTAGGACCACATTAATACAGGAAGAGGCACTGTACACAAACTCTCCCTAACAAACATAACCCCACACGAAGGGAGATAAACAACTAATAATCACTCTTCAACTACAAATAAACAGGACCACAAACTAAGGATGTTAACAACGGAAGACCAACATCCTAAGGGTGTCTATCAAGGTCTGGTCTGAAGAGGTTTGGATGTGAGAGGCTACTAAAAGCCACAAAAAGCTACAGAGTAGGTCCCTAAACCAAAAAGCCACCAAAATACTAAACAGCCCTATACTCTACTCAACTCTAGACTCTCCACACCAGCATCGCGGAGTATCGGAGATAACGCAACAACAGGAGGACAACAGCACAGATCTACGCCCCCCTGAACGCCTGGATGGAGCTTCTTTTAAGCCGGTGTAGGTACCAGATCAACTCGGGGTTCTGCTCCTGCCCACGACTTCAAACTACGGCAAAGTCACTTGGACAAAATACGTTGTACATCTCTTTTGATACTGTTCTTCCACACATGTTTTGGAAAGAGTTTAGCAGGTTTGTTAATAAATACATGTTTCTTACAGCCTAAATGTTTTATTTGGCTGCGCGGCTCCTCAGCGTGCCTCTCTCCATGGTGCTGAACCGGAGAAGCAGGACCGAGCAGGAGGTTGGCAGAGCACCGGCGCTGTCCGAGGTGCTGAACACAGGGAGCATTACGGGAACTATAACAAATAAGACAAGAAGTTTATTCTATCTGCTTTGTTTAAGTTGAATATTTAAATAAAAACAATAATCACCACTGAATTGTGGGTGTTCTGACATCAAAGTAATATTTTTTGTGAAAACTGTTGAATTCCTTTATAGACAATTTGACACAGGACATCTGAAAATCATAGAAAACGTATGTGTTACTTTTCCTCCAAAACTGAGGTTTTGAGTTTGGGCCTCCGTGAAATTAATTTAGACACCCTGATCTACAAGATAATGTGACGCTATATTCCCAAATTGTGGAAAAGCCAGGACCCTGACACACTGTTACCATCAAAATGAACCACAACAACTTCACTAGGGACATTTTAATGTTCACATCAAGAAGAAAAGCTATGAAAATGGTGCTTTTAAACATTTTGTAGTCATTTAGGTCAAGAATGATCGCAATATAATATAAAATTTAGTTTAAAATATTTAAAGGTCCCATGACATCGGTTTCCATGTTTTCTGACTTATCTATCATGTTGCAACGTTGAGTTCTCACCTTAAACCTGCCAGAAAGAGCAAAAAACGGCGTCCATCGGTCTCCTAGTCCAGCCAGTGAGAAGCTCTTCCAGATTTCAGACCCAGGTTTCAAACCGTTTTTTTCACTCCAGCCCGCTATGAGGTCATAGTGATCCGGACTTGCTTATATGGTAAATTCTCCTCCCACATGCACGTTCACGACACCTGGAGCGAGGCAGTGCCGCCGCCATTGCCCATAGACCGTGTAGTGTTTAAGTTTCACTTTCGTTTCTCTTTCACGCGACGGCACTGCCCCCTGCTGCAGCAGAAGTGTCAGGCTGCCAAATAAGGAGAAACCCAGCAGAACCAGAAGGCAGCGCTTTCTTCTGATCTCTGAGTTGCTCGTTAGGAAATAATTACAGCGTATTTTGAGTTATAATGGTGCAACGCTGATCTAGAGGCATCAAAGATTACACCTGTTTAATATAAAGTGATTTAAATATGGAGTCATAGGCACTTTAATATAATTAAGCAAGCCATGGTTGACCTGCTGGTTAAAGGCTTTAAAAAGCTTCATATCATCCAGATTGAACTGCAGCACAATACAGCAATCTCTTTGAGTCAGTTGAATATGCTTTAATACCTTTATCCACTACTAGTATAAAATATCTGTATACCGTCACATTCTAAAAATACCCAAAGACTTTTACATTCAAATGCCAACCATGACCTGCTGCTGAGAGACAATCTCTCAGCTTATAGGTTTTTTTTCTTACCTGTGATGCAATTTTCATATCATTTAAATAAAGCTGAATCTGATGTGTGACCTCTCCTCCCTCGTTCTCCTGCTCATCTTTTAGGTTTTTCTCCCGTCAGATGAATTCAAATTGAAAACTGCTAAGAAGAGCTGTGTTTGCTGTTACGGTGAAGACTAACTGAGCTGTCACAGATGAAACTAAAAGTGTCGTACACAGGAACGCCACAGGCTCATGTCATTTTGAGGAATGAGGCGTAGCTGCAGCGTTATCTCACTGTGTGAGCTCAGTAAGGAGAGGATGAGCGGAGCTGGTAAAAGGCTGAGTTTAGTTTGTTCAGCATCCTGTTTTCTGCTGCCTCCAGTGTGTCCATGTGGAACACGTTTGTTTGTTTTGTTACGTTAATCGGATGCTCCCAGTCAGGAAGGGGTGAGGTTTGAATGGTGAAATAAAAGTTCAAATCTTTAAAATGGGGTTTAGTGTAGACTTATTCTACTCTTACTCTATTTCTTTAACTTGTTTGTGCACATTTAAATGTTTCAGATAAGCAGGAAAATTTCAACATAAGAAAAAAATAACCTGAGTAAATACAAAATTCAGCTTTCAGCTTTCGAAAAAGCTATCCAAAGCAATCTGGACTGAAAAAATGATTTCCTCCTAATTTGAAACCACCATCACACACTGTTGGGATGATGATGTTTGACTGAAATACATCCAGATGTAATGCTGTTGTGTTATTTAAAAACATGTTTTGACCTTGGAATGAAGGCCTCTTTCTTATTGCTGAATCATGACCTCTGGGGGGGTGCTGGCGGTGCAGGCGCTGCAGCAAGTGTGCATCCGCAGCCGCATGAGCGCTCCTCTGTAAAAGTGAAACGTGCAACGAGTCGTTCAGCTCACTCTGCATCTTGCCAGTGTGTGATCACAGGCTGCACAACTGATACTGTTGCACAAAGAAGAGCTGTGACAGAAGGAACTGGTGCACGTGATATTTACTTACTTACCCACTGGTGCACCAGTTATATGCACCCCTGACTATAACCAAGTGAAGCCTGCAGGGCTTTAGATGTTGTTCTGGGTTCTTTTGTTCTTGAATTTCTTTAGAACAGGGCAGGATGTGTTGCTTTTTGACATCTTATAGCCTCCGTCTTCTCAGACAGGTTCTGTTGATGTAATGTCTTAATTCTACAGGTCTGGTAGTGATCAGGCTGTGTCTGGTGAAACTGAAGTCATCTGTCCAAATAATGTAGTTAATCTAAATTCATTTATGATTTAAATGTTGGCAATTACTCTTTAACATGGGGCCAGGTTGTTTTTTTTAATTTTTTAAGCATTTTGTATCCACTCCTCTTTGACTGGTACTGAATTATTATTTTTTATTTTAATTTTTTTTTTTTTTGCTGATCTGAAACATTTAAATGTAACAAAAAGTCAAAAACAGGAGACATCTATTAGGGCTCAAATACTTTTTCACAGCTTGATGTTTATTATCTCACATCATAAGCTGCCCCTCAGGCCTAGAGGTTCTTTTTAAGCTCTGCATAAAATAATTTGGTTAGATTTTCCTCTTTGAGGTTGTCAGGCATTGTTTTTGTTGTTGTTTTCCACCATTGCTGCTCATTTCTGCTTGTGCTGATTGCCAGATCAAACGCAGCAGGAAGCAGAAGTAGTGTTTGCCTTATCCGACCACGAGCGCGCAATGAGCCGAAATAAATCAGACCAAAAAAATAATAAAAATCACACAGAGAACTGGTGAGCAGACACGCAGCTTGCAGCTGCCCGTAAGGCTTGTGTTATCAGGTAATAAACTGTAAGAGAAAGGTCGGCCGGCAGCTCAGAGAGCAATGCCGAAGGGAAAACACTCCTGTCAAACCCTGTTCCCTCTTTCTCAAAGTGGAGACTAATAATTCATATCAGCAGAATCAGAAGTAAACACTCGTTTATGTTCAGGTTCAAAATGAGGTTTATTTAAAACGATCATACTATAGCCACTTAGAGACATGTGTGAATTAAATATATTACTCAGGAATAAATAACCTAAACTTTAGGTTAAACTGACATAAAGGCATCAATAAACATGTACAATCATATTATAGTAACGAAGGACTGACGATAGATTAAAAGTTCAGGAGCCTGAACCCTGTCTTTGAGGCTGCTCATTCTGTCATCTGAAGGAAGAAGATTATTATAGTTAATGTTATCACATCATGTTGCTGACCGCAGATCAGCCTCCACATGTGTGTAAGTTAGGCATCACTTCCTGTCTCTTCTTACCCTCCCATCACGCTGGAGGAGATCTGGACTCATCAGGCCACATGGCCTCCTTCTGTTGCTTCAGAGTCCAATCCTTATGCTCTCTAGCAAATTAAGGCCTTATTTCCTATTGGCCTCAGTGATCAGTGGTTTTCTAAAGGCTAGTCCGAGTCCTTTGAGTTATATTATTATCAATATTGTTTTGTTTCGTTTGATTTTTGGTTTATTTTTTGTAGCGTTGTCATTGTTGCTATTTTTGTATCACATTTTTATTCTCTTTTATCTTAAAGGCATACTGTGGCTTGTTTTTAGCTCCCCCTAGTGTTCATTTTAAATCACTGTTGTTAAAAATTTAGCATTGTCTTTGTTTGGGTTAGGTGTTTTTTCTGTGTAACCCTCATGAGATACGTGACTTTGTGAGACTTCAGGGCATCAGACCGGAGACTCCAAAGTTGCAAATGTGGTATTCTGGACACAAGCAGCAGATGGAGCTGAGTGACTTCTCATTAACTCTGTAAATCAGGCATGTCCAAAATGCGGCCCGGGGCCCACTTATGGCCCTCAGAGGGTTTTTCTGGGGTCCTCAGCTGAATTTTTTAAAATGATATAATTTTCTCCTCTTGCAGGATGTTGATGCAGAGAGATGCTTTCTAATATTTCTATGTTTAGATTTTCTCTAAGAGACCCAACAAACAAAAATACTAGTAAATTTGAATATTTTTTAAATACAAAATTTACTATCTAATCAAAGTATTTCCAGATAATTAAATTCCCTGGTAAAAAGATCCAACACCGTCACTGACTTTTACTAAAAAGCAGGCTTGTGAGCTCTGTTCATAAAACATGACTGAAGTTTTTAACTAAAAACAGTCGACCAATCAGATCCAGTGACTTTAATGCTTTTTATTATTGAGTCAAACGTACGAGATCCCTTTACGCCTTGTATTCACAAAGATTCTGTTCATTAAAATGGTGCATTTATAAGGAATTTGTGAGCAGAACAATAAAATCAAATCATATTTTGCGTTTTCTTTTTTCTTTAAAACAATTTTGAACTTTTGTGACCCTCTAGGACTTTACACTTGGTGAGTTTGTGCCCTGTGTTGAAAAGTTTGGACGTTCCTGCTGTAAAGGGTCACATTAGCGCATACTGGCTGAAGAAATTTCAAGAATTTAAAATATGAAAAAGTTACATAGTGTGCCTTTAATTGTCCAAAATAAACCTATTCTCTTGAACAGCGTTAACCAGAAGCTTAGCCACATGGTAGAGCTCAAAATGTACCTTATATTCTAGCTTTAGTTGCCACAAATGAATACATTTAATTTGTTTTTCTTGGTGTGGAAATGTTAAATATGAGTTTACATCCAACTTCTTCCAGGAGTTGTGACTTTAATTCCTCCTAAAGTCACAGAACCAATTAGGAACCACCATCCTGGAGCGTCCCCGTGTTACAAGGTCAGAAGGTTATCAAGCTAGCTGGCCTCAGCCGGTCAGATGGGAAACATGGCATTAACATTCATATGTTCTATAAATTAAAATATTTAAGAGGTTCCTGTGAAAGTGTTGGCGCTGACTTGGGAAGTTGGGGAATAAATGGACGATGTGGAAGAAAGAAGCGGGCGTCTTTATGTGCTCTAATTGGCTCCTCTGGCTTTCACCTTCACAGGCCACTGTGTGTGAGCAGGCACAGAGTGCAGCGGCGTGCATGGCTGAGGCCAAAAGGTTACGGGCTACTCTGTGCCTTTGTGTTAGCCAACAAATGCATGTGTGTGTGTGTGAGTGAAAGTGATAGAGAAATGCATGATTTTCCTCTAGTTAATGACACGTTTTAGCTGTGAGTGCTTAAAAAATACGAAAGAGAGAAAAACAAACGGAAGCGAGGAGGAAGGAAAAGCTGGCTGCTTTGCTAATTGAGCTACCGCAGCACTTCTCAAGAGGCTAGCAGATTGGATGGATTGATATGGATGCTTGCTCACGCACAAACCACACACACACACTAGCAAGCAGAAGCAAGCACAGCAACACACGCACAGATAGGAGATGTTTCAGACAAGCTTTCATCTATTGTTTTCTCGGATAAATTCAATTAAGTTCTGCACGAGCAAAACAGACGGGATGGTGCTCTCTGTTTAAAACAACACGCCTCTGTGGGTGTTTTATTAGCCCACTGAGTTTCATCTGAATGGGATTTTATTAGCTGTCAGAGAGGCTCTTTTTCATGATTTTTTTCCCCCTTTATTTTTTGCAATTTAAATAGAAACTATTTTGCACACAACACCCAGAACATCAAAGACCTTGAGGCAAAGAATGAGTTCAAAAAAACACACGGATCTAGTTGCATTTTCCCTATCTTCATCCTGAGCACCATGCAGGAATTAGTCGAACGCTAAAACCACTAGAGAGAGCATGAGAGGTGGGCAGGGCCAAAGAGAGACCACGAGCTTCACGTGAGCAAATAAATCTCTGTATTGTTGGTAATAATCCAGCGTCAAACAGGGAAGTTTCAGCATCATCCAGAGAAGCAAATAGGCGTTTTTTTCTTGGAGGCTTTGCATCTCAATGTGGACAATCCCTGCACACCCAGCGCCCCTCAGATTAACACATCATTTAGGATTTTTAATGACACCCTAAGGCGCTACATACTCTTTTTTTTTATTATGATGACTAGATGAATGATTCTTTGCTAATGTGCACTCACATGAAAGAATACTGAAAGGTTTGGTGTTTGAAAGTTTTCAGTCATCCATCAAAGGCAAGTAGACTTCTATTTTGACTCTTCGTGATGTTGAAGACATTGGTTTTGCTTCTTGCCCAAGAAATTTTCTTTATTCTTGAACTTAGGAAGCTCCTCTTAAAATGCATCGCTTTCCTCTGCTTATCCAGGTCTGGATTATGGGGCAGCATCCAGTCTTTTTCCCAGTCACCTCCACCAGCTCCTCTGGAGGGACCCCAACACGTTCCCAGAGATATAATCAGGGGTGCACACAATTTTTCCATCGATGTACTCAAGGGAGAACCTGCCGCTGGTGTCTTGTATGCATCGCATCTTCATGGGTTCGGGGGGGTGCTTATAAGCCGGTGTGCGTTGCTGGTGCTGCGCGCGCGTGTCAGAGGTGCTGCATGCGCGCGTGTTGCTAGTGCTGAGTTTGTGTGTGTCACCGGAGCTGCGTGTGTGTCGGAGGTCCTGGTATGTGTAGCATCAGAGGCCATGTGAGCACTGATTTGCTGCACCGCAACAGCAATAGAAAGGAAACAATACACAGTGGGTTTGTTTATTGATTTAAAAAAAGCATTTGATACCATCGATCACTTTACTTTCTAAGCTGAAGGATTATGGGATAAGAGGGATAGCTCGTGATTGGTTAAGTAGTAAGAAATCAGTTTGTACAGTTAGATGATGAACTTTCAAATTCTCAAGAGATTACTCATGGAGTCCCACAGGGGTCAGTATTGGGTCTTAAGCTTTTTATTTTGTATATTAACGACATTTGTGATGTGTCCAAAGTATTACAGTTCATATTGTTTGCTGATGATACGAATATATTTTGTTCTGGGAATGATTTAAAAATCATTAGAAAATATGGTTTGTGAGATGTTTAAACTCAAGAAGTGGTTCAAGGACAATAAATTATTTCTCAATTGGAATAAAACCAAATTCATGGTTTTTGGTAACAGGAAAATTGATGATTCAGTCACGTTGTCTATTGACGGTATTGAAAGAGTAAACGAAGTCAGATTCTTAGGGGTCGTCTTGGATCATAAACTTAACTGGAAATCTCACATAAAATATATAAAACAAAAACTTTCTAAAAGTATTGGACTTTTAAATAAAGTCAAAAGTGTTCTAGAAACATCAACACTTCAGACATTATATCACTCATTTATTGTAGCATATTTGACTTATTGTATAGAGGTTTGGGGCAATACATATAAAAGAAATACTAATCCTTTGTTTCTGTTACAGAAGAAAGCTTTGAGAATTTTACATAAAGTACATCCAAGAGAACATACCAATAGATTGTTTATTCAGTCAAAAATGATAAAATTCAGAGATTTGGTTAATTTGAAAACTTTACTAATTATGTTCAAGGCTAAAAATAAATTACTGCCAGCAAAGTTACAGAAGTTTTTTGTTTTGATCACAAATGATGGGATAAGCAGAAAGAAATCTGAGTTTAAAAGAATATTTGTATGAACTACATTAAAGCAAATGTGCATTTCAGCATATGGAGTGAAACTATGGAATAACCTGGATGATGATTTGAAAAAATGTTCAACTACTGATCAATTTATGAAAATGTATAAAGAAAAAATGCTAAAATCCTATGATCTTGTGAGTTAATGATGGAAGATCCTAGTTCTAATATTGTTTGTATAGAAAAGAAAGATGTTTATTTTTGTGTGTGTATAAGGCCATTTTGTAATTTATTTTGTATTCAGTTGAAGGGGGTAGGTCATATTAAATGTTTCTTCTTCCTCCCCCCTTTTCACTCAAATAATAGTATTTTGGAGTGTATTTTGTATTTTGATTTGACGTTTGTTCACTGAATTTAGTTGAGTGAAATAAACTTATTGAATTGATGTGAAGCTCGTCAGATCGCGGGCCACTAAAGCGCCTGTCCTCAAAGGTGCGTTTGAGCAAAAGGTTCTGTTACACATGCATACTGGAGGTCCAGTTACGTGCACCCCTGGATATAATCCCTCCAATGTGTCCTAGGTCAAGCCAGTAAGTAGAAGTGAGAAGGAGCTTTTGGTTAATGGGGTTCTAGATGGAGCCATGGGGCCAGGCCGTGAAGAGCCTTGAACGCAGCAACAGGAGATTGAAGTGGATCCTGTTGGGATGAGGAGCCAGTGGAGAGAAGCAGCACCATTACAACCATTACAATACATTAACCAACCCATTTTATTTTTTAAACTTTCAGAATTGTATTCAGACTTGCTTGTATTTATTAAAACTGTGAACTAAATTATGACTGTTTTGTGATTGAATCCCTCAATCCTGGTGAATGTCAAACTGCTTCACTCAAATTGTCCAAACGGTAGACCACAGACCAGCTGAAGACTAAATGTTTCCCCGTTCTGACTGTACAGTAATAATAGAGAAACTAATTAGAACACACACATTTGATCCACATTGTTGTGTTTATCCTAGAGCGTTACCGTGGGCTGATTATTAACGTTGAGACGGAAACCTCCCACACAGTTTTTACTTAATCTCTGACTTAATTCCTTCAGCTGAACATGTTGCCTGACGTCTCCGAAGCCCAGAAACACAAACAATCAATAAGGACTCGGTGCTATTAGCCATGACGCTGTGCTGTGTGTTGCACAACTGGAGATCATTAAGCAGGCTGGAGAACAGTTTATGAAGTAATTACCACAACTACAGGGCAGCTTTTCATTTCTGAATTAGCTGGATTTAAACTGAGCTTGTTGGACATTCAATAACAGTCAGTGCAGTGAAATATTACAAACCCACAAAGTAACCATGTTAGCCTTAAATCACGTACGAGGTTAGCCGAGTGGATTAGCTCCTTTGTAATGATGCTACTTGTGTTTATGGGTTGAATATCCAGCTATGATCCACTGTTTCCTTTCTCTGCCGGATTCCAATGGCATTTTAAACTGTTTGACAAAATGCGGGGGAAATAATGAAAGTTTAATGAAGGCTGCAGGACTACGCTCCTGCTGATAGCATTGCCTTAAGCTACAAAGTGGACCAATCTTCCATGAATGACAACAAGCTGGGAAACAGCAAGATATGTATCATCTTAGACCATGTCCACATTACTGTGGATAGTTGTTTTAAATGGACGTTTTCTGTTGTGGTTGCAGCTCTTGTTCATGTAAAAACAATGGTGTTGGTGAGTAAAACTCATTTTTAATGTGTTTACTGGTGAATCCAGGTAGAAGACAGTATGTTGGAAGAAATTCATACCAACCTTAAGAGTGAATCAAATCAAAAGGACAACCGGACTTGTCTTCTTTCTTAAAGGCCTCTCATCCAAAGAGCATCATCAGTTCTGATCAGCTGTTGAAGAATATATGTGATTGTTCTACAACTTTTAATCCCAACTCATGATCAGAACTGTAGACGCCTTTTGGATGAGAAGTGAAATGTCATCAGTGTGGAGTTGTGAGCCATAACTTTTGAAACACTATAATGTTGTAACCTTTTTAAACTTTTACTACAAGCCATAGAAACCACAACAGCAATGGGACTTCATGCATTTGTGATTAATTTGCAGTCTGGACACAGAGGAGTGAACAAATCCTGCTCTGATGGCAGCTGGAAGGAGGACTGCTGCACGAGGACTGGGCTGCCTGTGAGTGCTTTGGGATGGGGAGGGGCCTGCTCATTGAGAAGAGCAAGAAGAATACATGCTCCAAAAGTATCCAATACCACCAGAAAAGTCACTAGATTTGAGGTAATTACTTTTCTGAAATAGTTGTTTGAAAGATCTTTATGCTCACTATATATAGTGACTAGTTGGCAACAATTCCAGTCTGTGCTATCTGGATGTGGGGATGAAAGACCTGCCTAAACCCCTACACACAATCATAGTAACTTAGTATAGCTAAAAGTATAATAAAAATAAAAAAAAAATTAAAGATCAGCTATAGCTGATATATAGTTTCTATATACTATAGTTTCTATAGAAAAAGTCAACAATGAACTGAGGTGTTCTTATGAAAAAAAGTTCATTTGATTTACATGGAGGGGGCAGAATTTAAACTAACCAGTCATGAGTGGAGCTTGTGTTGGTTTGGTTTCAACTTCTGCTTTGCATTCCTGTTTTGTTTTAACAAATTTCATTGAAACGGTAGAAGAAAAAAATTGCTACAATTGTTTGGGGGAAATATTTAATGTATGTTCTTTCTCTGTATTTTGATGTGTCACTAATAAACAAGGGTTTTTCAACTCCAAGGGGCATGGCATGGATTTTTTTCAGTGTTTTTTTTTTTTTAAACATAGATGGAGAAATCTTCATGAACTGAGAAACCATGCCGGTTTAATAAAAACATATCTTGAGTAGAGTAGACAGGGCCTTAATTTGATTTTTAAATCAGGTCATTGCTTTAAATACATTTTAAAAAATGAATACATTAAGTTATTGCATGACAAAAAAAATGTATGTCATCATTATTCATCACCTTACATTAGCCAAAAGAGAAATGCATGAAGATCCATGAATATTGTTATCATGCCTTTAGTTCTGTTGTTTGAATTCACAAATAGGCATAATTAGTTAGAGCTCTGGACTGCTTTGTTCTCCATCTGAGCCTCAAACAGGGAGAATCTAATCTTAGCGTTCTTGTGTCGTGATGGCCGTGCTGCATTTAGAGGCAGTGCCTTTGAGCAATTTAAAACTGTAAACAAGTGAGTGTGACGTGTGTCAGAGGCAGCGCCACGTAGTGTGACTGCAGCATCCAGATACCAAGGCATCAACCTAACAGAGACCCTGTCACTTTAAAATAAAACATGTTTGTCTATTTTATGCAGTTTTGCTCTTATAATTGCACATTAAAATAAAAATAAATCATATCCCTGCTGAAAAAACCAGCATAGACCAGCATATGCTGGTTCCAGCATATGTTGTGTTTTGGTGCTGGTATGCTGGTCCATAGAGATCCATTAGTTCAACCAGCATAGACCAGCATTGACCAGCATTGAATCATGTTGGTCTACCAGCTAAACCAGCACCAAACCAGCATAGACCAGCATTGACCAGCATATAAATCAAGACCATCATGATTTGTTTGCTGGTCTTTGCTGGTCTATGCTGGTTTGTTGCTGGTCTATGCTGGTTTGTTGCTGGTCTATGCTGGTTTGTTGCTGGTCTATGCTGGTTTGGTGCTGGTCTATGCTGGTTGAACTAATGGATCACTATGGACCAGCATACCAGCACCAAAACACAACATATGCTGGAACCAGCATATGCTGGTCTATGCTGGTTTTTTCAGCAGGGATAAAACAACAACATTAATCTAAAAGCTATTTATTAATAGCATTTTAAAATTTAGTTTGTTTTTATTCATTTTTCGTTGTTTTTTATATTATGGTACACATAAAATGTTAAACCTGTGGATTCAATAATTGTTAGTTTGACATTTATTGTGTCAGCTGTTACAGAATTTATCCGTTTGCTCTCCGTACATCCAGCTCTACTGAGTCAGAAGCTAAAAGAAAACTGATTTCAATCAAAACATAAACATAATTATCTCTAACATGTTTAACTAAAGTCATAAATAAGCCATGCTGTTATACAGTATGTGAATAATGCTGAGAAAAACAACAGTGTTGTCAGTCTGCGCAAGTTAGCTTTAGCTAAACCCAGCTAATGGTTCTTTTGCTACATTAGCATCGCTGTGTGTCCTCTCCTGCTAAGCTAGCTGCTTCTCCATAACCAAACAGCTACAATCAGTCATATTAGCTTGTAAAACATTAGGAAAGTAGTTAGCTTCCAGCTGACTACTTCAACTTAATGGTTAGCTCTCTCACATTAACTATTTCCAATCAGATAACTGGCTATTCAGAGCAGACTGTATGGGGCTTATTAAAAGAGATGTAAAGCTCTAATGATTGAACAGGTGTTTGGAGGCTGAAAGTACTCGTCAAAACAAGGCCATGTCTGAGTCTAGATAAATTATTATAAAGATAGATAAACAACAAATTGTTGTTCAAATATATCTTGTGTATGCAACGTTGTGCTTTTGAATTCAAGGCCACAAAGCCCCGTCTAGTTTTAGGTCCTCACACAATCAGAAAATGAATTACAGCTAAAAATATTTGCAAAAGTCACATTTAATCACATTTGATCAGAAATCAGAATCTGTAAACAATCGGCTGAGGTGTGTTTATACTCAGGAAAAACGTCCCCTTCAATTACATGGAGGGGCTGGGGCTTAAAGGGTGTTCTGCAAACAGCCACTAGGGGGCACCTGTTTGTTTCCTCTATAACTTCCAGTGCTCAGTTTACCATAGACAGACACTCTATGGTCCAGATTTAGGTGAACCACATGAAATACAACATGCACAGTTCTGCTGAATTGAGTAAGAATTTGACTAAATTTATGAAATTGTTTTTACTCTTTATTGATTAAATCTAAAACCAGAAAGTGCAATTTTAAAAAGTTATTTTTTTCTTATCTCTATGAAGTACACAGTTCTTCAGAGATTTGCCTCTTTTAAAGTGATACTATGCAGTTTTGCTTGTTTTGGGCGCCCTCTGGTGTCCGTTTTAAATCACTGCATTAAATAAAGTAGCCCATAGTTCTTGCTTCTAAACTGCTAAATCTACCTGTTGAAATGTCTCCTCAGCCTTCATTGCTTTCTACAGGAGCGGTTATTTACTCCTTCAAAGAAATCAGCTGTGTTCAAGCAGGGAGAGATTGAAAAAAATCAGGAATCATGAGCTAAAAACACTCCAGCGCTAGCATAACAGCTAGCCACATTGGGTTAGCCTAACCCTCGTGAGACACGTGACTTCCTGGGTACCGTGACGGCGACGGAGATCTTGCAATCGTGGTTTTCCGGCTGTAATCACCAGATGGAGCTAAGTGACTTTTCATTAACTCTGTAAAGGGTCATATTAGCGCAGACTGGCTCAAGGAAAAGATTTAAAAATATGAAAATGTTGCATATTATCACTTTAATGCTTTAAATGTAAAAAAAAAAAATACATCACTGGTTTTAATTTGTCAAGTATTTGATCATGTTTTAAAGAATTTCCCATGTTTTGACCAGCCACCCTGGACAGATAAAAACCATTATAATGAACACCGTCTTCTAATTGAGGCCGTCTACATTATTAAATAAGAAACATCAGTTCATCCAACTGATTAGAGGTTTATACTTTTTTTAAAAAGTGCAGAAATCCATTTCCGAACACATCAAACATCATGTTCAGTCAATGAGACTCTCTTATCTTTTAAATTGTTTCCCATGATGCATCCTTTCATCATTCTTCCATCGCTGCATGTGAGATATTAGCGACAGGATTCCTATTAAAATAATTTCCCCTCTCTTTTTTTTTTTTCCGGACAGAAGGAATTTGTCAAGACGGGCGCAGAACCCCGACAAGCCATTAGGGGATTGTGTTCAAAGTCAAAGTGATTAAAGGATGTTTTTTTTTTCTTTTGACACATGAAAGCGTGAGATTTTCTCTTCATGTTCTGGTTATTAACAAAACAATCTCCCCAGAGCTCAATACGTCCCTCATTTGGACGTTTAGATTTGAAGCCTACCGTTGGGTAATTGTTGATTAATTCATTACAGGAATCCAGGGTTTTGTAGGTAATTGTTATTAAAGCGTCACTATCAAACAGCTGTTTGTGTCTGTTGAGGGTTTTTGTAGTTTCTATTAGCTTGTTTTTGTCTGGAGGATTAAAATCGGTCTTGGATTCATAGTTTAACAACTTGACAGCTGTCGACATGTTTAGTCTGTTCCATGTTTCCACAAAAGGTTTGCACACAACTCCATGATAAAAACACGAAGGCTGTCATGGTTTCTTGATGCATAAAGTTTCAGACATTGCTTTTCTCCTGTAAAATCCAATGTTCTCATTCGCTGATGTAAAAATCTACAAATATGCAGCTAAATTATCACTGCAGTGCAACTCCAGGCTCTGGCACCCAGAAATAAACCACAGAGTTCTTAAAAAATTTGTGTCAATTAAACTGGTGAGAGAAACTCTTTATTCATGCAAACAGAACAGACTGAGATAACAAATTTTAATTGGATACCAGTTGGTGCGACATATGAAAGCCATACATATCATTTGGAGTCTCCTCAGTGGGCTGAGAGGGAGGATGAAGTTCTTCTGGGTTCATTTAGAGCCCAGTTGGATTCCAGCACATCCTCTCAGAATGTGTCAGCTGATCATCTCACAGCCTGGAGTTCAGAGGAAAACCAAGCAGTCTGCTAAATTAGGATTTCTTTTGTTTATGGGGCAAATGAGCAGAGTGCAGAAAGTCTTCAAGTCAATTCAAAGTTTTCGAATGAAGCAGACTTCCTGCTTTAGGACTCGATGAAAACCTACCTTTCTAATATGGAATAAAAAGTTTAAGTCAATTTAGTTTTTACTAGAAATTCAAGAACTACAATAAACAACAAGCAAAATCATTTATTTGTTTATTATCCATCCATTTTCCTCCGCTTATCCGAGGTCGGGCAACAGCCAAAGAAGCCCAGGCTTCCCTCTCCCAGCTCCTCTGAGGGGATCCTCCCAGGTCAGCCGAGTCCCTCCAGCGGGTCCTGGGTCTTCATTTAGGTGTCCAGGAGGCGTCCTTACCAGATGCCAGAGCCACCTCACCTGGCTCCTCTCACTGCGCAGGAGCAGTGGATCTACTGCGAGCTCCTCACCCTATCTCTAAGGGAAAACCCAGACACCCTGCAGGGGAAACTCAACTACTTGTATCTGCGATCTCATTCTTTGGGTCTCTACCCAAAACTGGTGACCATAGATGAGGGTAGGAATGTAAATCGAGAGCTTTGCCTTTCGACTCAGCTCTCTCTTCACCTCATCCCCGACGCGGAGAAGGCATCCTACCTTTTTCTGGCTCAAGACCAGGTCTCAGATTTAGAGGCGCTGATTCTCATCCCGGCCACTTCACACTATTTATTATTTGTTCAATTATTTTAAAACGACCGTCTTCATAATCAAACTTTTGAAGTAATGAATGTTTGTGTCACAGAAAACATGAGTATTATTCTATTAAACAGGAGGCATTTGGCTCCGTAACATTTTAGTTCTCTCATTTTTAAACACCTCAAAACATAAACATGCACAATTTCACATAATAATAAAACATTTTATTTAAAATTGCTCATTATATTAATATTAAATTTGTTCAACTTTGCACAGCGGGTGTTTGGTTCATTAGTTCTTTGTTGCAATGATACTTATTGATAATAAATCTTATATTGTTGATTGGTCAGCTTTACTACGAGGTTTAACTTGTAAAACCAGACGTTGGTGGAATGAGCAAAACAGAAAACCCTCAGAAAATGTGCCAAGTTCTCCTGTAATATTCTCCTGTTATTTGCTCTTTTCTGAGTTACTTGGTGCATCGGATGATTGAACTTTCCCACAGTAATGACATCAAAACATATAAACCACACACATGGGTCATTTTCACACTTCATTCATCTTTCTATTTAGATGCCTCAGTAGCATGTAGAAGACACACACAGCTCCAACAGCTTGGCCCCTCCTCTTCATGCTGGGCCCAGTTTGCTGTGGATATCTTTCTATTCTTCACCTAGAAGCTGTTGAAGGTCAACCAGACAAAACCATCTAAGAACTGACCATCAAGAGCCAGTCAGACATTGAGGTGGCCACGGCTCAAGAGGGAAGGTGAATGGATCAAAGTATCCTCGGAAAAGACACTGAACCATGGGCGTAGATTTAGAGTGGACGGAGGTGAATTGAGAAATAATTGACCCAACACAAATTCCCTCCTTTTATTTTGTTTAGCAGACCAAATATAAAAGTTCCTTTAGATGTGTTTGAATCAATTCTATCACTGCTGAAAGGCACCAGCTCCAATCAACCTTTCTTCTTTAAATACCTTACAGATGGTACAAAAAGCTAACTACTATGGGAAAACCAGGTTAGCTTCAGTGTGCTCGTGTACAAAAAACTTTAAAAAAAAAAAGTGAATAATGAATTTCCAGCAGGCTGACCATTGGTCCAGCTAACATTTGGATGATTCTGGTACACCACAGTTTTTGCTGTCTGTGCATCCACATGAAAAGAGCAAAGCCATGTTTCTAGTATGTAAACAGTAATAACAGTGCAGTTTCAGAACCGCTATATTGGATTTACCCATCAGTCCCCAGTGATCAGGTCCACCTCAGCAGGCCTGCCCTAATAAGATCTCCTCACCGAGGATTTGATTTCCCCCTTTTTCTCATTTCTCTTGTTCGTATCCTTCCTCCTGCCTTTCACTGCCACCAATTAGCCAACACAGACCTCACAGTAGACCTCAATCACATCTGGCTGTTTACATTTTCATCCATTTTCTTTTCCATCACGCTTCAAAACACTTCTCAGCTAAATAAGGCCACCGCTTCAGCTGCACCAGATTATTTGCTCCCATTTATCTGTGTGTGTGTGTGTGTGTGTGTGTGTGTGTGTGTGTGTGTGTGTGTGTGTGTGTGTGTGTGTGTGTGTGTGTGTGTGTGTGTGTGTGTGTGTGTGTGTGTGTGTGTGTGTGTTTGAATACAACTAACTGGAACCAAAGAAAAAAGATTTTTTTTAATAGAGCCCAGCAATGGCAGGACCACACTCATTAGGTTTTCTAAAGCTATTAGAACTGAATTCCAGCACTTTTCTCTTCTAGAGCAATTAGCGCTCACGCATTTAGTGATGACGGTGGAGTATTCACATGAAGACAGAAAAGAACAGCTCGTCATTTGGAATATCCATCGTCATCTTTTAGTTTTTCTCCTTTGAGTTCTTAATTAAGGAATAAACACCACGCCGAGGCTTTTTTACATGTCAAGTGAACGTATGAGGGTGTGCTGTGATGGTTACATGCATGCTACTTGGGTGAATCTCCCAGCATGCATTAGTACAGGGTGATGAGATGAGCGCATTAGTCTCAACGAGCGATCTAATGCTGATAAGTTCTATACCAGGTGATCAAACTTTAGCCGTTTCATTTACAAACATACGCCCACACAAGGTCTATCCTGAAACAAAGACTGGCAGAATGCTGAAAGCCTGGGACCTCGCTGTGACTGATGGAGCGTGTACATGACTCAGAAGGCAGTGGCGCCTCAAACCCAAGGACAAATAAATCACCATGGTAAAGAGAATAAGGAATCATGGGGATGGAAGATAGAGAAATCTCTCTCTGTGGGGAAGAATGCTGCTATAGTGCTTGAGGAATCAATGATCGGTATAAAAGCTGCTATATTGTTACATACATACGTCGGTTAGGAGTCTGTATATGTTAAAGGACTGATTTTAAAATACCGTGAACCTGTTGGTGGCTCAGTTCAAAAGTTAAATGTTGGCTGGGTGAGTTTTTGCTGCACAGTCAGAAAGCAATGCAGGATTTCTACATCAGCATCGGACAAAAACATCAGAAACTCTTAGGACTTTGTTGTACCTCGCTCTGATTTGGGCTGAGAAATCTGCTCAAATCCTCCAGAAAGAAACACTCCAATCCTCAACCCATAAAACAAAGAGGCAAAGAATATCCATGTAGATTATCTAAGGCTTGAAGACATTTATTTGGGATGAAAATTGTTTGTTCATTTGTCCTGGAGGGAAAATACAACAAGGAGTTTCAGTATTTTAAGACTTGTATGAAATAAATTGTTTTATTGTTTTTGAACAGGAAAAACTTTTGAGTCAACTGTTATGAGGCAAATTTTGTGGAGTTTTCCAGTTTGTTGTTTGAAGAACATTAAACATAAAAAAACCTAGCTTAAAACACCTCATTCATCCATCAATCTGCTCATATACGGTACATTCATTAAGGAGCCAAGATTTATTCACATGAATGGTAAATAACTGCTGATCTAAAGTGTAAGACAGAATAAGAACAAAAATAGTCAAGATGATCAATTAAAAGAAACTTTAACATCCTTTAAAACTATCTAAAAAATAAGGTAGACACAACGTGCATAATACCACAAATCAAGAGAGCTGTGACATACATATTCATGTACTGATTTGTGGTTACTTTTTAAAGCTACTAGTTCAGGATAGTTTAGGCTCAGTGCTGGTCAGCTGTTTTTTTATTTATTTAAGGTTGAACATCCCCTTCAACCCCTCTGAAAATGGAAAAAAGTATTTTGAAATACCACAATAAAACAAGTTTGACACTTACGTATTCTGAAAGATTAGCTTAAGTTAGCTTATGCGCAGTGCTAATATTCTTTGGTTTTTTAAATTAGTTATAGTTAATCATTTCTTAACTCTAATAGAAAAATCAATGGTAGTGTTCAATACCACAAATTAAGAGATGTGTTTTTTTTCTTGTGAGATTAATGACTTTTTTTAAACTGCTTTGGTTAGCTTAGATGCTAAGCTAATACTACAGTGAGTGTGTTTTTAATTGCAGTATATGGGAGACCCATAAATTATACCTTAAACTTTTCTTGTTTCTTTTATGTTTTATGTACTGGTGAACATGAACTAAAATACTTAAAAGCTAAATGTTTTGGTCACTTTTTAGCCACAGTAATAGCATGCTAACTACAACCAGAATCATTACTCACAGCTGATTCTACTTACAATTTTTAATGTAAATTTGCCATTTTAAATACATTTAGATCACATTAGCTAACAAATGTCACATTGTTTTATCAAATAGCCATCTTTCCTTCCACCCATTCATAGTTTTTTCCGTCCATCTCTCTCCTCTTTCAGTCCTTTCCATCTCATTTGGTCAGTCAATCAATACCCTTGTGATAATTTGTCTCCAATTCCCTCAGCCTGTTCGCCTGTCAGAAAAAACAACTCATGTGTGAGGTAGACTAAAATAATTCAGTCTGCCCACTCAGCTAATTAGCTTTGCAAGTGACTTCTACTTTGTTGTTTTAAAGCAAACTGTATGGTAAAAATGACTGAGGGTTGAAGTTTTAGGGTTAGTTCTCATCTATTGTCATCGTAGAGTAGCTTTATTGTGACACAGTGTTTGTGAATTAACCCGTTGTATGGTTTACCGTGCCTGTTTTCAGTTAATTAGCCTACGGATGGCTAATTTAATTCATTTTCAAGAGGAAGCAGTGCTGTCTTTTATCAGCTATACCTCCTTTTTTCCTTCAGCGCTCCACCTCACTCAGCTGTCTCCATCTTTACTTTGTGTTGATTAAGCAGCTCTGCGAGCAGCTGGGGAGCGGCAGCATTCAGGAGTGATAAAATCCCTTCAGGTGGAACTCTGTCAACACCTGCCGTCCCCGCCGCGCTCGCAGCGGTCGCGGGCAGACACCAGGACGAGGGGAGAGGGGGGCAGCGCCGTCTGTTCAACCCAGGACAGCCTCAACGCCAAGGACGGGTCAAGTGTGTCAGGTGTACCAATCAGCATAAGATAGGAGATGGATTTTCACCTGGAAGACAGATGTTTCCCTCTTTTTTTGTAAGGAGGGAGGCTTCCGGACGCCTTTTCAGCTTCCCAGCATCCTTCCCTTTCAATCTTCTGTTTGGAGAGCGAGTCATTTCCTGTCTTCCTCTTTTCGTGACAGCCTCCTCTCCTTCAATAAATGATGGTCCTTGTCCCCACCCCCACCACCACCACCACCACCACCCCCACAACAGACACTAACAGCTGCATATATATGGATCCAAATGAGGCCAGGCAGGCTTTTTATAGCTCTTTATGATGTATTAATATTTATGCCCTGCCAACCAAGATAACGATAGCGTTTGAATTTAGCGCCCGCAATTAACAAGTTCCAGCTGCCACTCTTGGGAGGGTGGTGTGGATGAATGTGTAAGCGTTGGGCTGTTTGCGTGTCTAAGTGCAGAAATGAGCGCGCATCAAGAAGGGGAGGCTAAATGTTCCATTTAAATGTTATGTCACGAACTAAAGGGCAGATTGAATCAATCTTGTTGAAACCCAATTAGGATGTCCCTCCATAAACATGATGCTACCTCTCACACACACACACACAGCAGAGATAATGACTCGGTGAGCGGAGCTAGCTAAGAACTTGTGTATAAGGGTTTATGATTACCTTATTAACGTTATGTTATTAGGAAGCAGCAGACGCCTGATTGAGATGAAGCGGCTTTAATCATCATTACCTCCTGAATTTATGGCATCCGCCCATTTCCACACTCCAGGATCTCATCCTCTAATAATTCCTGGAAGAAAATTTTAAATAGACATTTAAATAAATTAGTGGATTGCCCCATGAGCTTTTGTTAAAGCTTTTTTTTTTTTTTTTGTTTCTCTAAAGTCTGTGTTTGTTTTCTGAACTTGGTGACATTAAAAGATAGTGTTGACTGGTCCTAATCATCACAGCCAGATATGAGAGGGCAGCCAGAGGGCAAAGGAAGGACAGCCTGACAGCGTCCATGCTTCACTTTCTTATCTGTTTAGCAGCAAGTTGATGCACACAAGACATGAACGATGACAGCGGTGGCAGCGCAGCACTGTGGACAAATGTGCTCTGGTTGAGGGCGTGCATGCCTGCTTTAAATCGCATTTTCATCATATCTGAGAAGAAATATGACATTACATTGTAGTCTAAACATGCAAACGAATCTGAGGGCTTGTAGCCACGAACCTGGCTGATTGAAGAGGACATGACAAAATTTAAAACAATTAAAAAATTGGAAGTCTTCTGCAAGGATTAAAAAAACACAAAGGCCTGATTCACAAAAGGTGCTCTGAGTCGGATTTTTGTGCATCCTGCTGTCTGCAATTTCTCAGCCTTGTATTTACAAAGCAAACCATGAAAACACACCCATCACTTTCAGCTCGTGTGAGCCATTAACACTCTTGCATCATTTTAAAACTGTCTTCTGTGTAAGCAATATAAGCCCTTCTGCTGCAAAGGCAACAGTCACAAGGTGACAGAAGACACATAAGGTTTTCTACGCAGGTCTGGTGTGCAGAGACACTCTGGAAAACATTTAAAAAATCTAAGTGACAATGCACATGAATCCATTTATAAGCAACATAATTCAATGTAGGTACATGTATGCCAAAATTAGAGCAATATTTACATTTCATCTGTAGTTTTTAAGGCCTGTACTAAAACCATGAAGTTTACATAAGGAAATTCACTCAAATGACAACACACACATCCCACTCCCCCCCAAAAAACAATCACATTCAGGATTCTGATTTTCTTCATCCTCCAGAAATGTCAGTTATTAAATAAATAAATATCCTGGACCCAGGGGTGGTCACTGCATCCCTCACTCCCACAAGAATAGGTCCTAATCAGGGTAGAGTGTCTGCAGTATACCCTGAACATACTCTGTGATAGGGACTGGTTTTATTTTCAGGGTGAAATATTTTAATGTCTAACAAGATGAAAAGTCCTAGTTTTAATCTGAATGTAAAACAACAATAACATGCCTTTACACACTTTTTGTTTGCAATTTATTTGTAGATGCAACAATGCCTGGCTCTCATTTTTATGGAAAAAAGACGAAATTAGTGTTTTCCTGACATACCCGCCCTCTTTTTGTGAAGGCGGCAGTACAGCAGGTTGCTCCTCTTCCCGTTTCTTTTCCTGAGATGAAAACACCACCAGCTTTCAGGAGATGGTAAATACTTCCTGTTAACTTTATGGTGCAGCTTTTTGAGAGCCAGACAATTCTTGCACTGGCAGGAATTTACATAAACATAGCAGGTAAAACATGCATAAAACCTCATTAAATGTGAGCTGAGAGATGCTATTTATTTGGCAGCACAGTTTGAGGGGCGCATTTCTTTTTACAATAACTTTGAGGATTAGAAATATGCAGAAACTGCCAGATTATCTCCTGCAAACGCTACAGTACTTTGGTGAATTTGGGCCTAAAGATGTTATTTCCTCCCAGTCTTCTGTGTCTTTTGAGCAAGTACAAAAAAATAATAAAAAATTGCAATCAAACTGTGGACGAGGTCAAAGAAATCAGAAATAAAAACCTAGCATAACGGACAAACATCCTGCAGGAGTTTTCATTATCGTTACCAAAGACATTGCATCAGCAGCAGACTGAACAAAGTAATGCTTTACGCTGCATCTTACTGATGAGAATACATTATCCCTGTGACCACACAAAGTGAAAATCTAAACAGATCTATTGTGTAAAAATATGTTGTGGCTCAACATATCCACTGGTTGCCTGGCAACAGGTCTCAGTTGAGAAACAGCTGAGCACAAGATGTGAGAAGGTTGAGAGGAGATGAACTCATTTTTGTTATAGCTTAGAATTATTTCTATGATTTGTTTTCCGTACCCATTGTTGAACTGTTTGATTTAGGCGTATTTTTTTTTACATTTGAATGAGTTACATTTTATTTCAAAGTACAAATTAATCTAAACCTGATCTGGTTCTAGAACAAAACTTTTCCAAAAGCCGGAGGTCAAAGAAAAAGTTTGAAAGACCGTCAGAGTCAACGCTTGAAACCCGCCTTGATTTAATTTGCAAGATGCAGCGATACCACTTTGTCAAACTGATAGGATATCGATACTTGGATCTGAGTATCTGTCGATATGAGTTCTGATACCGCACCAAAAGAAATGCAATGAAAAATAAGAAATTTCTGTGAAATTATTACACAGTTTTCCCCTCCTACCCACACTGTTCCTCTTTAGCTCAACAGCTCCCCCTAGCTACCAATCTAGAAAACTACAACATAACTGACCATTCAGTGAAGCCACCTTCTGACCAGTCAAAGCAACTGCATTGTATCGGTTAACTTTAATGAGTACGAATACATGGTATTGGTATCGGTATCGGCCGATAGCAATATCGGTATCAGTGCATCCCTAATATATAGTGATTTATAGGTCACCAGATCCTACCAAAGTTATCTCACATTCCTTGCACTTCTGGACTTCTGGAAACTAATTAGAGAATGCTCTAAAATGCCCACAACGACTCTGACTATTCTGAAAGGAAATGACGGTAGTTTCACAAGGTTTTCACAAACATTTTCACAACTTTTCTTTCAATTATAATCTCATCAGCACACAATCGTGATTTAATGGTGACGGGATCCACATAAAGTGAGACAAGTGTAGTAAAAAAAATCTCTCTATTTTTGTGTTTTGTGCACAAACTAGTGGCCATGCAGAAAATAGTTTTTACATATATACCTGAAAAAAATCTGTATCCATCTCTATAAATGCACCAATTATGATGGTAAATACATCTACTTTGTAAGTTGTTTTTAAAATAATTAAATTTCTCTTACTAAAAACTCAGTTCACATATGGAGGAGGAGGAGGAGATGTGCAAACTCAGCAGGAAAGGTTCATTTTTTAGAAAATATCCAGAGTAGTGTAAACCAGGTTTCTCATAAATGAGTGACAAACGATAACCAGGTAGGAGAAATACGGTTACCAAAATGACGTAGTGTTTGTAAAGATAATAAATAAAACCTTGATACAGGGTACAAATTGATCAAGAAAATAAATGCAAATTATTTCTTCAACATTTTATCCAGTCAAATCACCTTTCGACTCTTAAAAACATGATGCACGTCTGCAAGTACTCTATAAAGGTCATACATTTATGCAGGATATTTCCTGTCAGTTCATCTCAGACGTTCACATCTTTCTGGACCAACATGGCAACACAAAATCAATCAATCAAGAGACACGCGATCGATCAGTCTGTTGTTTTCTCTGTGAATAAATCCTGGAAACCACTGAATCCTTAGAGCTTGAAAACAAAGAAACTGGACTTTTTTCCTGCTTCCACAACAAAAAGTAAATCAACACATCCATGGAGTTAATCAGCTCGGTCTGCTTGCAGTTTGTCTCTTCTGACATATCGAACTGAATTATTATTTTACATTCATGCATAATTAGTTGGGAATAAATCACTACTTTGCTGTTTTTTGGTTATTTTTTTAATCATGTCTGTCATTAAACTAATGAGTTATCCTGTGTTCTCCACGGCTGATCCGAAGAGCCCAGGCTGCAGGCTACTGAAGATAACCAGTCAACCGTCGAAGGAAATGGACTTGGCTGGTTGGGTCCAGCTGCTCATTAGTGAATACATCCAGTAATCCTTCCAGACAAGGCAGAGACGTCTAACCTCACCATAACATTGTCCCAGACATTTCCTAAGCAGTCAGGCAAGGCCGGGCGCCGAGGGAGCCACTGCAAGCCATAAATATTTCACACAAACATGCATCCAACTGTTGAATTATCTACGAGGGCTTCACGTGTGTGTTTGGGTGTTCTTTTAACAGTCTCAGAGCTGATCTGAGAACAGCTAAGTGAACAAAGAAAAGCCATGAATCCCATTTCTAATGTGATTCGTTGCAGGTTGTCCTTGGGCACGTGGGGGTTTTCATCAGTTTTCTCCCCCAGTCCAAACATGTAGGGTCACCTGGTGACTCAGATAGGCTTTACAGGTGAATAAACATGTAGCTATTTATCTCCGCCTGTGACCTAGCTGTCCAGATGGACCCTGACTCTCTCCCATTAATCTGTAGAAATGGGCACAGACTTCTCATGACCTCCAAGAGAATCAGTGTGGATGTAGTGGAAGAACCTGCACCTCTGTGCGGTCCAGACAGAACCAGCACCTGGTTTGAATCCAGACCGCGGCCCGCCATTTGGTGATATATGGTATAGAAGATGGCTGGATGTCAATCTTTATCATCAAGCAATAAAGCACACCACCACATTATTCTCTACACCGCCCAAAATTATGAATCTGTATATAAAGACGAGCATTATATCCCAGAACCAGAGTCTGGACACGTGATTAGGGGTGAGAACTGAGAACCGGTTCCAACAGAACAATACAACAAGTGAGTCGTTCACCCCCAACTTTATCAATTTTCATTAAAAATTCTCGTTTCCGGTTTTCCTGACATTTTTTGTCATGGTACAATTATGTCCAGGGTTTGCTTTGTCGG
>SSNR01000236.1:1000962-1018300 GCA_006937965.1 Callopanchax toddi
GGGGGGGGGGGGGGGGGGGAAGTGTTAGAAAAACATGTCAGCTTGATCTTTGGGAGGTTTGCGCGTGATTACAGGAAGAAAATGCTTCCAGTGGACAGATCAGCATGTTTGTGGGGGTTAACGGTGACTAATTGCAGGATTTTGCCCGTTCTGTTGCCTCACTGCTGGATGCATTTGGTAATTAATTGAATGAAACTGTTTTTTTCCTCTTCTAAAGTGGCCATTTAAATCTTGTAAGGAGGTAAACTTGTGCTGGGGGAAGTTTCAGGACACACAGACTGCGTAAACACTAGAACTTTGTGGTTATGGTTGCAAAATGCTGCAAACAAATCTTGCTTCTATCATTATGTCCCCTCTTAAATCGTAGCGTTTTGGTTAGTGCATCTCTGGTTTGTGGTAACAAAAAGAAGCTGTCTGGCACAAGTCTATCTGAACCCGACTTGGCAGCCACCCCAGTGCTGATGATTTCATCTGCTGGAGTACACTTTTATTATCATTATCATTGGCGTGGTTTTCCCTGAGTACTTAGAGCCGTAGCCCTGAATAACTCTGGATCTCAAGACAGAAGAATTTTTAAAATGCTCTTGTATTTAAAATGAGCATCAAGCTTCTGAAATAATTCATATGTTTGCCTACAACCTTAAGTAGGCTGGTGTCTTCCTTTTGAATTTCATACAAGCAGGAGCTGCACTTCCTAGAGTCTGTGTCAGGTATGAGCCTCAGTGAAGCTCGTGTAATAAACAGGGTTGGCTGCAAGGATATGTGCAGTTTAAAGTAAGAAAAAAGAGGCACATCTCAGGTGCTGTCCAGAACTCACAACAAACACAGAATCCCTCCCCTCATAATAATTGGCGATGTATCAAATACTTATTTTCCCCACTGTAAATAAACTCCTTTATCCTGCCGGTATGATGTTCCCATCTCTATTTTTACCATTGAGCCCTCAGCTTCCTGTCATACGCTAACTGGTTGTGTGATTCTGCTGGCCTGGGCAGATATAGAAAGAGACATAACTGGTATGACATGTAAAGCCACACAGAAAACCCCAGAGAAGGTGCATCCACGCTTTCTACACACCATTACATAACAGACAGGCCGTGGCAAAGATGTAACGCAGCAAAAGAAGAAAAGGGAACTATTGTAGTGTGTAAGGAGTGGGATGGACAGAAGAACAGGGAAAACTAATTAGCACAGCACTTTAAGCATCACGGTCTACATACTGCTGCAAGAGGGGAATGCCACAGACAATCCCAGTCAATTTTCCACTCAGCGGAGAGAGCTGAGGCAGGCTTTGACATTGGGTTTTATCTTAGCGAACCTCTTCACTCACGTCAGAAGCTGGAGAGATAGGAAGGCGTGAACAGAGAGAGAAGGAGGTAAAGGTGTCTGTTAGAGGTGAGCCTGAAGCTAAAGGACACATTATGAGAAATGTACAGTATTTTATGTTGTTTTACTAAACTTTTCAGCTTCTGGCCTATAAAACAATAGTAGTAAAGACTTGCAACGTCATTTATTTGGTTGAATAATCTAAATATGGGTAATAAATCTGCGTCAGTATAAAGCGTTCTGGCAAGAGGGTCACTTTGTCTGTGTGTCTTTGGACAAGACACACCTACATTGCCTGCTGGTGGTGATTGGAGGAGCCTGTGTATGGTCGCCTAGCTTCTGTGGCTACAGTGTAGCTCACTGCCAACAGCACTTTAATGTAAAGCACTTTGTAATCCATGACTTGCAGGACATTTACATTTAAATCCACTTATCATGTACCCAACAATTAAACTTTATATGATCACAGCTTTAACATACTGTAAAAGTTATGGCAACAAATGTAGCAAATTTCCAGTGGAGTCCTAACACCACTATTCGGAGTGGCCCAAAATTAGCATAGGCCCACCGGGAAAATGCCTGGTATGCCCAATGGCTAGTCCAGTCCAGCCCGGTCCAGATCCAGACCCAGGGCAGGTGCCATCGGCGTGAGCAGCTTGGCGCTGACCTCTATCCAGGGGAAAGGGGAAGCACTGATCACAGCGTACCAGGCATCCCAGAGCGAGGAGCTCGCGCTGGTCGATCCAGACACGCCTCCTTCCCCTGGACACAGGTCCACTGGGCTGCTTGTATTATTGGTGGGGATGCAGCGCTATTTCTGCACACTTGGATTAAGTTATTGGCGGGGACAGTTTAGTGATTGATGACATCATACAGTATGAAACAATTTACTATCAAGATTGCATCAAATTTATGCAGCAAGACATGGTAAGACAACGTCTTTACTGAGTGATTTTTATGTCATATTGTGTATCCTGGCCTGGTTCGTCTTCTTTCCTCACACATGGTCCTAGTTGCCAGTGACCACATCTGTTATATGTCGTGATTTCGCTGTACACACTCCCTGATTTCCTGTGTACCCTCTCAGATACTGTGCGTTTTCTCCTTATAAAGTTGTTATTTTTGCTCTGTCAAACTGTTCTCAGTTCCGTCGATTCTGGAGCTCTGTTTGTGCTTTCCTCCCTCGCAGCACCTTTAGTTACCTTAACAAAGACCTGTTACCTGCCTTCCTCCTGCATTTTGGTTTTTCATCAACACCACCTCATGACAAGTCCCTTATTACGCCCCCTAAAATCCATTTCAAAGAAAGGAGCTTTTGCAGTAGAGCTGTAACTGTATTTTATTATCAACCTAAACAGGTCCCACATCTTTCATTTACAGCTCAGGAAATTGCATGAAATTGTGGAAAGAGGCATAATTTGCCCTTTTTAAGTGCTGTTTTCAGCTTTTAAAAAAACTCAATCGCTGGTGTTTTTACTTGACGTTCCACCAACAAAACATCACCACGTCTAATCAGTGACATTTGCTGAAATGTCAGCAGACAAAAGCTTGTTCACAGCAAAAAAGAGACGTGAAGCCTGGGAACAAATTCAGTTGTTATTGATGAGTCCAGCCAATTGAAAATAACCATTCTGATGAGGAATCGCTCATTTCTTTTCAGGACAAACGGGGCTCTGGCGTCTATGTGATGAATATTGTCCTGTACATGTTGTCCAGTGAGCTCCCACATGGTGGCCGCATGCAGTCAGAGCTAATCTGAATAAATCATTGTATGGAACAGGCTTTGCACTCAAGCAGCTCTATTTTTATGGAGGCCCTACCATTAGCATAGACACCAATCTTATACCTGCTTTATATAATACAACATGCATCAAATGGAAACAATCTGAAGTGGCCAGAAGGTAGGATATATGAAGCAGAGGTGGAAATGAAACATTATTTTTAGCTTTTCTTTGGTCGTTGGAACAAAGCTGCTAGTTTGTGTTCCTGATGCTGACACTACATAAAAAATAAAACGGAATAATGCCTTTTTAACATTATATTTTCAATATGTCACATCATTACTACATTCATAAGTTCATATCAATGAAAACTGTATCCTGTTAAAACATGAAAACATGTTGACATAAAGGAAAAGGAGATTGTTCAAATGATAAACTTCACATTTTAATGTGCTTGGAAACGCAGCGACGTATTTCTGTATTTATGGAATTTATTTCAGATTTGTAAACACTCGTTACACAGCTTGATTAGTTCTGAAGTCTGAGGTCAGACTAATCCCTTTCTCCAAACTGAAGTCATTTAAAGAGCCACTTCTGCAGGTAAAAGTATAAAAACCCACTTATACAACTAGAACTTATACTTTGTAAAGACTGTGGTGTCACAGATCAAATTGTTAATATCACAGTGGATTGTGGGGGAATTTTTAAACTTTTTTCCAGAGATTACATTCAATTTCAGGACATCGTTGCCATGCCAGTGAGCCTCTGAGGTCAGAGACATCACAGTGACCCGTCTCTACCTGGAACTACTTATAATGCTGTATACAATTAGTACAAGGATAAGTTATTGCTGTATATAACAGGAATAACAGAGAGGGCTGATTGTTGATTAAATGTTAAAACGTCTTGCCATACAGTGACACGTGGAGCACTGCGGAGCAACGCAGCTTGGATCACCGCCGCTCATCAGCTCGATGCAACGCGGCTCTGAGCACTGCGTCTTGAAGACACGCAGCTCCGCATCTCTGAAAACTGCAGCTCTGAGCTCCGCAGCCCGGGGCACCGCGGCTTGGAGCTACGCAACTCTGAGCTCTGAGCACCACGGCTAGAGCAGTGGCACTGTGCTCTGCAGCAGGAGCTTTGCAGGACGCAGCTCCGCCGTGCTGCAGCAGCTACAGTCCGAACGACAGAATGACAGGCCAGGCAGTAAAAAATACTAAAAACACGTTAAAAAATGTAACGACGCGTTGACTACTACATTCGTCCCTGACGATTTTAAGAGTCGACGTCATCGTGACTATAATCGACGAATCGTGGCAGCCCTACCAGAGCACTCTTAACCCACCACACACTAGAGCAGGTGTGTCAAACTCAAGTCCTCAAGAGCCGGATTCCAGCATGTTTTAGAAGTCTCTCAGCTCCATCACACCAGATTTGAATCAGTGGATAATTACCAAGCTTCAGTTGAGCTTGGGGACTTCCTGAAGATGTCATTTAAGAAAAGATTCAGGTGTGTTGAATCAGGGTAAGTGCTAAAACCTGTAGGACTCCGGCCCTCGGGGACTGGAGTTTGACACCCCTGCACTAGAGGAATATCTGATAAGATTATCTTTATAGATCAGGCGCGTCTTTAAGATTGTCGGAGGAGGAGAATCGGGGCAAAAATCGGGTTAAAAATCCTGCCGCGTGAACCGGCCTTAAGTCATTCACACGCTGATGGCAGTGAGCTACATTGCAGCCACAGAAGCAAAGAGACAGGTGCTCCCAGACCCTCTGACCACCATCAGAAGGTAACGTGGGTGAAGTGTCTTCCCCAAGAACACAACGACAAAGGGACCCAGCTGGAGCAGGGTTTGAGCCGCCGGCAAACCTCTGGTTGCAAGGTGAACGCTCTAGCTACTAATAATTAAAACTATTATATAGAAATGTAATTATATAATGTAAACAGATAAATACATAGGCTATAAACTGTCTGAATTGAGAAAAACTGAATTTTAGGCTTAATGGGTAACAGAAAAGCTTTATATAAGCTTACTTTTTAAAAAGTATTCTGTCTCGTTTTTCACTCAACCAACAGATATTATATCGATTAGAAGCAAAAGGTCTGCATCTCTGCTCTACAGCTATTGACAGTAATTGCCAAAAGTCACTTAACAGTGACTGTACTAACCGTCAAGTCAAATCGGAGCATGTATTGATCATGTAGTACACGGCTGTATTGGCTACTTCAGTCCAGCGTTGCCATAGGTTACAGTGTTTTGTGCAGAAAGGTCAGTGGATTGATATTCGTCCACTTCCTGTTTGTGTTAGCGGCTCACAGCAGCGGCCATCGTTTTCACACTTTTTAACCAATTCACAAAACACACTTGCTACACACATACAGGGGGAAAATCAAAAAGGTATGTCCACCTGTATAAGAGGCTGAATCACCGTCTGATCTGATGTCAGGTCTGCCAGCTCTGCCTTCAGCAAAGCATTGCTCATAGAGCCAGTGTTTGGGATCAATACCTAGTTATAGACGGCTCAGCCCTGCCCCGCTTCAGGGAGACGCCTCAGACAGATGCAGAAAAAGAAAACGAAGGTCTGACAGAGTAAAAGCTTTTAACCATCATGTATGAATCCATCATCGCTGCTGGCACAGAATGAGAACTCAAACCAAGGAAAGTCAAGGAAAATATGGAGAGGCACTAATATTCTTCTCACTGTTTTGGTCTCGCAGATTCAAGCTGAGCAGGTTTTCAGTTTTCGGCCTTTAAAGATGTGGAGTTCTGAGAGGTTCAGTTACATCACTGCTGGTGAATTGAAGAATTTCCCCTTGGAATCGCACTGAGTTTGCCACTTTTAGAAGAAATTGTATAAACAGTCTGATCATATGGGGCATATGATGTAATTGCATTCAAATTGTGACAATAAGGTCAAATGTTTCTTGTTAAATTTTAGTCTTGTTTGCTAGTTGCCTTCATGCTACACTCTGATGTCTCTTTCCCTGCTCCCATTTCTATTATCAACACTCTGTGTATATTTTTTCCACTTCTTTATGGTTGTAGAGCACCTTGTGATTTATATCTGGAAGGAAAAATAAACCTGTCAGTCATAACTTGGTCACCAATCCTTACTAACGTTGGCCCACATGTGTTGTACTTTCTGACTCATGAAAACTAAACTGACAGAGGTGCAGGGTGTACCCTTTGACTAGTGTGATAAAATGTTCATCTTGCACATTTTTTTGAGATTTTTCAACATTCCCAAAAGAGCATCACATCTGTCTGTACATCTATACCTGTCCTACAATAAATTACCCATTCTTTATTAAAATATTAAAATACCACAACAACCAGTGCAATAGTTCAGTTTCCTCAACAAAAACTCAATACAGTGATTTATGCAAAGTTTTTTGCATAAATGCATCATATTGACGTTGCATTTGTTTACATAAAAGAAACATGAAAATGGTCGAATTGCAATATAGTTTAGATTAGGTTTATTGAGCAACACGTGTTTTTATCTCAAAGAAATGCACTGCAGAGCATCTTACTGAACCTAAAGCAGTCACACACACACACACTGAACATTTCATGATTTTTCTTGCACATTATAAAAGCAGCTTACCCCCCTCTATAATCACAGATCAATGGGCATATCGGAGGCATGTTGACTGGAGATCGTATTACGTCTCTGCTGGATGAACCAAGACGAGGACAGCCTCAGCGTGTTGCAGGAGTTTCCCACAGCTCACGGCACTTCGCTGCATTTCATAAGAAGATTTATTATTATTTTCTGAAAACGTGAACTCAAAAGACATCAGGGAAGAGAAACAGATTTCTTCAGGCGTCAGCTATGCCCTACTCATCTTGGAAAGGTGTAATTGAAATGAAAATATGAGCCGACATTGATTTAAGACCTGAACATTTCAGTATTTTACGTTGTCCTTAACCTTGCCCTTAAGAAGACAATAAAAAAAGATGGCCGTTTCATCCCTGCTAAGGCTGCTTTGATGAAAGTTTGCTTCTTGCTTCATTCTCATGAGCCTCCAATAATTATAAAGCAGCTTTTCTTAGCTTAGTATAAGTACAGGAAATAGCTAGGAGGGATTTATTTGTAATAAAGCAACTATAGTACCAACTACTGTAACCTTTGGCTTCACCATTGATGCAGCTTATTCACCGAAACTCTCACAATGCCATCAATAAAGCTGTAAAAAGTGTGCCTATGTGCCCTAAAATTGCAATGAACCGCAGACCAGATCAGTAAATAAATAAGTTATTAACTGAAGTAAAACGCATGGACCTGTTTATGTCAGGGTTGGGGTAAGCGCAGGACCCAGGTGCAGGCGGATGGAGGCAGGGACAGGCGAGATGAAACCAAAAACAACTTTATTGCTGGCTGAACAGAACTTAGGGAGACACAAGACAAACAAGGACAGGTAAACGACATTAGGAACCAACAGGGAGTGACTGAACCAAACAGCGTATATAGGGAGGGACATGATCAGGGAGACGGGACACACCTGTGGAGGATTAGTGCAGGACACAGGTGGAGGAACATGGGAAACACAGGGGAACAGACAGGCAAGACTGAACACAAAGGGGGCAGGGCATGACAGTTTAGCTATGCAGCAGATTCAAAATCAGGGAGAACACAAATGAACATGTTAATACATCACAGTCTCACTGCACACGTCACAGTCTGCCTGTGAATGTGCTTTCAACATCAACATTACAATAAGGTAGAACTAGAAAAGATGCTTTTCCTGCGAAAAAGCAAAGTTGGAATGCTGAAAGCTGAAAGAGACAGCTGAAATTGTCCAAAACCAGCTGAAAGAAGCTCAAATGAGTGGAAATTTAGCTAAACTTTAAATATTTGCTGAAAATTTAGATTTGTTTAAGTCTAATGTAGCTTAAAGTTGTTAAATTTGAACAAATTTGTTGAAAATACCTGAATTGTTGAAATTATTGTACACATTTGCTGAAAAATTGTAATTTAGCTGAAAAGATTGCTTAAACATGTGAAAAAATCTTTAAAAACTTATTAAAAGCTTAATCTAAGCTGAACTGTGTAAATACAGTTCAATCAGTATAAGATAATTTAGCTGAAAAGATTGCTTAAACATGTGAAAAAATCTTTAAAAACTGATTAAAAGCTTAATCTAAGCTGAACTGTGTAAATACAGTTCAATCAGTATAAGATAATTTAGCTGAAAAGATTGCTTAAACATGTGAAAAAATCTTTAAAAACATTAAAAGCTTAATCTAAGCTGAACTGTGTAAATACAGTTCAATCAGTATAAGATAATTTAGCTGAAAAGATTGCCTAAACGTGTGAAAAAATCTTTAAAAACTTATTAAAAGCTTAATCTAAGCTGAACTGTGTAACCCTTGCTTAATTATTCTAAAGATTAGAAAAAAATATAGTAAAGGCATTGTAAAAGTGTGACCAGCTGATGAAAGTTACAGGTTTAAGAAGATGAACTATTTTAATTTGAGTTCAAAGGCTTAAAATTTCTTAATTTTTCATTTTAACTGTTTAAAATAGCTAAAAAGGTTAAATTTAGCTGAAACAAAAGTTTAAAACCTCTGAAAAAAATCTAAAAACCTGAACTAAAGCTCAACTGAAGAATATAAAGACATTTTAAGGGTCAAACACAGAGCTGAAGGATCATAAAATTAGGGACTTCTGCTGAAAGAGAAGATGATTCTTTAAAAACCGTAATATCTATGGCCTTAAGTAGCATATCTGCTGAAAAAGGAAAAAAATCCCAATATTTTGATGTATAACTTGTCTAAATAGGACAAACGGTGTGAGAGTAGGAACATTTTGTTCAGAAAGGTGCTCAAATGCAGTCGAAATCCATTACAGACTGAGAGAATCATAAACCAATCAGCCTGGCCAATCAGAAAGCACCAATTTAGCTGAGTCATGCTTAGGTGACATGCAATTTAACTATGTCTACCTCACACTGCTGTGTTTAACCTGGAAAAACCACTGTCCGAACAACTAGCTGCTATTCAAAAACGATAAGACATAAATAAAAAATTTAAACTTTGTGGGTGACAGGACACTTTCGAGGTGTTCTGTCTAAATTTCTGTGTGTCTACGTTAAAATTTGAGGGAGATATGACGATGGAAAAACAGGGTTCAGTGAAAGTTCAAAGACAGACAGATGAGGTCGATTAACATGAGAAATCGGCCCAAAAAGGGAGGATTTCTGCTGGCCTTGAGGTGATTTATGAACGAGCCATACTACCTATGGCCCAAACAACCAGATATTCTGAAACTAGACAAAAATCCCAACATTTTAATGTATAATTTGTTGATGTTCTTCAAACTGAGTGACTGTAGTGACCATTTGAAAGAAAAAGTCTCTCCTAATCCAAAACGTGCTGAGGGTTAGAGGGCGGTGATGACATCACTAGAGTGGGAGACAGGTTTGAGATTCACGATTCACTCCCGAACAAAGTTGTCCTGCTCCCACAGTTTTCACAGCACATGTATAANTAGTTTAATTTGAGTTCAAAGGCTTCAAATATCTTAATTTTTTATTTTAACAGTTTAAAATAGCTAAAAAGGTTAAATTTAGCTGAAACAAAAGTTTAAAACCTCTGAAAAAAATCTAAAAACCTGAACTAAAGCTCAACTGAAGAATATAAAGACATTTTAAGGGTCAAACACAGAGCTGAAGGATCATAAAATTAGGGACTTCTGCTGAAAGAGAAGATGATTCTTTAAAAACCGTAATATCTATGGCCTTAAGTAGCATATCTGCTGAAAAAGGAAAAAAATCCCAATATTTTGATGTATAACTTGTCTAAATAGGACAAACGGTGTGAGAGTAGGAACATTTTGTTCAGAAAGGTGCTTAAATGCAGTCGAAATCCATTACAGACTGAGAGAATCATAAACCAATCAGCCTGGCCAATCAGAAAGCACCAATTTAGCTGAGTCATGCTTAGGTGACATGCAATTTAACTATGTCTACCTCACACTGCTGTGTTTAACCTGGAAAAACCACTGTCCGAACAACTAGCTGCTATTCAAAAACGATAAGACATAAATAAAAAATTTAAACTTTGTGGGTGACAGGACACTTTCGAGGTGTTCTGTCTAAATTTCTGTGTGTCTACGTTAAAATTTGAGGGAGATATGACGATGGAAAAACAGGGTTCAGTGAAAGTTCAAAGACAGACAGATGAGGTCGATTAACATGAGAAATCGGCCCAAAAAGGGAGGATTTCTGCTGGCCTTGAGGTGATTTATGAACGAGCCATACTACCTATGGCCCAAACAACCAGATATTCTGAAACTAGACAAAAATCCCAACATTTTAATGTATAATTTGTTGATGTTCTTCAAACTGAGTGACTGTAGTGACCATTTGAAAGAAAAAGTCTCTCCTAATCCAAAACGTGCTGAGGGTTAGAGGGCGGTGATGACATCACTAGAGTGGGAGACAGGTTTGAGATTCACGATTCACTCCCGAACAAAGTTGTCCTGCTCCCACAGTTTTCACAGCACATGTATAATTTATACATCTCTGATTAGGGATTTTTGTTAGCTTTCAGAAAGTGTAACTCTCATGTCTGTGTGACTTACGGTTCTCTCACAAATCGACCTAGTTGGCTCAGAAAGTCCAAATCTGCTCCCATCTCTTTCATTATATTTTTGTCGATTTTTTTGTCTGACTTCTGAAATGTTCCTCGAGTTTAACTCGTCATATCTCAGGAATGGTTAAAGATATCAACAAGCTGAATCATTCGGGAATAGTTGAAAGTCTTGTGAGTCTTTTAAAAGTTGAATGAAGTTTATAGGTTGAAGTATGCTGAACTAGTTAAACTTTGAAAAATTGTTGAATTTTTTGAAAAATTTGAAGAATTTGAAAGATTTCAATGTATTCCAATGGGCCAAAAAGTTGGACAAAAAGCTGAATATCTTAAAAAATATTAAAGATTTCAAGAAGAAAAGTCATAGCCCGCATGTCCTGAAGAAGCTGAACGTTTTGATATATGAATTGTTGAAATTTGCTGAAAATTGTGGAAGGAGAAGCGAGGCAAAAATTGGCGGAAGCTGGAAGAAGAAGAAGAAGAAGAAGAAGAATAAAGAGAAACAGCAAAACAATAGTTGGAATGCTTAATCAGCATTCCAACTAATTAAAATGCTTGCATTCTATTAACAATACATCAAAGATTATGACAGCTGAGTATGTCTGTTTTTGTGGATTTTGGCAAAGCGTTCCACAAAACTATTGACTGCTCTGGTGGGGGGGGGGTCAGGCAGAGCAGCCAATCACATTTCAAGGGTGGCCAGTGTCACCATAGATATTAAAGGCTAGATATCTTACTTGCGCTGTTCATCAGTGGACCCTGATGTAGCTACACGGCGGCCATCTTACCACTGAGAGCTACCCCCTTTCATTACATTGCTGTCAATGGTGCATGCACTATTAAATACCTCTAACTTGCTCAATTTCTACCCGATTTTCAAACGGTTTGCTTTGTTATAAACGTCAGAGACGTGGCTGTGAAATATATTGATAATGGTCGGGAAACATAAAATGTGAAAGTATCTCAAGTCTATACATAATAAGGTTTGTAAGAAAGTTAACCATTTGTAAATCTGTTCATTTTTCATCGAGTTATGAGTGTTTTTAGTTAAGTTGATGCTCACCTTCCATCTGCTGCCATAGAGAGCAGAACGTCAGCTCTCGGTGGTAATATGGTGCTACCCTCAGCCACCACTGTAGCCCCGCCTCTGGCACTAAACACTGAGTGCTGAAGTTTTTATAGAAGTGAGTTAAAAATGACAAATTTTAAATATTAAACTTATGATTTAAACAAAGACAGACAGAAAATACTAGTCATAGGGGAAAGTCAGCAGAAAGATATTTTACATATTAGATTACTGCCTTCTTACTATAATACTGTCAGCAGATACTATAAATTATATTAGCATCATTATACAAGAATCTGATGCTGGATGGAATATTTTTAATATACTTACTAAAAACCATTCATTTTAAGTACATTTTCTGTTATATATTTGGACTTTTTAGAAGGTCAACCAGCTCTTATCAAATTTGGTTTTTATCGCCCAAATTAGTAGATGTTCTTAAAAAAACACACAACCAAAACTTAGCGTCTAACTTTAATAAATATTTGTGTATAAAAGTGTTTGAAAGTGCATTAATTTTTTAATAAAGTCCTTCCAAGTACTTGAAACTGTAACTGAAATTACTTAACAAATTTACTTATTAAAAGCCTTTTAAAAGCCATAAGAAAAACAGGCAACATAAGTAGGAGAAGTGAAGTTTGCCTTAAAAATAACTCACAAAGTCTTCCTTTTAATGCAATCAAAATGTGTAAATGTGAATGTCGTAAAAACATATTTAAAATTTCTATGTTCCTCGTCCTTGTTCCTAGCTAACCAATGCTGCTCACATTCACAGTAATGACATCAACCTATCCATTTAACATTTAAGATAAAAGTGCTTTTTACCTACTGCAAATAAATGTAGAAGTTGGCCTCAGCAATTAAAACTCTTCTGTTGAGGCTCCATAAATTTGTGAGGAAACAAACTGGTGCTTAAGAGACTAATCGATTCCATTCCCCTTTTACCCTCCCTCTCTAGATTACTCTCAGGAGAGAGGGAAAAAAAGCATGAAAAGGCATCACATAAATTTCATCCATCGACAAATGCTTTTGATTCTACCCATGCACAGCACAGCCCTGCCTAATCAAAAACACAAACTTCAGTCAGCGGAACAGAAATGGATCAAAAAGTCAGTTTCTTTGACGCTCGGCTCAGAACTTATTGATTGCCTTCCCTTTCCGTCTTGCCTTCTTTTTATTCCCTTCTACTCTCTCCTACAGTGAATTTTCTAAAACTGCTGTAATCACTGGCAATTTGCAGGGCACCTCGCAGCTGGACTCGTGCCCAATGCTGACAGACTGTGAGCGTGTCACTGGGACAAAAAGTATGCGTGGCTAAGAATAAAGTGTGCGCATTCATGAGGTTTTACATCAACTTGTGTTTGAAGAGGTCTGATGGACAGAGAGTTTTATAGAATAGTGATTGCTCAGGAGGGGGCATCCCTCGACTTAGATGTAGTCAGGGGACAAAATTGTACACACGTATATATTTTGAGTACAACATTCACTAGTTTTGCTGTAAAAGTCTGACTGAAGGCTCAGCATCCTTATCTCCCGCCACCTTTAATACCAAAGTTTTAAATTAAGATTTTATGTTGAGAAATGATGGAGTTATAGTCACAATTATTATCATTGTCTCAGGTGAAAATGCAACTATGACCCTCAGCTACCACCACACCAAAGTACAACTCAATATCTGTAGCGCTGACTGGGTTATAAATATTGTTCTGGTGCTAATGTGGATTAGCTGTGGCAGCCATCTTGAATCAGGTTGACCCCAGGAGTGAATTAGTTGTAGATGGACATCTATTGATTATCTTCTGAGAGTTTTATTCAAATCCATCCAGCAGTTCATGGTATATTTAGCCAGCACAATGGCAAATGGTTGACTTTAATGCAAAGTCTGAATCAAAAGTCTTGTTGGACGAATGTACTGAGGATGCTTCAATCTGCACCTATGCTAGCAGCTAACACACAAAATTCTAGCTAATATAGAGGAAAATGTTGATAGATGGTGCATAATTTAACATAAGAAAACTCAAATTAGTTCATAAAGCTTAAACAAGCCTGAGCTATGGGCACCTTGCATTTTGAGTTATAGCATAATCAGAAAGGTGAAATGTGGGCAGGTTTCCTGACAGACTACAATAAAACTTTCAGAAAGTAATCATTGGACATACACATGATTACTAGGGATGCTCGATATTGGCTTTTTTACTGATATCCGATATCTGATATTGTCTAACTCTTAATTTCCGATACCAATATAAACCGATACCGATATAAGCGTGGTAGCCCTCATTAAAAAAAAGACAAACACAGTATTTAATACAAGGTGTGCCAAATAAATAAAAATATCTCAAAAACTATACATTAGATTTGTTATATTTTGACATTTTGGGGGAGAGGAGAAGTAGCCGAACAGTTTAATGTGTAACATGTGCATGGTATTTAAAGGTCATGTGTGTCATCATTACAAAAACCGATACCGATATTTACCGATATTACATTTTATTGCCAATATCGGCCGATAATATCGAACATCCCTACTGATTACCTTTGGAGTTTACCCAGTTCAAGATGGCCGCCACTGCTAATCAACCTTAGCAAACACAAAAATGGCTCAACTTGGGCAGTTTTACAGATATGAGATAAGCTTTGATGTGTTAGTAGCTGAAAGTTTTTCACCACACAGACTCTAAAGAGCTAAAAGACTTGTCGTAGCTAACTTCATGCCAAATGTCTGGTGTAAAAGTCAGCACTTTATATTAAACTGTTCTTTTAAGGAATGCCAGGCTTTTAAATTAAGCATTTTGCAGCTAAGCTCTTAACATGATGTTTGGGAGTTTTTTCCCAACAAATAGCTTCAGTTTGGTTAGATTTTTGCGTCATGTATCTCTTAGATATAGGGGAGACCAAACATCTTCTTTTCCCCAGACATGTCCTGTTTCCACATTCTGTCCGGGACATCCGGGGGGTTTCACAGATTAATGAAAATGTACAAGTTTTATAGTTTTTCAATGGAAATAGACATTTAAATTAATTGGTGCGAATAAAGCAATCTGTCTTGTATGTGATGTCATCCTCAGAACAGACAGCAGGTCACAATGTTTAATTTGCAATCAAATTTTAGACACTACTTTGAAACATTTTCCCAAGATAGTCATTGGGACATAGTAGCTCAGTGGTTAAGACATTGGTCTCGTAACCGGACAGTCGTAGATATGAATCCCACTCCAGGTGAGTTATATACGTTTTTGACTTGTGAAAGCCTATCTAAAGGTTGGTACACACACAAAGAGTGCATACTTTAAATAGGTTAAAGTCTTCTTTAATTAAACAACATATTTACAGTCGTGTTTGACGAACCAAGTGGCCTCTTTTTCGAAAATCAAAATATGGCCTTGGTCTCTTAGATATAAACTCAAGTTAAAACAATTTTAAAAAACTGTTTCATAACCTAAACTTGAGTTTATATATTTTTAATTACAAATGTTCACTCTATACCGTTATTTGTCTTTTTTTTGTTTTGTTTTTGTTTCCAGGCATTAGGCGATTTTGTATATATATTTTTTTATAAAACGAACATACCAAAACCACATTGAACTAATAAGTGTTTTTGAAAGTACCGACACAAACAGTAGAATAAAATGGGTCACCTTTCAATGGAAGGTACAGCACTTTTAAGAGAAACTGTGGCTACTGCAGGTTGATTCTTTCCTGCCCTGCAAAGGCCACATCTGTCAGCATCAAGCCATTCAAAATGACTTTGTGCTACAGTAGCCTCGAAAAATCCGCTGACATTAGATCTGAGAGAGAGAAGGAGGGGGGTCTTAACACAGCTCTGGTTAAATTTTATATGAGTCTGAGAATTACGCTGTCTGGAGTGAGAAGTATGTCCTGCAGTTTACTGCAGTGCTGTCTCCATTTGTTCAGACAAATTGAGAATGAAATCGACACAAAGCGCCATATTGTGAGATGTAATATTGTGTAATTACATAATGAACCCTGAGAGACTGGATTATTAGACTTTTTACTGCCGCGAAGGTTGTAAGGACCATTGCTGAATGTGATTGCATCCCATTATTTTAAACTCTGATTGTTCTAGCTAAGCGTTTTCGTGTCTTTTGATGTTTTTGTTGCTCCTCTGTCTATAATGTGTGGTATTTTTATGGCATAAAACTTTAGAAAGCTGTGAGACACCCTTAGACCTTTATTGGTTTTTAACCAGGAATGCACCAGTGGTAGTTTTAGGGTGTTTTTCTCTTACGAACAAAAGGACACCAACTACACACACCAAAGAATCTTTCACTTCTAAACTCACAAGGACAATGGCTGGGTGCAATCTGTTTCATGACAAAAAAAAATCAATAGCTCCAGTAGCTAACAGATTGAATAAAATAAAGGCCATCTTGGTGCAATTAGCAATAAATTTGGTTATCATTAGAAAACGATACGATCATGCTGACAGTGCCAAAAAGGGAGGCTTTAATACCCCTTAAGGTCAGTGACAAAAAAGGGAAAATCTTTACTTTAGAGCAGCTACTAATGATATAATTTTTTACACATCAATGAATGTTTGACATCTGATCATTTATTATCCTTTGACAGTGGTAAAACTACCACGGGACTTATCCTGCTCCCTGATAAGGAGATAGAACTGAAATATGAAGACTATAATAGAAGGGGGACAACCTTTTTGTTGGGAAGGTTTTCCTGTACAGACCAGCACCTCCTTTTCATTTTTCTTTTTTTAAGACAGTCCCATGATGCCACTCGGTCACCCTGATGCTGGCTTTTTCACATGCACTAATGGTTTTCACCCATGGATGACAAGGGCAGATCGTATGGGCATTCCTCTCTGAGCGGCACTGGGGAGAACATTTTAATTGCTTTGGGTCCGTCGGTCATGATGACAGACTGCAAAAGAAACACCTCTGGGAAGCAGAGGACACAAATGTTATCCATCAGGTTAGGAGACGCCGTACATGCTGTTGTGGATGTTGGTGTTCGCGTCCAGCCTTGTGTTGTTGCGTTCGGTTGTTACTAGGGTTCTTTGCTAAATCTTATTGAAGCAACAAAACTATGGTGAGTTGTAAAAATAAATTAACAAAATGGAAAATGTTTAGCTAGCAATCGGACTCCATCAGAGATTTGACCCCTAACTTTAACCGTTTTTTAATAAACGGAAAAAATACGACTTTTATTTTTATTTTAAACAACAATGCACTTGTGACAGTTTTGTTGCCAGGTAAAACAAATATTACAAACAGCTGCTTTTATGTGGAAGCTCCGTGAAGTTTGTGTCAGTCAACGTGCTCTCTGATTGGCTACAAGTCGCACTCCACAGGCTGATTCTCAGGGGAAATCACTGGATTTCCCTGATTTGTGATTGAAGCGGTCCAGAGGTCCTTCCAAGCGGACCAGAGCACTCTGAACTCACCACACACAACAGCAATATCTGATGAGATTATCTCTGGCTCCATTACAGGCATCCTAAGATTGTCTAAAGGGGAGAATAGGGGCAAAAAGTGTCTTAAAAATCTTGCTGTGTGAACCAGCCTTGAATATACTGTCTGAAGTCTGATGGCTTCTATCCTGATACCTGGTGACATTTTGTTTCATGGCTTTTTTTTTTTTTTTTTTTT
>SSNR01000236.1:1018310-1032727 GCA_006937965.1 Callopanchax toddi
TTTTTTTTTTTTTTTTTTTTTTTTTTTTTTTTTTTGAATACTTGATGGCTTTTTTGTCTCATGGCTTAAATCCCTATATGTTTTTGCCCTATGGCTTTACCTGATGTATTTGTGTCTAATGGTTTTTATCCTGATACCTGATGTCTTTTTGTCTAATAGCTCCTTTATTGATACCTGATGTTTTTTCATCTCATGGACTTTTAAAATGATACCTGATGTTTTTTCATCTCATGGCTTTTTAAAATGATACCTGATGCTCTTTTAGCTCATTTCTTGGCAGCGGATTGTTTTTCAGCCTTCACTATGGCACATGTTTTTGGAGGCGGGGCTAGGGGCATTTTCCTGATACCTGGTGCTTGTTTGGCTTTTTTCTAATACTCAACACATTTTCGGCTAACGGCCCTTTTTTCGATACCTGATTCCTTGTCATCTGATGGATGTTTTCTTACCTGATGCTTCACCATCTGACAGATTTTTTTCCCCCATAAACGCTAATGCTTTTTCCACCTGTTGCCTGACATCTGCTCCTGTGTAGTCTGAATTTATTGATCCTATGTCCTAAAATGAAGTCTGTAGGTTAAAAAGCTGCAAATCGGTGTCATACTGTATGTCTGATCTTTGAGCGCTCGGGCACCACTAAAGCTGGTAACGGAAATAGTGCATGTTAAAGAAAAAAGTGAAAAATCTTTTTAGCAGCAGACGTTACTGCAATATCTAAAAATCACATATATCAATTCAAATATACAACCCTGAACCCCCCAGCAGGCTCAAACACATGCAAATGACAAACGTACAAGTTATTGTTCCATTCCTGTCCACAGGTGTTGAGCTTTGAGTAAATGTGTGTTAAATGTGTTCACGCACACACACACACTGGAATTATCACAAAGCTATTTATAGAGGCCGACAGATTTTCATTCAACATCTGCCATGAGCTCACACAAGAGGAGCTTTTTTTCCACCAAGGCGATTTATGAATAATTATGATGCATCAGTCTGGCAACATGAGGAGGCTCAGTCTCTAATTTTAACTTATTTACTACGCTGTTCCCACAGAAAACCGTGCAGCTGCATCTATTAATAGAATTGATGCCAGTTTCCGTTTGGAAATGATGATGTTTTTTCTGCTCTGATATAACGTGAACAGGTTGAGGACATGCATGTAGGCTTTTCATCACAGAGTTTCATCATTTATAAAAAGGGACAGACTGCCGTGAGCCGAGGCTGTACTTTCATTCCACTGTGGGGGTGTTTTTCCACCGAGTGTTGAGCCGTCTCAGACTGACAGGGTTCTCAACACAGCACAACGTTTAATGGGAAAAAGTGAGGAGGGCTCCTGACAGGTTGCAGTGGTCATGGTTTATTTGACAGGCGCCCCCGCTCATACCCCTGCCCGGTAACTGAGAGCCAGGGATGACGGCTGCAACAGCTGAACAACAAGTCAGCGGTGACGCCATCGCCGGCATCGTTTCAAGCAGCAGCAGGGTCAGCTGAGCCCGTGAGCGGTGATATACGCTGCTGTTTGTGCAGGAAGTTCTAAGTCAGTTTGGTTGGCACTCTCTAGACAGGAAGGAATGGCTTTTACAAAAGGTGTGAAATAGATCCAAATGCAGGACTGCATCCATAAATTCTCTTTAGAAAAACTGAAATGTAGGAATCTGGGGTTGCAAAACAAGACTTGACAAAAAGGAACAAACAGATCTGAAAATGCACCGAGTAAAACTAAGGACTATATGTACTGGGAGAGTGAACACGGGGGATTAAGGACATGTAAAAAGCAGGGATGGAGCAAAACCAAGATCAAGACAAACCCCCCAAAAATGCTTTTAAAACATAACAAAAAAACTCAAAATAAAAAACAAAGACCCCAAAGTATTATTTAATTTAGATTGTATTGTATGCTTACTTTTTAATAGCTCAAACTCATCAAATAGGAAAAACAGAGTACTTAAAACAAATTACTGCATTATAGCTAAGATAGTACTAACAGTAAAAGCAGTGTTGTTGATAGAAATGCTCTGAAGTTGGTCGTTTATATTACTCTGCAGGAATAAAATGCTCTAAAAATGAATATAAAACAAAAATAGAATGATTTTAAAACAAATCATAAAATCAGATACGATTTTACTGATCAGTTGATTATCAAATATTTAAAGTTTGCATGAAATTTTTATTTTTGTAGAGTTAAGATGTCTTGACCAGCTGACCAAAGTATTTTTGTTGGTATTTTCACCATTTGAGGTATTTTCAAATTTGCTACTTTTCTTCTTTTTTTATTTGAATAAATAATTCACCCATACATTTAAGCTGAAAAACACTGTAGTACCCATGCCATATATTATGAACATATATAGATTTATGTTTATGTATTATATGTAACTAAGCAGTTAGCATTGAGGCTAACAATAAACTACTTATAGGGAAGAACACTAGTCAGTGTAGGCAAAGAGTACAATCATATTTACATACGCACACGCTTATATATATATATATATTTATATTTTTTTGAATGTGTGTATGCGGTCTGACAGATTGTCTTGCTTTGAGCCGAGCTGTGTGTGTTCAGCAAATCACTTTAGGATTTGATTGTGGCTTCCATTAAAACTCTTGATTAATTTGAGGACAATCCAGAAGTTGCTGAAGCATGAAAGACAAAATTAAGAGGGGGAAGCGAGGAGAAGGAGGGGAGTGTGTGGGTGTGTTGGGTAGACACACATACACACACAGTCGGGGGGGGGGTAGATAAGCGGACAACTTGTCATGCTGTGGACCAGCTTTTACAGCACTTTTTAGTCAATGCATCCTGATACAGAAGGGTTTATACACATGTGACCATCAGATATGAGGTCATCTTTAACCCAAGGACACTTCAGCATGTGGAGTAGGGACATGTCTAGCAGAGGACTATGAGCCACAGCTGCCTCTGTATTTTAAACACAGTCAGAACCCTCTCTCACCATAACGGTGCTTTTAAGAATAAGAAGTAACTGCTTTCCTCTTGAGCTGCAGCTCCTCAGCTGATGCTGCTACGCTCCACTAGCTGTTCATTTTCTGGTGGCAGACATGTAATTTACAGCTGTGGTTAAAGGTGGATTTCCCTTTTTGTAACGAAAAAAAATCAGCACAGAAAACACTAGAAAGTAGTATTCCCTTGTTTTAGATCTTTAGAGTGGTTCATGGTGAAGACTTCCTACTCTACTGGCACATGCTTTTTTTTTTACTTCCATCCATTTTCCACTAATTGACCAAATTTGGGTCATGAAGGTAAAACATCCCTCTCCTCATTGACACAGATTAGCTGCTCTTGGGGTTCCCAATGTGTTCCCAAACAAGAGAGGATTTATGATCAGGGTGCACATATTTTTTTTAATGAGACCCTCAGTGGAGTATTTTGCATTGAGTCTCAGCTCAGGCTGCAGGCTGTTTAATGACGAGCTGCCTGAACGATAGCATGCAGACTTTTTATGGCAACGTGGTTTTAGTGAAAGAATGGCACCTTGCCATATGAGCAAGCTGTCAGACCACGTCGCTAAGAGTAGAAGTGAAACTTAAAGCGAGCTGCAGCTATAGCGCTAGTGCTCAAAGGAACTGGTATGCACTGTTACGGCCCCCGTGATTTGGTGGTGTTCAGCACCCCGGTCAGCACCCGTCAGCTGCCCGCCTCCTGCTCCGGCTCCATGTCCTGCTCCTCCCGTTCAGCACCATGGAGAGAGGCACACAGCTGACACTAATCAGCAATCCAGACGACCTCACAGAAGCAGCTCCGTTCATTCACTCAGGGGGTGCAGACCGGTGCTGTTGTCCCCCTTGGCTCTGGTTTGGTTCTGGTGTTGTTGCAGCCTGTGTTCGTGATCCTAGCTCTTCTAGTAGGCTGTTTATTGTCGGGCGTTAAGATAGCCTTTGGTGTAGCTGTCCAGTGGAGCTGTGTGTGTTCATGTGTCCGTATTTAACATTTCCTCTCCTTAGCCTCTTGGCCCCTTAGTTATTTGTAGCCTCCCCTAGTAGCTTTCTGCTATTATTAGTCCTATTATTATTATTAATTCTAGTGGTTTCCCCGTTTGGGTGATTCTCAGTTGCTACATTAGCTTTTTGTTTGTTTCTGTGCGGTGCCTCTTTCTGCCCCGTGATGATATAAAACATTTTATTACACCTGACGCTGGTTTTCCCGGCTCTTTTGTGTTAGTTCCCTGGGGTCCTAGACATTTTTGAGGACGTAACATGCACGCTTCATATATAGTGCTCATGCGCACTTGTGCACCGTTTATGTGCACCCCTGTTTATAATCCGTCCAGTCAGTTCTGGGTCTGGCCCAAAGACTCCTTCTAAAGGGACGTCACTGGAAACCCAACAGAAGGTGACCAGGAGGAGTCCTAGTCAGACACCCAGACTGCATCAGCTTGATTTACTTTAATGGAGGACTTCACTTCTAAAGGTGCTTTTAGCCACTTGTTTCTGCAACCCTATGTATAGGATCAACGACAGTCTAGTGTTTAGTGGAGGAATTTTGTCCCAATTGTTTTATAGAATTGTTTTAATTCAACCATTTTGGAGGGGTTTTCTTCCAGACTCCCAACCTGGAGGGAGCTTTCCACCTTATTCTTGTCTTTGGTGTTGAGTTGCTTAAGTATTTGTGTATGATCCGTTCCGAGAATACACAGGTCTAATTTTCAAGCTTAATTATTTACAAAATATATAAAGATCCCCACATTAAGATCTATTTTTGTTCCAGTGTGGCTGCAGGAGTTCAGAGTGCTCCACCACTCAGAAGGTTTTACTAGCCTTCCAGACTTTAAAGTCAGCTTTTCTAATTATTCTATGAAGCAAAGAAAATTATTTACTTGAAACCCATTTTAATTGCTCTTACCGCCTTGTTCTTTGGTGAGCACCAGGGCTCACCCTCGTTTCCAGAATATTAGAGTATACTTTTGGAGTCAAAGTATTTCTAAAGCTTTTAAATTTGATTAACCTGTCCATTCCTGGTGACGACAAGTCGCAGTCCAGATTAAGGTCTGAGACCGTGGTGAAAGAAAACGTCTTGGTTTATCCAAACTAACAATTTGAAATGTAGAATTTGTAAAACTACCACCTCATCATTAGCGATGAGTTCATCCTCTGCTTCTCTTCTTAAAGAGACAGAAATTTAGCTTGTCATAAATATGAAATCTACAAAAAAAAAACACTTTGGTTTCTGCCATGGAGTAAAGGAATTCCCCAAAAAGAGTCAGGACATAATTAGAGGTTAAAAAAGAAAACTTGTTCCTGAAGGCATATTTTAGTAAGAACAAAAGACTTTTTATTGTCTTAAATTCAAACGTGTTGATTTCAGAACTAATGCTCGATAACATCGCAAAACAAAAAATGGAGGTCAGTAAAAACGACACTGTTCAAAATTGCCTTTAAAAAAGTGCAGGAGACATCTCCCCCCCTGCACTGCACCCCCCCCCCAACACACACACACACACACACACACACACACACACAAAGAAACTTTTCAGGAAATTGAGGTTGGGGGGGGGGGATTTTTTTTTTTTTAAATAAACCCAGAATTGTCAGGTTTTTTGACTCTTATTTAATTAGTCGCCCATAAAACTAATGATAGATGAGCAAGATGACAAATAGAGCCGTCTTATGTAAAAACAAGACCATGATGAAAAACGTAGGTGCAAGGCTTTAGCCCGACAGTGATGATATGCAAATGCAAAGATTCAAACAAGACTAGCTCTCCAAGTCAAAACAAAAACAAAAAAAGAGCATTTTCTCTTAGATATGCATGAATTCAGCAGGTTTTTTCTACACTGGCCTGCAAATTAATACCCAGACCTCAAAGCAGATCTGTTTGCTCTGCTCAAGGGCACATTTAAACGTGTTGGCCATTCAGTTCCTCCCACACAGGTTTCCATAAGCCTTCTCTGTTGGCAGTGTGAGGATAACATTCCAGTCACAAGCTGCACTGACCTTTAAGCTTCCACTGTGGCCATTTAAAGGAAAGTGCATGCCGTGACCTCCCCTCTCACTGCCATCGAGCCAGGTGTTCATTCAGTCCACGGGATTGTTGGTGGCAGGTAAAGCTGCCATCAGTGCTCAGGAGATCCCTCGAGCGGCAGCTCCAGATGTTGGGGAACATTCTAAAAGCTCATCAGTCTGAGAAATGAAAGATGCACAAAGAGCGTGGAGAGCCACGCAGACCGTGATGTCTAAAGGCTGAAAAAAGAACGGCGCTTTGCAGAACATGTGCACACACCGAACGCAGACGATGAATTCTCTCAGGAGAGTTACCGAAGGAGCCATGCCTTTCTCCACATAGGACTCGTTGTCATGGCAACGCGCTAAAGCAACAGCTAATGGCCTTCTTATCAATTCAATCGAAAGGACTCTCAAGCAGAGTGACTCCTCAACCCGCCGTCCTACGCCGACGGCAGCAAGCGCGGCTCATTTGTCCACCTCAAGTCCCACAGAATTACACAAACGACGTCTTACACACACACACACACACACACACCAGAATGCAACAGCATCACTGTACATATGTGTGCTCTGTATGCATACAAACACGGTTCATCATTCTGACAGATTCATGAGAAGACTTCACTTTTATCTTTTTTCCTCACACGCACACACACACACACACACTCACCAGTGGAATCCATCTTCATTTGCCATGTTTGAAAGCAGCCCTGAGAATCCTCCATAACTCATCCTTTTGGTCTCTGATTCTCCTCGCTGCTCCTCTTTTCCTCAGTCGTACAAAGCATGAGCATTCCTACTTAATAACAATTAGTACCGCCTTTCCTGTTTAAAACTACTTTGAATTGTTTTTTACCTTAAAAAACATTCATACAAAAAATACACATTACCTCCTATAAGATAATCGCTCAAGGCAACACTTGGTTAGAAGACATAAGGTGTAGAAATGTTCACACTGAATGATTTTACACATCTATCACATTCAGTGTAATAATAATATACAGTAAAAATGTCTTACACTCATCTCTGAATAATCGTGTGCCTCAGATGTTTACAATACACCCGTGTGGCAAAATAATAACAATAATAAATCATAATGTAAAGTATGCATGAATCATTGATAGTGTAATTATCCAGTATAGTATATATCATAGTCTTTTATGATCTCCTGTGCATTCACAAGTTTTCTCCGATTCTCCAGTTTTCTTACTACAGACCAAAAACGTACTCATTAGGTCACCTGATGACTCTAAGTTCATGTGAACGTGGACGTTTGTTCTGTCTCCTGTGTGGACCAGTGATGGACTGACAGGATCAAGTCGGTATCAATGGATAACAAACTGTTTGCAGAAGGATTTGATCATTTTCACGCAGATGAAGTGTGTTTGATAAATCCCTAGACCAGTTTTGAAATAGGTCACATTTGAGTTATGGCTGGACCATTTTATTACCATTCATTACCAATACAGCTATGGCCAAAAGTGGTTTTTTAGGGGGTTTTATTGGTGGTGATTTATTATTGACTGCAAATTATTTGTTGGGTTTCCTGATGCTCTAAAAAAAAACAATTATACAGATGATCATCTACTTCCTGACAAAAGGAGAAACTCCAAACCATAACACTTTCACCACTGTGCCTTATAATGTGTATGGTTTTTCCAGTATAAAGATGCTTTCTGGTTGCTCTATAAAGATTTATTGGGATAGATCAAAAACATATTTTCCCCAAATTACCATTTTTAAAGAATTATTTATTTATAATGTAGCATTTTAAAGTGAAAATCTCAGCACATTCAATGTAAATGCAGTTTACATTTACAAAGGTCCACAGCATACAATAAAACATGTTAGAAAAATGAATATGTTACCATACAGCAGCAATGACTCAGTAGTAGTCAACACCTGATCATTTTTTTGCCCTCATTTATTTACACAGACATCAGCATTACTTAAAGGTACACTATGTAACTTTTTCAAATTTTTAAACCTTTTTCTTGAGCCAGTCTGTGCTAATATGACTCTTTACAGGGTTAATGAAAAGTCACTCAGCCCCATCTGCTGCTTGTGTCCAGAATACCACGATTACAACTTCTGAGTCTCTGGTCCGGACTCTCATAAAGCCATGTATCCTGCGAGGGTTAGGCTAAACCAATGTGGCTAGCTGGTATGCTAGCACCAGAGTGTTTTTAGCTCATGATTCCTGATTTTTTTTCAATCTCTCCCTGCTTGAACACAGCTGATTTCTTTGAATGAACCACTCCAGTAGAAAGCAATGAAGGCTGAGGAGACATTTAACAGTTACATTTAGGTGTTTGAGCAAAGACAGTGCTAACATTTTTACAGCAGTGACTTAAAATAGACACTAGGGGGTGCTAAAACAAGCCAAACTGCATAGTGTGCCTTTAAAAACTTGTTTCCTATATTCCTATGTTAGTAGCTCTGGAATAAGCCAGCTTAAAGACTGTTTTTCTGAACCAAGTGGCAGGGAAAAAACTAGAATAATAATAATAACCTTGGCAGAGCAGGAGGGAACCATTCAAAAGACAACAGAGACTGACATGACAGAAACAGCTCAGGTACAAATGATCTGATTATTAACCTGAGAAACAGAAGAAAGGGAAGGCTGGTTACTGAATGAGGACGTACAGATTATCATCAGGTGTGTTTCAGGAGCAGGAGCTAAGGAGAAAAAACTCAGAAAACAGACCTGAAAATACTAAGAATTAAGTTATCCAGAAAGTCCCAAAAAATCTAAATAATTATGTTAAATTCTTTGTGAATTTGCAGCAGAAATTAGCTGCAGATTAAAGCTGCAAATTATGCTATCTGATTTTAAAAAAGTCCATTTAGCAAGTGTTCAAAACCCGCAGTCAGTCAGTCAGTCAGTCAGTCAGTCAGTCCTATGAAGGCTTGTGTTTGTGTTACAGTCAGACGTATCTCTGCATTCGTCTGAGTCTGAGTGCAGTTATTCTGAGTGTGATTAATACTTTGGCTGACAGCAGAGCAGAGAAACAGAATTAAATTAGAAAGACAATTACATTTAGCCAAGCCGTACCTGTGCTTTTCCTACAAGAGGCCCAAAAGGAAGAAATGAACACGCATTAGCGGTATCATGTAAACACTGTAGGGCCGGTGGTGGATAAGGAGGGGAAATTATACGGTATAAGATAAGCATTCTTTGCTTATGTAGGTTGGAGTGCTTAATGTATTCATGAAGAATTTAAAAACCTGGGTGGACTAATAGGGTCTGCGTTTAGCTAGTGAAGCTAAAGCTAAAGCTAGACTGGGCTATGCTGAGCCAGCTGGTAACAAGAGAGTTGATAAACCAGTGCTATCCTGCGGGAGCTCATTAGCTTAGCATTGTGCCTCTGTGTTCCCGCTTTGAATGAACGGGAGCACAAAGACAGAAATAAGCACTTGTTCTGCTGCCTCCCACTGACCATTTCCTCCCTTCCTGTCCTCTTCATCTCCTCCCACTTTTCTGTTTACCGTGACTCTTCTACAAACTCTCCCAGAGTTTACTTCCAAGTGCGTCGTTTGAAAATCAGCCCACAAGTGCCCATCAGTGAGCCTGGACAGCCTTTTCAGAAAACCTGGCTCCCAGTTAAAGAGATGCCTCGCTGCAGTTCTGAAGCCACTTCACTCCACTTTCTTTTCCCTTTTCCCTTCCACTGTGCTGGCAACTCAGACAGAAAAATAAAGCCTTCTCTCTGGTATAACAATTTCCTCGTTTCTGTTGAGGCTTTTTGTGCACCATCTGCTTCTCCCTCACAATTAGCCCGTTACTGTGACAGCCAGAGCAGCGGCGGAGCTACATGTTTCCTCTCTGGTTGCAAACCTCGACAGTCAGGGCGCTCAGGTAATAGATGTGTAGAGGTGAAAGCCGGTATACCGCTGGAAACGATGCTCTGCCTTGAGCTGGTGTTGCTCTTTGACAGCACTGAATCTAACCATGTGGATCCTGATATGTGGACTTTAATTGGCAGAGTTTTTAGCAGGCATCTAAAAATGTATGGGATGTCATTAGGATAGGAAGCCTTCTTAACTCTTTAACTTCCACACCAAGAAAAAAGAAATGCTTTTCTGTTGTTGTTGATTTAGGCCAGTGCATGAAGTTTACTGTATTTGTGTATTTTCAAGGTTTTTAAAGTGCTTGAATTTCTAAATAAAGTCCATAAAAGTGCTTCAAACTGTAATTTCGTGTGTGTGCATGCGTGCGGTTGTGTGTGTGTGTGTAAATCATCACCAGTTTAAGGTCTTAAAAATCTTGAAAATTCATCTTGAAAGTGTTATAAATGTGCTTGAATTTGATTTTGACACGTGTTTGATACCTGTAATGAATAATAATGTAGAACTTATAATTTATAATAAACCTTGATAAATATTTCTACTGAAACATCATCAGATATTTTCCTTTTTTTTCCCAATGAAGTTCAGTTCATGCCTTAAGATATAGGGACGGTGGCCCAGAAGGTTCAACAAAAACCCACAACGCAACAACAAAAGTCACAACACAACAACAAAACGCCACAATGAAAGTAATAATAAAACAGAAGTTGTGGTTAACAGGAACTAAATCTCAACCTCACCTTAATTTTGCTAAAATGTAAGTACATGAGAGACAACAGCGTTCAGATCACGGTATAACATCTTGCTTTATAGTACTGGGCCTTGCAGTTGTGTGTACCCAGGTGTGTGGTTACCATGGTAACCCTAATGAATCACTGGCAGCAACTTTAACATTTCAATTGATCTTTGTTCTTTTTATGCTTCTCACAAAATGTATACATCAAAACAAGCATGTTTCACAGATTACCACATAAACCTGAGGACACTGTTGGAATCTATATAGAAAGAAAATAATGGGATTTCTGTTTTATCAATTAGAGCAACAACTAAATTCTGTTTTTGATTACAGGGTTGGAAAAGAAAATGATAGGATCTAAAAAAAAAAAAGCATGTTTATAAACTGATTTTACATCTTGTACATGTAAATTATTTATCAGCTCTTAGGGAGCAGAATACCCCGATCGAAGCCCTCACGTCTTCACCGCTGGGAATTTTCTTGCGTTTGAGGAAGGAAACTTGTCACTGCATTCCTCCTATCATAAACTGCTTTTGATCATTTGCAGACACAGGATATCATGCATTATTCTGCTTCACAAATACACACTTTTACACGTCTGCAGCACAGCAGCTTGATCGATTATTAATCAGGTTTGCCATTGTGGGCCACTTTTACCTCCAGGAAACCTGCTTAAGTGTCTACCTGTGAACAGAAATAGAAAAGCATCATACACTGTATGTTATATGATATTGTAGTCGTGCATAAATATATTTAAACCCCCTAATCACTAAGGTTTAGAGTAAAACCTGAGAGTATGATTTGCACAACACTACAGAGGGAAGTCAATCCACAAGCTGCTCGGATCAGCAGAGGAGAGTCAGAGATCAGAGCCCAATCCTCTCCTCACACTACACACACACTCAGAGCCAGAATGAGGAATATGTGTCAAAACTTTGCAAGGGCACAGATGCAGCGAAGGGGAGAAAAGGCAGTTGTAAAAAGAAAAAAATACTACTAAAAGACAGGGAGAAACTTCCTGTCGTTGGCGTCGGTACAGTGGAGGGGACGCTCGCTCCAGAGGCGAGAAGATCTTTGAAGTGCAGCTACATCAAAGTACATTCTCCTTCGTACCCGTTTTTAATCTCCGTCTATCCCCCTCCAGTCATCACTCTGTCTGTTTACAGCTCTGGCTCACTGAATGAAGTGACTAACACACACTGAGGGCTTTGTCTTCTGGGGCAACTGGAAAATTACACACCTATAAGCCTGAAGCTGCAGGAGCTCCCGCTGCAGTCCAGAGGTTAGGAGGAGCCTGATCTGACTGGAGTGGTCCAACAAGGGAACAATCTTTGTTTGAGATGTTCGATTTACAGTAAAAACATCACTATTGACCTAATGTAGGGACCATATACTGCAACATTATGGCTTAAAATATCAATGGTTTATGTGAATAGGTAACCCAAGATGCATCTCTGCTTTACCATTTACAGAAATAACCAGATCATCCACTTTGTCCATTCATCCATTTCTCCTTCATTCAAGGTCCTGTCATGAAGGCATCAGGTTCAAAAGGAAACTCAGATCTCCATCTCCTCAGGGACCAAGGTCAGAAAAGATATAGAAGCCCTCCAGCAAGCTCTGAGTCTGCCCTGGTGTCTTCTCCCAGTGCCTGGAACTCCTCCAGAGAAAGGCAACGTAGCGAATCACCTGAACCTCTACAGCTTCCAGTGAGGAGGAGCTGCAGTTTTACTCTGAGCTCCTCTCTGGATGATGACACCTCTCACCTTATCGCTGAGGCAGAGCTCAGCCATCCTATAGAGGAGACTCATTTCTGCTGCTTGTATCCACGATAACATCAAGATCTTTGTTTTAGACTTATAGTTGCTTCTCTAGACTGGAGCAACACAGTCATTATTGATCTATTTGGTTCATCTCTCACTCCACCAATTATCTCTCACTAACGAGGCACCAAGATACCCAACTTTCTCTGCTTGAGGCAGAGAGGCTTATTTGTGACCTGAAAAGAGCATTTCACTTCTTACCAATTCCAAAGAGCCTGATGGAGGACAACCTGAAGGGAGACCCTCCTGGAGACAGGCCTGGGATGGTGGTCGAGCATTGGCTCCAGGGGTCTGGCCAAGCACTGGGAGAATATATTGGCTTTAATTTTGTACAGCAGATGTATGCAGAGACGTTCTGTCCATCAGTCTTTGATTATGATGATGCTTTCATGAAGGTGATCCACTTCATGCAGGAATACTAAAACTAAAGGAGTACTTGGAGCTCCTTGGCAGATTTCTAACCACTCCTATCATGGTTGCCTTTAACAGACTTTTGGGTCAGTTCAAGCTCTATTTTTGAATTTCCAAAAGCTCTGAAAATACACTGAGTGTTTGGCTGTTGCATATATGTGATAATTGGTTATAACAGGAAGAAGATGGAACTCAAAACTCTTTATTATAATTTAACAGATTTATACACAGTGTAAACACATTGGAAGCACATCAGATATTGGTGGGAGAATATATATTTTTGGGGGGTGAAAAATATTATAAACTACCAAACCATCAAATTAAAGGAGATATGAGTAGTTTGGTAAACAGTGTAGCTCTTAATGGGTTTTTTTTTTCATGCCTCTTAACAACGTTCTAACATAGTATAGCTATAAATACATTATGACGATTAAAAAACCCAAAAGAAATCAATAAAGTGGTTGTCCCGCAGTTCTCTAAAAACCTCAGCCAATCATACGGCTTGGACAGAAAGCAACTATTGGACAATCTGTCTGTCTCACCAAAGCACCGCACTTCCTCACTGCTTGGATCCTCCATTAATGCATCCTGGAGCATTTTTCAGCAGAACATCCCGGAAGTGAGAGAAGGACAGAATTTTTGTAAAACGTACCAGAGTCCCAAAAAGAAAAACACCTTGTCAGCTAGCAGAAAACAAAAAACGTTTGGACGTAGAAAGAGGAAAAACCTGGGGGAACGTTTCAACAGCTGGTGTTTTGCTCTTTAATGTATCTGTGGCAATACGCGGCCCCATGTTCGTAGGAGGCACGGCGTACAGATCATACCCGACGGGAGGGGTGAGAGCTCTGAGACGTGTTTGTGCAAAATAGCTAGCTATAGCTTGTTTTGAAGACTCCTCAGTGAACCTTTAAACCTGTTCATTCAGTTCTTTTTTAAACTCGGAGTATCAAATAATATGCTCTAAAGCTCTTTGCATCCTAACAGCAGAAAAACAAGACACTGATTTCTGTTATCGTGACCTTTAACTCTCATTTGAATGTGTGCAGATTGAATATGGTTCTCTTCAACCAGCAGACAGCAGAGCAGAGACGTGAACAGAAATGTTTAGAGCTGGTGGAGGAAAAAAAACACAAACAGCACACACACACACACACACACACACACACACACATGATCTCATCCTTCACACCAGCGTGTGAGATGAATTTATATCGTTAGATTGCCTCTTACAGCTATCCTGTAATAAACCTGGCTGATCTTTTTCACACCATCACCTCATTTATCTGTCTATGTGAAAGAGGATCAATTACAGGAACGGAGCTGATGAAGCTGAACAACTCAGATTTAATCAGATTGTATAAAAAGTGTAGAATATCGACATGTTTTAAAACTTTTTTTTTTGTTTTAAAGACAAAAACAGGAGAGGATCGTATGTTTTCTTCTATTTATTAGTAAACAACAACCGGTCCACACACAGCAGTATACCATCCTCTAGTCTAGAACACATCTGTAGAGATTCTGTGGTTTGTTACCAAGCTCTGTGTGGTCAGAGAGAAAATGCTTTTTCATAAAATTCATTCTTGTTCAGTCTTCTTTTAAATTGTACTTGTAACCAATACAAGGTTGCAAGAAAA
>SSNR01000237.1:0-18002 GCA_006937965.1 Callopanchax toddi
TAGAACATTCTTATGCTTGTACTTTGTAGATAAGTTGTAAAACATCCAATGTTTTATATTTTGTTCATTATCTTTTAGACTTTTAACATTCTTACTATGTGTGTGTGTGTGATGGAGAGAGAGAGACACAGATAAGGGAAAGGGGAGGTGTGAGTTGGGCGCTGAAACGGTGTCAAAAGGTCACCATCCACTGACTGGGCCTCAGAAGTAGAACTCAGTGGCTGACATCAGATCTCAGGGTTCTAACACGAGCTTTGATCGGCTCTAACCAAACAGAGCAAAAGGTTAGATATTCTTACTTGTAATTAATCAGAGAACGTATAGTTTTTAAAAACTATTAGATAAAAAAAAATGTGTGTGTGTGTGTGTGCGTGGAAACTCACGATTTTTTGTTTTTGAGAAAAATAGCTTGTGTAAACTTAGAATGATAAAGTAAGTTTTTGCATAATCGAAACTTTGGATCTGTAAGAAAACTGTGGCTGAAACCTTTTGGAATGCTGATTCTTAAGAAGAAAGTGTTGAAATATATCTGTTTTTTGGGGCGAATGGGGGATGGTTAGCATAGGAAAAAGGGAGGGGCGATGGAGAATGGGGAGGGGAAATGCGTGGGGAAGGTGGTCCCCATGGGGGAGGGGTGCTAAATGGGGGAAGGGCGGTTCCCTCGAGGGGTGGTTGGGAGGGTCCACAGGTGGGGTTTTTAGATATCCCTCACAGACAAAACATCATTCCAGCAGCGACATGAACGGAAAAGGGTGTCGATCTGGTCGGCGACTTCGTTTATTGCGTTTATCCAAGCATCGTACGGGATAGCCAGCAGGACCCTGAACACTCCGCATTCCATATTTACGGTTTCGAGGATGAATAAGTCAAATGGTGTCTTGTCATCGAATTTACGTATACACGCTCGGAAAATCCACTGACCGTTTGTTTCTTTTTTTCCTTCCCAGACTGCGCTGAAAACGAGTTCGGTGTTGTATGGAAAGTTCAATTTTCTCTGCGGTAGTGAGTCATGCTCAATTTTCACCATTTTCTCTGGGCATGTTGAATGATATTTCATCCGTTTGGCCTCGGTTGGTGAGTCTTCTTCTTCCTCTTCTTCTTCTTCTTCATTGTCACGAGGAACCACATCTCGGAGAATTGCCCAGTCGTTGTAACCGAGAACCCCTATTGACGAAAGATGCCCGAGTGGATCATCATCTTTGGTCTGGTTAAACCATAGTTCTCCTCGGTCATACTTGAAATAGTAATACCATGACTCATCCAGTCCGTATTCCGATAACGACCATTTCCGGTACAAAGGTTCTGTTGGTGGCGCTTGTCTCCTACGCAGTTGCATTTTAGTTTTCCCGTGAAAAGGCTCATCGGTCGGAGTTTGACCGATCGGTTTCTTCTCTTGGGTTGTAGAGGCAGTTGTTGGATTCTTGTGGAGAGTTGTAGATGTAGAGGCATCAGCCATTGTTGGATTCTTGTCATGAGTTGTAGAATCAGTTGAAGCCATGCTAGCCTGTTTTTTTATGTCTGCCGTCTTGTAACCGTGTTGTTTTTACAACAAACTAGAACAAAATTGGTCTATTTAAAGTGTAACCGAAACTCCTCCTCTATCCTCTGATTGGGAGAGAAACGCAATATGGGGGGAGAAGAGTGTTGAGTCATGAGGGGTGGGTCACCATGCCAGGGTGATGAATCACTGTTTCTTAAGGGGTGGGTGGTTCCTGCAGGGAGATTCACGCCCCTGGAGGGGTGGGGCTCCGCACATCAAAAATTTTTTGACATTTAGTTTTTGGGGGTCAAGCAGTTCCCATGGGTCAGAACAAAAGGTTTCGCACCATCCATCAAATTTTGACATTTAGTTTTTGGGGGTCACCGATTCAAACAATAGAGGTCACGAACAATAGGATGTCGAACAATAGAGGTCAAGCGGACAGGAAGATCAAAGGGTTTCAAACAATAGAGGTCAAGGGGGCGTGGCTGGAGGTCACGAACAATAGGATGTCAAACAATAGAGGTCAAAGGTCACCATCCATCAAATTTTGACATAAGGTGGTGTATATTACTCTCTTATAACTATTTTCTTCAAGAAGTATCTCCATTCACATATTAGTGATTGTTTGATATTCATGCATTTTTCTGTTTAACAAGCTAGTTTATTAATGCAGTGCTTTTATCTTACTACTCTAAAGCATTGAATGCAGTAGGAAAAAAGTAGTTATTGCTCAACAAGCTGCAGTTGCTTAATATTCCATTTTTTGTGTGGTGTTTTGGCTTTAAATTTGTATAAGCGTGTTCCCTTTATGACAGGAAGCATGCCTCATGTCACTACCTGATGGGTTATTTTTCTTTTGTCCATAACAAGCCTTCATCTAAACCAAGTGGAAATGGCTGTTCCTGTGTTGCTTGGATAAGAACACAGGGCTGCCAAACGGCCTCTTAAAAACCAACTCAGCTCTGCTAACCCCCTGTGACTATGTGGACACAATGACTATCATTCAGATGGTCAGGGTTGCTGTGGCCAGGAGCTCTGTTGTCATTTAGAACATGTAGTTGAACCCTGTCTTTGTGTGCATGTTGGAATAAGCTGTCTCCACATGAAGACCAAGGGAGGTCCAATGATGGTTTATACTTGAGAAGATGAGTGAAGGGTTCTGCAGGGTGTGGCTCCTCTCACATGGTTAGAGATCAGCCTCTGCAGCACAAGGGCTAAAGATTACATCAAGTTTTTCCATGTAACCCTCATGTTTCTTCTATATCCTGCATCGTGTGGCGAGTATGTTGGAAAAAATTCAACATTGTTGCCTCAAAATATATACAGAATGGGGTTTTTTGTTTGTGAATTAGTTAGCAGTAAAGTGCTTATGCTTATTCAGATGTATGTGAAGTCACTGTATGTTCACGTCTCTGATCAGTTTGCAAAGACTGACAGTCCACATGACTGCCGGTTGCTTCTTTTCTAGGCCACTAACTCACATGTATTAAGGGTAAGGCTCAGCAGAGCATGACAGCACTAATATGGACCCAGTCTGTATTAGCCATTCGTTTTCTTGACCTTAATCGGCTGTAGCAGCGTGTTGGACTGAACCTTGTGGATTCTTGAAAAAGATTCTCCTCATAATCAGGAAGGTTTGTGTAAACATCTCTTTGTATTATTTATCAGCTGGATATCAAGAGAGCTGTTGTCTTTGTTTGGCAGAGAGTTTATTTTGAGACGGATGACAGACATGTGATAGCAACTTCCTCAAACTTAAGCACATGTGGTGCAAGAATTTGGTAAAGGTAGAGGACTGTACTGCCACAAAGAGGAACTGAACCTCAATAATTTAGAACTTTTTAAAACTTTTGATCCTTAAACTGATTTTAAAATCATTTTTTAGGCACATAGTTGCAGAATATCAAGCTTAAAAGATTAATTATTTATCACAGCAATGTCTGTTTATACAAAACATTTTAGCCAATAATTCTGTACGTGACAGGAACTAGATGGGATGAGGTAAAAAGAGGAGAATTAAGGAAACATAAATCAAATTACACAAACCACATACACCATAGATGCAAACTGCTGGACCACATCTTCTGACTATTTGTGAGAGGTGATGGGTACTGATTAACTTGTGTTGATCACATTTAAGTCAAATTTGTCAATGTTGAATGGTAAATGTGATCAGTCCTACTATGAGTCAACTTGGAGCATTTCTTTATACTGGTAATTTCACCTGTTATGTGAATTAGCACTGAGTTGTTAAGATGAGTTTTGTGTATGGATACTGTTGTAGTTATTGCAGTAGTTCAGCCTTCTGCTGGGTTTAATCAAAGTACCCTTTAGGTCAGAATCCAAAAACCACAATTTGGTTTCCTTAAAACCTACGAGCCAGGGCCGTAGGGATGGCAGATGGTTGTGTGTACTCCTGGCAAAGTCTTTTGTTGTGTTTGTGCAGATACATTATGTATGCACATGCAAGTGTGTGTTCATTTGACATAATACTGTTTCTGTGAATAGTTAATGATAGCTGCAGTCCCTTTAACATCTCCAGGCCCATGGTGGGCTGAATTATTCACATGGTTTCAATAAATACCAGGACACCCTCACAGAGTGGTGTGGGTGGGTCTGTTGGTGTGTGTGTGTGTGTGTGTGTGTGTGTGGTTTTAGGTCGTGTGTCTGTGGTTGTTGAACATGACTTCTTTACGTTCACCAGGTACAAGCCGAGGCACGTGGAAGAACCCAAACTCACATCTTTGAAAATTTGTCCATGAGCTAAATCAATATCCTACTTATTAGCTCTTATTAGCTCTTCAGATGTGCGATCAGTGGAGGGGCATGGCGAGGTGAGGTCCAGATGGAGCCAGCATTGGGTCCGCACTGAGGAGCAGCGTCTTCACAGACGAACTCGCAACAAACACTGGATCTCCCACTCGACTTTCTTCACAAATCGCACACTGCACTCTTTGAGATGACTCGGGGCTGAAGGTGCTGCAGCGGTTTGGGTCTGAAAGCAGTGCTGGTTCTGTTCAGTTCTGTCAACCTCACCTCGTCATGCCCCTCTCTGGCTTGCGCTGCAGTCAACCCCCCCCAAGAATTGGTAAAGGGATTGTTAAGAAATTGGATTGATAAGCAGAATCAAGTGGCATTGATTGATTAAAACTTATCAATCCCCTCCACTAGTGGTGACACTGGCTTTAAACTAGTAATATTAGTTAATCTGAGGCTGATGTTTGATTATATGCTGAACATGTCTATTGCTCTAGTCTCAGTTTAGAGATGCACATGTTGCCATGGTGTGGAAATATGACATGGCTCATTGAAAGTGCAAAACTGTAGAATAGTTCATGTAGAGTACCATTACAGACATGAGATGAATCACTTGTTTTGTTTTTTCAAGCATCCACTCATCCAAAGGGTTCTTAAAGCGAGACCGGCTGTGAGTAAGACCTCAAATTATATTAACACTGATGTGATATCTTGTGGACCTATGTGTCACAAGTTAGCATTTCAGAAAAAGAATATGTTTACAGTTAAGGCATGCCCGTGCCCTGTGTTGTTGGTGATCCATGAGTCACTGCATTTAGGCGTGTCGCCTTCTTCAGGGCACATCAATCTGTCAACAGGAAAGTGAGAGAACCTGTTTTAGCCTCAAAGTTTTGTAGGTTCATCCAAAGTGACTCATAATAAGGAACCAATGAGTGTCGATTTTATGATATCAGACTCTGTCTGTTATTTGGCACTACATTCAGTGTTGTTATCCACTTCAACAACCTATCATGTTATTTGGGATGATGATCAGACATCTGTCTGAAATTTCAGTCTCTCTCATTTCATAAAGAGCCAGACTGTGACACACCGATGCTGACTGATGTGCAGTGCGATCTGCATTTTATTGGCTAAATCACAAACTCAGTTTTTAAAAACAGAATACACTGAGCTCTATCTGTGGAATTTAATGCAAAATCCTTCAACCTATGTCAGTTCTAGGGGGGGCCACAGGACTAGTAACGCTCAAGAATGCTCTTGTGAATATAAATAGACCTAGCTGGCAAGACAAATTCGCTTTCATGCCTGAGGAGGAGAAAACAGCCATCTCGTTGACACAAAAGCTGTGCCATTATTGCAGAGGGGGCCACTCTTTTAAAGTCTTAAGGAGTCAGCTATAATTGTGTGTGTGTGTGTGTGTGTGTGTGTGTGTGTGTGTGTGTGTGTGTGCGTGCGTGCGTGCGTGCGTGCGTGCGTGCGTGCGTGCGTGCGTGTGTCTCCTGGTTAGTAGGAGGCAGCCAGTGGTAAACATATCTTTGACTGACCAGTTCACTGGCTGGCTGCTGTGTGATTATGAATGCTATACTCATGAGCATGAGCTGTAAAATACCCCAACCTGTTAGGAGTTGCCCTCCTGAGGCCACTCACTGTTCTGTCAGACCTGCTGTGAAACTTGCAATAAGTGTGTTAATTGTTAAAACATCAGACCAGTAAGTACTTTCTTTCCCAGCAGGGAGCTTATAATTTTTCCTCAAGTCAGTAAACTACAACAAATCCACAGCTGAATTCAGTCATTTAGGTTATTTTGCAAATTCAGCAACTTCAGAGATCAACTTTTATTTTTTTGACAGCAAAAGTGACCAAATACTGTTATAAACTGAATAAAGGAGTAGAACTGTGAGAACCAGATGGCTGTTATAAGTTCTATCTGAATGTGGTCTCTTCAGCTGATCACCCACAGCTGATCGTTGAGGCCTTTTAAGTGGGTGTGAGGAACATGAGGTATTTTTTCAGCAGCTGTCCAAATTCTATATATGAAAACTGAGTCTTGCATTCAGCATTTTTGCTTTAAATGCACAATGTAAGTTTTGATAAGGTCAGCTGCTTTCATCGTCGTTAGCTTTTTAAAATGCTCTGTTTAGTGTTTGTCTTATTTTGGACATCTGCCTTACATTTGAAAAGTTCCCTTCCATCTTGTTCACGGGCCAAATACTTATCAGAAATTCCCAGTGCATAGAAATAATCAGGAAAGTCCATCAACAAGCTGATGTGTATCTTGGCCCCTCTGACCACATTGTACTAAAGTAGTAATGGACTCCTTTAATTCAACTCTCCAGAGAAATGTATAAACAAAAGCCTGAATACAGATTTTAATGGGTGTGTCCTCAGTTTGGTAATTCACATCTGTCAGTAGCTGTATAGTCTTTATGCATGTCTATATATTGCATGATCATTGTCCAGAGTAGGGGCATTAAGATAATATTTGAATTCCCTTGGTAGAATAAACTGTAGTTCAGGCAGAGCTGGCCTTCGACATTTCCTGGACATGAGCTAAAATTGTTTGTTTGTCTTTATTCATGATCTTTGTTTTTAAGAGCTTGAAATGAGTTTTGGTCTACATTTTGATGATGTTGAGTTTTCTGGTCAAATGTGCCAATTTAAGTCGTGTCATAATATGAACGCACAACATTTTTCACGCCCTCGTATCAGTAGGAGGGCCGAGCTCAGAAGGAGGTTTGTGTCGTGTCTGAAATACTCCCACGGGCAATGACAAGACACTGACAGCTATCTGGTTATTATTAAAATCACTTGGCTGTAATTAGAATGAAACTGTCACCAGAGTTAAAAAAAACAAACAAACAAGAACATCAAATAAAACTTCCCTTTTAAACTCAGCCTTGGAATTAATTATGAACTAATATTAAAACTTGTGTATCTTTTGATTTCTGGCTGATTGTGTTTTGCCTCCTGTTCAAACAGATTTCCACCCAGCGTTGTCCAGACCAGCCAAGTCATAATTATTTATCTAATACTGGGTGGGAGTGAGTCCATGGACGGTCATTAAGACACGCTGTCAAAAGGTTTCAACATAAGTTTCACCGCTCTTTTTGTTAATAGTAAATGCTGTCAGTCATGCACAGATGGATTTAGGTCTGTAATCTGTCATCAATACAGCTCAGAAATTAAAGAGGATTTAGATAAATTATTGCTTTTGAGTATTTATTTGGCAAAGCAATTTTAGCTTCAGACTGAGACCATGTGTTCACTTCTTGGAAATATTTCTTGACACACCTTAGGCAGATAATCTCTAAGCAGAAACTTTAGGGAGGCTTTTTGGGCAATGCAGCAGTGTGACAATGTTATTTCAGGCTGACTGTTACCATGTCGTGCTATTGTGTTCACAACTTTGAGTGAATATTTCTTTAAAAACGTACTTTCGCCAGTAAATGAAAGGGACTTCTTGAGAAATGAGAATAGCAATAGATGTTCTATTTATAGAACACAATGCAAAGCTGAAAAGGAAATAGTTAAATTAGTTTATTTAAATTTGCCCTACTTAAAATTACACATCCTGCAGTGTAACTATTAGGCGTGTGCACATGTTGATTTTTAAACATTGGACAATAGACACTAAAATGTTATGGACTAAGCCTTTACTGGCCAATTAAAACTTGTTTTTCCCCACAAAGAGGGCAATAGCTCTGTCATTAGACTCCTTTTTCAAAAATAACCATTTAAGCTGCCAGACAACAAAATCCAATTTGCAGAGAGCTTTTTAAATAATTTGTTTTATTGGTAATGTAGTTTCAAATGTTATTAGTTTATATCAGATTTTATTAATTTCTGTTGCTTCTCATTTCTTCTCTTATCACACTCATTAAGTCCCTCTTTTTTCTATTTTAGAATTTTACAACCATACGTTTGTCACCCCATTGTGAGTGTTATTTTTACAACTTTTCCTGATGTAGCTTCTTTTTGAGCAGCTCACAGCTTCAGAGCCATATTTTAAAAGCAGCTAAAGGTTCCCATCCTGATGACAGACTGTTAAATGACTGAGTGCAGTGAGGTCAGCCATGAGCTGACTGACCATGAGCTGTGGAACGAAGCAATAAGCTTTGCGGTGTCAGCTTTAGACTCATTAAACCAGAATGTAAGTGTTTCTCATCAGCTACTCATGGCTTGTTATGACCCTGTTATATTGATTTAGTAAGTCAGCTGCTCAGTTTACTTTATTTCTTCTACATTAATGTCTGCCTTTAACTCATGAGCAATTTAGCATGATGAAGAACCAAGCATTTGTGCAAAAGTCATCTGAAAAAATGCAAAATCCAGAATATACTTCTAAGCTAAACTTGCGTTATTTTTTTCTTGAACATTTTCTAACCACATACACATTTCTAGGCAGCAGGGGATATTTATGACACTTCAGTTGACGTATGGGTCTCAGTGATCTTGAGGTCATGTCCGTCATACAGCTCTGATGCCTGCATCTCTTAGTCACAACGCTGCTGCGCTGAAACCTGATATTTCTAATCCACTTTCACCCCTTGATAATATTGTGGCTACTTGACAATGATGAAATACTTGTCTGTTTTTGTCTTTGTTTTGATTTTAAATGGTGTGCTGCATGAAGTTAGTCAAACCCTGACTTGATTATTAGTGTTAACAGACATGCAGTAACAAAATATCTCACCATGTTCATTTTATACCAAGGAACAGATATTTAGATTTTTGTCCTAATAGCGTTATTGATAGTTGATGATTTACATGTATGACCATTTGGTTCAAGTGAGAAGCACTAAGTTTAAATTCCAATTAATTAATTTCAGATTATAAATGTGTATTTGTCTCTATAACATATTACAATATTATTCATGAAAAGTGAGATTAAAACATAAGTAACACATTGACTGCAGGCATATACTGTAGTGTGTATTAAAAAGCTGTTAATCATTAAAATGATTTTATCCCAAAGCACATACTGTTTATCTGGGAAGTGACATTTTTGGATTAGACTAATTAAAATATAAAACAGGTGTGTTCAGGGGGTTCTGCTTGTTTAGAGGAAGACGGGTAAGTTAATCTAATGAAGCCTTTACAGATTTCTCCCTAGAGTCACAATATCAGTGTAAATTTAGATTGTTGATCTTTCTTAAAATGGCAAAACATTCTTTTTAATATAAAGCAGATTAGAAACTGCCCAGGAGTCGAATCACTGACTTAACTATTTTTTTTCTCATGTGGTTGTTCTTTTATAGATGCACTCATCTCCAAAATGTTTTGTACGTTTAAATGATACTTAAAAAAAATCTCCATAGAGTCTAAATTAGTTAAATAAATCGTTATTTGATTTTTAAAAAAGAATGGTGTCTTTGCAAAAGGGTGTATAGAAACTTGTTTGGTAGATTTTTGAGGCAAACACAGGTTTCTACAAAAAAGTTACTAATATATTCTTGGTAGATCTTCAGTCATTTATTCAAACAAAGCCTCGAATTATAAAATTATCTTTCTAAAATCTTGTCATTTTATGCCATTTTGAAGGTGGTTGTTTCTTTTGATGAAGGGCTTGAAAACCTAAACTTGGAAAAGCAGAAAGGAAAGTAAACAATGCTCATAATGAGTGAAATGAAATGAATCAACATTCAGTGAATCGCCTTCGTGACCTGTAACCACCTGGTCACCAGTTACAACCAGATTTTTGAACCATCTTTCAGTAACTGAACTACCTGTTTTTACTGCTTCCAGATTATAAGGAGAGCCAGGAGGAGCATATCTTTGTTACTAGAGTCTCATCTTCACTAGTTCAATATTCTGTTACTTCACTTGAAACCCTTCTCTGTTTTCTGGGCCGAGTGTGCTTTATTGAATCTGGAAACAGAACACTGAGTATAGCAATAACTGGTTAAAGCTTAGGGAAAACCCTAAGGCTTCAACCTCATACTTCTTGTACAGACATGAGAGTGGTAGTTCGAGTTTTGTCTGTCTCTTGTCATAAAAGCAAACCGTAAATACAAAAAATATCAAACTATTAGCTTAATACAAGTTGGAATACAAGCACAGCTCTCACTGTAAATAGTATTTGTAGAAATCCTTATCTACACAAATTTTTAGTCAGTGCAAGAAAAGATTGTTTAATTACATAAATAATCCCTACTGTATATGATACTGTTTATAGTGGGATGACAATCTAAACTACAAATTTAATCTGAGATTTGAAGGCTTATTTCAGGTCTGCTTAAACAAACAGCTGCTAGCAAAAAGTCCATTTCAATAAAGGTATTTCTGAGAGCAGTTTGATTGATAAACTTTTAGCTTAGCTATTGGCTAACAGTTGACTCACTTCCTTACTGACATCATTCTTACTGTCTTTAATCAAACGTCTGAGCTCTTATCACTTTATGAAAGTAATATGTTCCTAATGTATCTATAAAACAGTTTGTCTCTGCCAAACATTAACAACCTGTTTGTTACTGTTTCAAGATAAACACTGACCCAAATAGTGAGTGAAAGTAGAACTCTACAGTCGCATAAGAGCCTCAATTCAGGAAACGATTAAATGAGTCTGAGTTTGATAATCAAATCTGGTTTGTGAAGAGAAAAAGAGACAAGTACAACCTTCTGCACATGTTATATTATAGACACAATTCTCTGTCCAGTGTTAAAAAGACCAGTTCACTTACACAGTGGTCTCAAAGTGAGCAGTATAATAGAAGTAATGGAGAAAGTGAAGCATTAGTCCCTCAGCACTCAAACCAATAATGTTTTTAAAAGATTTGAAGGAACATTTATTTTATTTTGGGGACAATAACAGCTTCAGGATGCTGTCGGTCCAGTCTTATTGGGCCACAGCCACACAGGAGGATTGTTCCTACACTTCTGAGTGCACCTAATCTTAATTTTTTATCTTAGCAGGGCCAACACAATTAAGTTGAAGTGTTTTTGTCCAGTGCAGGAAGGCCTGATTCATGACCCGATTAGGTGCTTAGTTCAGGCCGCATGTTTAAATGTGGGTGTGTTTGTTTGTGTGTTTCTTAGGTATTGTGTTTGAAAAACTTCACAGATGAGGGAAACATGTGAATGCTTCACATATAGAGTTCTTTGAAGCAGTGTTTGCATTCTTACAAGCTGCATCCTTTTTAATCTTTCTGAAGTTTCATACCTTGGCATTTTTCCACCAATGCCCCTTAACACAGTTTTGCTTCTAGTTTTCAGTACTACCCACACCCTTCATTGCACCCTGTGTGCTGCATGCAAAGAACTGACAGTTATTACTGTAAACTGACAAAGAGTTTAAGTTATTTGAATGTACACTGTAAAACCCCATCAGGAAGTTTTAACTTTGACTTCTTCTCAATCAGCTTCTACTTCTCTACAGTTTTTTTGATGGAAGAATATTGGCTTTCAACTTGAATACACAAAAGAAAAAGCAGAATTGCAAAGATAACTTGTAAGATAATTTAATGACAGTGACACCTTTTTATTGAAACCTGAAAATGTGTTGATTTTTCTCAAAACTCAGTTAGAAAATGCAGTTTTTACTACCGTAAATTATTGTTGTGTTTTGTCCATCCATTTTATATTGCTGTATTATTCAGCATCATTAGTGGAGTGCAACTTTTTGCACCAAATAAACTATCTAATGATATTTTTCTGCATCACTCGTCATTAAAAATGTGTGCAGAAAAGTCTCACACAGCAATACTGTGATGAATGACAGTCAACTTTATTTTCTTCCTCCTCTGCTCGGTCCTCATTGGACGGGGCAGCCAAAGACAAACAGAGTCCAGCTTGAAATGGAAAGTCTGCCAAGAGAAATTAAACTCCCCCAGCCTTTTCTCAGCCGGACGGCAGATTTCTACAGCCATCCGGAGATTACTTCATCTTTTCTGCCCGACTGAAAACCCCCCATCATGGATTAGTCTGTTCCCATATGAATTGTAGGCCTGATATGGGAGTGGAAAACACTGGACCTGGAGGTGGGAGGTCTGTGGACAAATGTTTGAGTCATCATTCAGATATGGACAGAATCTCCTCCCCTCAGTGAGTAATGATGAGTAGGGATAGTTCAAAGCTGTGATTGAATTAATATAAGAAAAAGCAATTAAAATGCTTTAAAAAATAGAATATGGATAGTTTTATTTTCTTAAAAAATGATCATTTACCAGATATTGAAACCGTTATTAATTGAAATAAAACGTGTCTGACTGCTTCCTCTTTTTGAGCGTGTATGGTTAAAATAAGCTGCTTGTATCATCTCTAATTGATGACCAGGTGTCTTTAAATGGTCTTGGTGTTAGAATCATTCATTAACATTTCCTGCAAAGTGCTATTTTATCTATGTTCTCAGCACAGTCTGCCCATTGTTTCTGTGTTTCTGCTCAGAGTCTCTATAAATACGATCTTGTGGGTGACGTTAGTTCCTCCTCTCTCAGCCCTGTGTTTATGTGTGTTTTTACATCTAAGTGTGCATGCTGTGGCTGTTTGTGTGACTGTGTGTTTTGTGGTTTAGCTGCATCTTCCCTCTATCATTTTCTCACAAATTTCTTACAGCTTTTTGTGCTAAGTTGTCTTCTTGCAATCTAGGGTGTCATTAGTGATGAATGTTTGCCTTTCCTTAATAATACATTGTAAACCAGCATAAAAACACTTGTAGAAAAAGAACACTGACCAGCAGCTTGACCACAGCTTTGTGGGGTTAGAGGACAATGCTGCATTTCAAGGTCAGAGGACGATTTCAGTTCAGACATTTCTTTACATCAGTGCTTTTAACAGATTCATACATGATGCTCAGATGTGCACGTAAGCTATTTGGTTAGAGCAGGTAAAGACAGCGCCCAAAAGATGATCTCTGTCTGATTTCTCTCAGCATGAAAGGGAGGTTTTATTTACTGCTGTCTTTATAGTTTGTTAGCTTTAGTGATGGTGCGTGTTTATGTAGCATTATGTGTTGGCAAGACACCTGTCACATGTGTCTGTGTGCTTGCAGAGAGCGGAACTGATGCACTGAGGCAAAAGGAAATTGTGGGTGGCAGTCATGTCACTTACTAATCCGCCAACATTAATTACACCGCTCTTTGGACAGGGAGACTAAATACATACATACATTAACTAAATCAGGAGCTTCAGAAACATATAGATGTACACTGTTCCAAAAATTAAAGGAACACATTGAAAACACATAAGATCTAAATAGTATCCTCCTGCTGGATATCCATACCAATATAAAATGGGTTGTGTGTCACGAACAAAAGGATGTCACATCATTTGATGAAAATGAAAATAATCAAACCTACAGAGTGCTAAATTTGAAGTCACAAGCCATTTAAACTGAAAAACTGATGCAGCAGGCTAGTCTAATTACCGGTAGCTTAAATGTCATTGCAGCAACTCAATGTTTCAGTAGTTTGTTTGGCTCCCACATGGGAGGTTGTATGCAACCTGAAAATCGGGACTCCTTATGAGATGAATGATCTCATGTCCTGGGATATCTCCTCCCAGATCCTGACCAGGGCATCACTGAGCTCCTGGACAGTCTTGTGATGCAGCCTGGTGGTGGCATTCATTGAATGGATCTAAACATGATGTCTCAGAAATGTTCTATAGATTCAGGTCAGGTGAGTGTGGAGGCCAGTCAATGATATCAATTCCTTCATTCTCCAGGAACTGCCTGCATACTGTTGCCACATGAGGCCGGGCATTATCATGCACCAGGAGGAACCCAGGACCCACTGTTCCAGTGAAGGTTAACAGTGGGTCTAAGGATTTCCTCCCCATACCTAATGGCAGTCAGGGTTCCATTGTTTATCCTTGCGTAATATTTCTTTTTTTTTTTGCGTAATATTTCTGACACTGATTTTTGGGATTTCATTATCTGTAATCTATGATCATCAAGTTTTTTAAAAAGCGCATTTGGTCTTCAATCAGCCCAAAAGAGCACCCCTCTGTTCATTGAGCTCCACTGGCTACCTTTAGCTGCCCGCATCAAATTCAAGTGGCTAACACTAGCATACAAAGGAACGGCTCCCATCTACTTGAATCCACTTGTTATAATAATAATAATAATAAATTTAACTTATTTCGAACATGTTCATCACAAAAAAAAGAAAGAAAAAAATAATTCATGAGACGCATCATGTAACTTAAGGTGTTTGAAAAGGAAGTAGGTTAAAGCAAAAACTTATATAGTCATACTCCTTTTTGCCCAGTTCAGCAGCAAGTCCACATAACCTGAGTCCTCCTGTGCCGTTGTACTAGCACAGACATAGAGCAACACAGGAACAAGTATTTGCACCTGAATACATGTAAACTCATATACTAGGAACAATATACAACCCTAACACACATTCATTCCTAAACAATGTATTTACATTCACTATTCACCATTCGCTAAGGCTTACGTCACGGCTCGGTCACTCCGGTCATCAAAGGATTGTCTGCTAGCAGTGCCTAAACCACGCTCGGGACAGTCAAGACTCATTTCATGATGGTGGAGTGACCTACCAAGCTACCAGAGCAGTGGCGTCCCTTCCATCGTCAAGAAACTCCGGAAGACCCAGCTCATCAGAGAACATCTTCTAGACTAGCAGCACCTTCCCCTACTCCTCTGTACTCTCTTCATGCACTTCACTCTATCCTGTGCTCTTTTTTCCGTCACAGTCACCTTAGATACTAGTGTTCCGTGTTCGACCATCTAAGTAGTTTGTATAGGGTTAATGTCAGGGTTAGTTGTTTGTTAGCCTAAAGGTAACTTCTTGGTTACAATATCATTTGTTAGTCGCTTTAGATAAAAGCATCTGTTAAATACATAAACATAAACAAAATTAGAATTAAGGCTTGAAATATTTTACTCTTAAGTGTAATTCATCTAAAAAAGAAGTCAAAATGTATTACTCAGTGACATTTTGTTCATATAGGAGGAAAATGTTGCATAAAGGCCAGTCAGATGATTTTTAAGCTATTTACTACCACATCAATCTTCTGCTCAGTGCTCTGCTGACTTTGATTGATTGTTTCTGTGTTTGTGGGGAACTGGTTGGTGGATGAGTGAGTGTTAACTTTCCTGTCCAGACTCTCCTGTCTGCTTTCATCATCTGTGTGTTTGAATAATGTTGTCTATTCTAATTAACACATGAAGATTTTTTTAGAAAGCCAAATAATCAAATGTGAAAGAATTTAGAAGTATATCATCTCTCTAATATTTTGGTATGTTTGATCTTAAAGGAAATCTCCCCTCTAGATGCATACTATGAAATCTGTGTTATATTTTCAATTTTATCAGAGTTTTAGTGTTCTGAACTGACTTCAGAGGTCTATATCCTGCTACATCACATCACTTTATTTTAGTTCATCTTTAATTTTATTTGTTTGCATCATGCCACTGTCTTGTTTGCAGTTGACTGATGCACAGGGAGACAAATGGCTCACAGAAGAAATGCACTTGAGCTGTACAAACACAAAGGCTCCTGTGTGCCGGATCATACTGGAGAAATGCCAGTGCTGATTAAAAGTGGCCAGTAATGCCCATGTTCTTGACTTGGACTGTAAAAAGCTTTCATGCCTGAATGTATTTCACCTTACTGTATTTGTTACTGGGATTGTCGTTTGAATAAGTATGTGTTTATCCCATCTGTAACCCTGTACCCTCAGCTGTGAGGGGAATTACTGTAGATGTCTGTCTGACTTGGCTTGAGGTCAAAGGTCTATAACAGCAATTAAAATGTAAAGTCAGAAGGTCACTGCCAGCTTATCTTAAATAAGCATTTGAAACATTACAAAACTGGGCCTGTATGATGAACTTAAACTTGAAGTCTGTGCTAAAACTGTGATCATTTTTAAAAATAACTGTTAGTAAATTTATGCATCTCAAGACACACTTGACCCAGCTCTACTGGTAATATTGAGCAGGTCAAGCATGTTCCTGGACACAGTTCTGATTTGACATACTGACACATATCTCACAAAGAGCTGCCTCAGCATTCATCCCTCTAAGCTGTACTGCACCCTTAACCTGCACCAGCACACACACACACACACACACACACACACGCACGCACGCACGCACGCACGCACGCACACACACACACACACACACACACACACGCACGCACACACACACACACACACACACACACACACACACACACACAGGTACACTGGTACACTGGTTTCATAGACCTCATGTGGTTGTTTGGCCAATGAACAGGCTTTCTAGGCCAGTTGGCCATCACTGTTAGCACGGTGTTTTCCAATCAGCACATTCCTCTTTCTCTAGACAGACCCAGGGAGACGGTTTTGGCAGTGCACACACAGGGTGGAGTAATGCTCATATCCTGTCCCCTGACCTCAGATTACACACATGCACAGTTACTGTACTGTTTTGCTCTGCTCATGCTCTCACTTTAAACACTACATTCTTGCTCTTAAAACATGCAGCTTTTCGTCTGTTTTGAATCAGCTGTTGCAGTCAGTCTTTCGGCCGAGAGTCATTCAGTTCTTTTATGCTCTCTTGTCAGCTCCAGAGCCAGTGTGATTGTGCCAATTGGTGCCTGTTGTTGTGCCCAACAAAGACTCTCTTCTGTCTGTGTTAATGACCTCCCTCCCTCCATCTTTTCTCCCTGACAGCACTGCTTGAGCTGCAGAACTGGACTTGGCATAACCATGTGTCCAACAACAGTGATGCTCAAGTCCACTGCAATTCATTTGCTGCTGATTGCTTTGCATTGCATTACTGTCTGTGGGTGTTTTCATCAACACAAGCAAGCCTTTAGCATGTTTAAAAAACAGATGAACCAAAAAAGAGGCAGTAACACACATTTTCTGTTGTTTTTAAAATCATGATTGTATGTGCCCAGGCATTAACTCAGAGCTGAACGCTAGCCGCTTCATTTGAACTTTTATACACAGACAATGACAAAGCATTCAATCACATTCCCTGTCACACAAAAACAGTCTGACATCATATTGTTGGCTTTCTTTTTCCTGCAAATGTCCCTCCTTCTTCCTGTGTTGTGAAACCTCAAGAGTTTTCTGTGTGGAAAGAGTCAGAAGTCATACTGGAAATCTGCATTCCCCATTCAAGGGCAGCTTCCTTTATGATTCATTTGTTTATCCAGGCAGATCCCAGACTCCAGTGGATAGTGACCAGTGTGTGAGAAGGCTTTTGAGACAGAACACACACTATCTGGGACTCCCCAGTTAGAGCTTATCCAGCCTACCTTTTTCCGTTCAGCCTATTGAACTTTAGCGCTCACTCGCTCTACTTCTATTTTCTTTCCATTGTTGTTTCACACACCAGACTGTATTGCTGCTGCCTGCTGCTCTCAACATGTGATTATCACTCACTTTGACCCCTCTGCCCCCTCCCAGTATGCTGGATGAGGATCTCCTTGTCACTGGTCAGTGTAGGTGTCGGAGGATTGAGACTGAGCAGCCTTTTGGCACACTACACTTGATGCAGCATTCTTTGTTATCGCTCAACACAAAGGGAGGAATAGTTGTATATTGGGATTGTTTGTGTGTCCAAAGGGAGTGTGTATGTGTGTTAGTTTACTGGGTAGGGCGTGTTTTCACCACACAAGCAGTCTGTGTGTTTTGGGGTACCAGAGAGGAGGACTTTGTCGTGCCTCTGCTGCTCTCTGTTAGCAGTGAGAATCCTGCCAGTCCAAAGCCAAATGAGAAAGGGGGGGTTGGGAGGAGATAAACGGCAAATTTGCAATGTGAAACTTGTTTACGTGGCCCTTTTTTTTTTTTTTTTTTTTTTTTT
>SSNR01000237.1:18012-132615 GCA_006937965.1 Callopanchax toddi
TTTTTTTTTTTTTTTTTTTTTTTTGCTCTTCTTACTATTCCAGCTGTTCCCAAAGCTGTCAGTTTAATAATAATTCTCAGCTCAGCACAGAAATCCTCTAGAATCACATTAGGGTTTCCAAGGAGGTGATAATTTTATAATCGTGTTTGTTCACCGGGGCTAATGTGGAGCCAAACAATTGTGTTATCTCTTTAATTAGACTTAACATGCGGAGTTCAGAAGATTTGCTTTAAAGAAGATTATCATTAATATGACTCAACTGCTGCATATGTGTTGGCAAAAGTAGAAGCTATGTGTGTGTGTGTACATATGTGTGCGTGTGTCAGAAAAGTGCCCTGTGTGCACAGTCGTCTGGTGTTTGTGTGATATTAATGACTAACATGACTGTGTGATGTTGTTGTCCTCCTCCTAGGTGATATCACACAGAAGGGTTATGAGAAGAAGAGAGCCAAGCTGCTGGCCTCCTACATCCCTCATTTGCCAAGTAAGACCAGTTCTCCTTCTTCCTATGAGTTGTTTTGGGTTTTTTAAAGTCTTCAGCAATGCAGTTCATCAGGTCATGATTTCACCTAGCTAGAAGTAACTTCTCGTCTGATTAGTTTTCTGCCTGTAAACAGGATTAGATGGAAGTAAGTAACCATATTACTGAAAGGAACTAGTTTCAGCGGGTAAGCCTTTTGTCCCTGAGCTCCTGGTGAATTTCTGGTTTTCTGTGGCACTCTAGTGTTCAAAATGGGAATTACATATGTGATATACTCACATAAAGTAATATGAATAACTTCTCTAATACTGTTGTTTTTCATGTTTCAGGGTAATTTGAGTCTTTTTGTTCCTGATGTCAGTTCAGAGTTCCTCCATATTACCTCAGTAGTACGTAGGAAGCTGATTTACCAGTTTCTTCCTCATAAACTGCTGTGCGGTGTGCACAAGTGTGTCATTTCCTCTGAAAGAATTGCACCACACTAACTTTAGGGTGAAAAAAATACTTCAAATGTGTTGTGTAAGTCATTTCTAAAAAGCAACAATAAATTCCTTTTCATTTTAGTTTGATCTTGACCTGTTTCTGCCTGTGCTACCACATTAATCCTTTTGAATGTTTTCACCAAAGGCATTGAAATTAGCTGTATAAATCTAGATCTAATATTTTACTTTTTAAAGCTTAGTTGTTTTTTCGTTTTATTTTCTATTAAACAGCTTGCTATGAGCATCAAATGGATAGTAAGAAGCTGTGTTGGTTCAGATTAGATTATTGTTCTCCTTCTCTCGTCACTTTAGGTCTCTTTATCCCCCAAAAACATCTGCTATAACAAGGAGTTTGTTGAAAGGGGGACAATTGACTGAAAATACATTTTCTTAAGCCTGGGTCCCACATAAAACATCAGCGCTGCGCCACGTAGCATCCGAGCCATGATTTTGAATAGAAACCATTGTAATCAAATAAAGTAGTCCCCTGAGGAGCGCCACATCGCGTCCCAGATGCACTGGTCCACGCCACATTGGTAAAGATACGTAACAGTTCTATTTCTGGGCGGAGGCGTGTGTGTCATGATGTTGTGGAGTACTTTATGATGCATTTCAATGGCGCTCCGCTTCAGGAGATACTAGAAGACTCACAAAAGACGTAGCACTACCGCGGAGCAGCGCTAACTTCTCTTATAGGACCCAGGCTTTAGGTTTAGGTTTAAATTAGTTTGATGGGCTTTGTTTAAACCACATCAGTACAATTCTTGTATTTTTTTCCAATTGACTGCTTTGTGATAAGAGAAAATTTAAAATATTTCTTTCTTCACAAATACTACCCAGGCAATATGTTAAGAAAGAATGAGCTCCATATTTCATAAATCTTATTTTTGTTTATTTTGTATTAATGCTGTTCAAGAAGTAATTCTTTTAAACTTTGCACACTTCTGTTCTGTAGATGCAGACCTTGCTCTGCCAGATGTACAGCTTTCCCCAAGCCACAGTGCCGACCCTAGCCCTAGTCCTGAGGCCCCACGCCCCTCCACCTCTTCAGCCTCCAAACACCATCGTGCACACCGCAGTGGAGGGGCCAGGGATGAGCGCTACAGATCAGGTACATAACCAAACTAATAACTCTACACTAACCAGAAAAAGTACAATTTTAAGCTTTTTAGGTAACTAGGTCATGTTTTTTATTCCGGATTGTCTCACTTGGTTCTTGTTGTTTATTTAGATATTCACACAGAAGCAGTACAAGCAGCTCTGGCCAAACATAAAGAAGAAAAGATGGCACTGCCCATGCCCACCAAGAGGCGCTCAACCGTTGTCCAGTCTCCTGTTGATACCTGCACTCCTCCAGGTGAGATCCTCTGGACTGCATAATGTAGTTTAGTATTGTAAATATATAAAATCTAAGTAACGTTAATGAAATGTGTGAACAATAGCAGATTAAATTTGATCTCTACATGGTGGATTTTTTCTCTTCATTTCAGACACATCCTCTGCATCAGAGGATGAAGGCTCTCTGCGTAGAAAGGCAGCTCTCAGTGCAGTACTCGCTCAAACCCTGCAGAGCCCCGACTACTGGATCAATCGCTCTGTCCAAAGCTCTTCCACATCTTCGTCTGCTTCCTCCACCCTCTCCCATGGAGAGCCTAAGACCCAGCCTCAGCCCCAGCCTCAGCCTGGTGTCTCGGTGTTAGCCGACGTGCTGGCCCACACTCGCATAGGTAAGCTCTATTGTTAAAGATAGATTCACTGTTGGTTCATGAATATCCAGAGATATTCTTTGTGTCTGTAATGATGTTTATTTTTATCTCCACCAACAGAAAACAGCGTCCCTCCAGATGTGACGTCCTCCATTCCACAGGAGAGAGGATCCAGAGTGGACCTTCCCCCGGCAGTCAGGGGCATGAGTCGCGGGCAGAGCCGCTGCAGCATGTTGGATACCGCTGACGGTACACTCTCACAAGCCATGATAAATGTCTATTGATGCTATATAACTTGAGGGGGAAAAAAATCTTAGATCTATACCCATGGAACCTGGGTTCCTGTCATCAATTTTTTGTGAGGTTAAATTACGCATGTTTTATTCATGGTACCTGAATGACTTGAGTTTTGCATCGAGTGTGTGGTTCTGATTGAATGTTCTAAAATCAGTAAAACAGGATGCCCTAAAAATCACTGGCAACATCATTGTCATTTCACAGTGTGGTGAAGGCTGCTAATCACGTATTTTGTGTTCTTTCTTTTGGGTCCATTAATCCTGTCCCCTGTCTTGCCTTTGATTTAAAAAAGGAAAAAGAAAAGGTAATAAAAGTCAACCCTGGGGAAGGGGAAGGGATGCTGAAGAAGCCCAAACCAGCTTGCTTTCCAGCCTATCTTTTAATGTTTGTCTCGTGTTTTGGGTTTAGAAGTAGAAAACTTCCTGTATTTGTTTTTTTCTCAAAATTGTCCCAGTTTGTGTCTCCTTGCGTACAAAATTTCCTTTCAAATCTTTCCTGCTGCTAATTCTGACTCTGATCCATACTGTGCTAGTGTGTAGCGTTCTGCCTGTTTTAGTGTGATAACGTAGAAATTTGTATTTGAACTGAACTGCATGTGTCTGTTTGTTTTGTTAGTTTGCATATGTTTGTGACCATTTTTGGTGTTTGTCCAGGCGTGCCTGTCAGCAGCCGGGTGTCCACTAAGATCCAGCAGCTGTTAAACACACTCAAACGGCCAAAAAGACCACCACTAAGCGAATTCTTCCTCGATGATTCTGAGGAAATTGTAGAGGGTGAGTCACATTGTATGCATCTATTAAAAACCAAAAAAAGATATATCATGTTTGAATTGTGCCATTCGAGAAAGTTGTTTAAAAAATCTAGATGATAAAATAAGTGGAAGCTTATTTTATGTCTACAATTTTTTTTCTGATCTTCTTCATCTGTGCTTGTTATGTCCAGTTCCCCAGCCAGATCCCAATACTCCAAAGCCTGAGGGACGTCAGATCATCCCAGTGAAGGGGGAGCCTCTGGGAGTGGTCAGTAACTGGCCCCCTGCCCTACAGGCTGCCCTCGCCCGCTGGGGGGCCTCCCAGGCCAAGAGCCCTGCCCTCACTGCACTGGACATCACTGGCAAACCCCTCTACACACTCACATATGGTGAGCATATAGTCTTTGGAATGTTATAATGTTAAATAAGAAGAAAGGTTAGTTTAATCTATTTTTATGCAATTCAAAGCTGTGTTTTTGTGTGTGACATTCTGATATAAATGTAAAATATATATGTTTTGTATATATTGAAAATAAGGGCAATTCAATTTATTAACCTGAAACAATAGTTTGGGGGAATTGACTCATTAAACAACAAATGATATAATTTAACAATAAGAAATGGAACCTGTTTTTACCCTCCTCAGGCAAACTGTGGAGTCGCAGTCTAAAGCTGGCCTATACATTACTGAATAAATTGGGCACCAAGACTGAGCCTGTCCTACAGCCTGGAGATCGAGTAAGAATTTTATTACTTCTTAGTATGTAAAGTTTAAATGAGAATAAAATAAACTGAATTATTTTCTGCCTTTCAGGTGGCACTGGTGTATCCGAACAGTGACCCTGGGATGTTTTGGGTGGCCTTCTATGGCTGTCTGTTAGCTGAGGTCATTCCTGTTCCCATCGAGGTGCCACTGTCTCGTCAGGTAAATTTATCACCAGTTCTCAAATAAATGACAATGACCCTGTAAGATTAAAGCCGCACTCTGGATTATTTCAGCAAGAGAGCAGTTTTTGAATCTAGCGTCCAAAGGCTCCTCCTCAAAACATCTCGACACGCGCGTCCGGTCGCGTGTGCGCGCGGCGAGTATACTTCGGGCATAAACTGTACAGCTCAATGTGTAGGGTTTAATCACTCACAGTTCACAATCTTATTCCAGCAACACTACGAGGGTCTGATGAGCCCTCTCTGTCCCTGCTGCTTCTGATATTAGCTCTGTTAGCAGAGAGCTGCTGCTGGACTCTGAAGCTGAACTTGACTCGGCCCTGGATGAACTTTCTGACCAAAATAAACGCGTAATCCTGTCAAGCCTTGCCATTCTGTGAAGTGAAAGGTTTAAAAATAAAAATAAATCCATCTTTAGCTGGAGAATGGGTAGGTTTTTAGTAGAAATGAGCCGTGAGTCCTCAGTGAACGGCTGAGACGGCAGAGAAACACACGGAGTGTCCTGTACGACAGCGCCCCCTACTGGTACAGGTTTGGTCGATGGCGTGCATGTTGAGAGAATGCAGACATTTGAATTTCATTGGCTGAAAAATGTCGGCGGCAAGAAATAATGGAAAGGGGTCTCTAGGAGGAAGGAGGGTCTTCATCAGAATGACAGATGTTGTGGAACTCAACCCATAGATCATAGTTTAGACCTGAAATATCATTTAAAACATTTAGAAAACTTTGATACAGAGAAAAAATAATCCAGAGAGCCGCTTTAATAAAAAATCACGTTAAATCGGATGAAAGAATCTAAAGTCATAGATGCTTTTATTAGGTAAATTATCAATTCAGTGCAGTTATTTTGAATTTTAAAGCCCTTCATGAAAGTTCATGAATGCTAATTGTAGCAGAGTGTTCTTTACTGTCAAAGTTTTGTTTACTAGCATCTAAACCAACCAGTGTGTCTTTACCCTTCCTTCTGTCCATAGGATGCAGGCAGCCAGCAGATTGGCTTCCTGTTGGGCAGCTGTGGTGTAAGTTTGGCGCTGACCAGTGAGGTGTGTCTCAAAGGGCTGCCCAAGACTCCAAATGGAGAGATCGTCCAGTTCAAAGGTCAGCAGGCCTAAAGTGCCTTTTCCAGTGCTGCTGACTCAGCAGGAACTATCTGGATCTTTATTTCTTTTTAAACCACTGCAGAATTAACAATAAGGACCAGAATGGGTGAATGTGCGGTCATCTTATTTTTCCTTTCACAATAAAAGGGTTGAAATGAGGCTGTTGTCAATTTAATTCATTTAATCATACACATTTCCATTTTTTGTGTCAGTAAAGGTTGTTTGTGTTAATGTGACTTTGTTCTCCAGGATGGCCAAGGATGAAGTGGGTAGTGACAGACACCAAGTACCTGACCAAACCATCCAAAGACTGGCAGCCTCACATCCCTACTGCCAACACAGACACAGCCTACATAGAGGTGCACTGAGAACATGAACTCACAGCTGATTGGTTTCTGGTTTTGAAATTATGTAAACTATTGTCAGGTTATGAAACACATTATCTGTGTTCTTAAATCTAATTAAACCAAGTTTAATGATGATTTTATTACTTCACTGATCTTTTTTTAATCATGTTTAAAAATAAATAAAACTGTCTTAGGAAGTTCATCACTCTGTAAAACACAATCCAGATTTGTTTTTGACATCTTTATGTCTAAAATATTTTTCTGATTAAAGTACAAAGCAAGTAAAGAGGGAACTGTGATGGGAGTTGCTGTTTCTAAGATCTCTATGCTGACCCACTGTCAGGCTCTGACTCAGGCCTGCAACTACTGTGAAGGTCTGAACTTTATCTAACATAAATGTCTTTTGTTCCTATTTTCTGCAGTTTTGTGTGCAAAAGAATAAGAATCTGAAGCATAAATCTAAAATGGATAATGTTAAAAGTTTGTGTTTTTCTCCTCAGGTGAGACGCTGGTCAATGTGTTGGACTGCAAGAAGGATATGGGCTTATGGCATGGTGTTTTAACGGTGAGACTGCGTGCAATAGTTTGTTTGCACAATTTAGTGTGAATCATCATGAAATTTACTTCTTCCTTTTTCTGTCTTGCAGAGTGTCATGAACAGAATTCACACCATCACTGTCCCATATGCTGTCATGAAAGCCTGTCCCATGTCCTGGGTACAGAGGGTTCACATCCACAAAGGTTCAGACAAATTTCTGATTTCATCATATACACTTTTGTGTAGTTTAGGTGCATGAGTTTAAAGTGGTTACAAATCAAGGAAAATATGCAGAATTTAAGGGAGACATTAGGGTGAGTCTGCAAAAATGTTTAGGTTGGTGATAATTCAAACAATGTTATTGATTGGATTCATGCTTTTTTTAGCAGAAGTTTGTGTTTTAACAAAATAAGCAGTGCTACTCCCTTCTCCTGGCTGATCTTTGTAAATCACCTCTTGTCTCATAGCACGTGTGGCCTTGGTGAAGTGCCGTGACCTCCACTGGGCCATGATGGCCCACAAGGATCAGAAGGACATCAACTTGTCTTCTATACGTATGCTTATAGTGGCTGATGGAGCAAACCCATGTGAGTAATATCTCATGCACAAGAGCAGTGTCTTTATAATGCTTTAAAATATATGAGTGGGAAATTTAATCCTATGTTTTGTTAATGTTTGTATTTGATGTTTACTGTTAGGGTCTGTGTCATCGTGTGATGCCTTCCTGAATGTGTTCCAGTCTCATGGTTTGAGACCTGAGGTCATTTGTCCATGTGCTACTTCTCCTGAGGCCTTGACTGTGGCCATACGCAGGTACCACAGAGCTGGAGAGAGACACCACTCACACTAGTATAGTTTTACCTGAAAACATCTTGAGATATTTTAGACTTTAACAGGTAACATGAATTATAGAAAAAAGAAACGTAGCAGTAACAAATGTCCCTATATATTGTCTTTCAGATTTGTATAAGAAAATTTTAGGTAATAAACAGAGTAAAACCTTTAGTTTTGACACCAACTAGCTAGCATTTTGTGTTGAATTTGCTGGAATTCCAACAACAAATCAGTTCATTTAAGCAAATAATTTAAAGTTGAAATGATAAATCTTATTTATTAATGGTGCCATGCTTGATTTTTGTACTTTGTCTGCAGACCTGGTGCTCGCGGAGCCCCTCTCCCAGCCAGAGCCATCCTGTCCATGGGTGGGCTGAGCCATGGGGTCATCAGGGTCAACACAGAGGACAAGAACTCTGCTCTCACTGTACAGGATGTGGGCCACATCATGCCTGGAGGTGAGCCACTGCAGCTGGTTTCAGTAGCAGCTGCCATGTTTACTGTATATACTTTTTTTCATGAGAGTGCCTGAATGTTTGTAATGTTAATGTTGTGACCTAATTGTGCGTCCTAGCACTGATGTGCATTGTGAAACCGGAAGGGCCGCCACAGCTGTGCAAGACGGATGAGATCGGAGAGATTGTGATCAACTCTCGAGCTGGAGGCACAATGTACTACGGCCTACCTGGTGTCACCAAAAACACATTTGAGGTCTGTCAGAAACAAATGTTTAAAAACACATTAATCGTATATTTACCTGATTTTATTAAATAGTAGAACAGATTCCAACCTGTTTTACCCTGTGACCATTGAAACAATTGTATTGAACTCTTTGTTGCTACTTTATATTGTTCCAAACACCATGAAAAAGAAGAAAGCACCAAAAGAACCTGTTTCCAAAATATTCCCGTTATCTGGGTTATTCTGTGTAAACGATCTTTATTCTGCTGTTTGTATTGGAGTTCAGTCTGAGTTTTCTGCTAATTTGCACTTCAGGTGATCCCAGTGAACCAGGCTGGTGCACCCATCGGAGAAATTCCCTTCTCTCGGACTGGTTTGCTTGGATTTGTGGGACCGGTAAGGAACACAGTTACAGAGTACATTAAAGTAAAGCAGGTGTATGACCTTTTTTTAAGAGTAATTTAATGAGTGGCTTTTACATAGGTTATTGGTTTGTATAACTACACCGGTTGTCAGAGTATTATTATCATTATTGTTGTTATTATTGATAATTTAACTGAAGGTATTTTTATCACAGTCTGTATGTTTGAAGTTGTTTTCCTCCCTCTTCATCCTCAAGTAGATGTCTTCCCAATGAAATGTGTCACAGATGAAAATGTTAATATATTAAGTGTTAAAAACTTTGTGAATTACTTTACTGAAGTAAAAATTTCAATCTATGTGAAATGATAACATTGAACAAGAACTGATATTTTGTAGATGTTAAATGGTTCAGATTTCCTCTTATTTTTTTTATTTATTTTTTGGTCAAATAGATAAAAATTGAAACCTTTACTGAGGTAAATATTTCTGCTCCACAGGGGAGTCTTGTGTTTGTTGTAGGGAAGATTGAGGGACTCCTGATGGTGAGCGGGCGGCGCCATAATGCTGACGACCTGGTGGCCACTGCGCTGGCTGTGGAGCCTGTCAAAACAGTTTACAGGGGGAGGTATGACACTGCCTAGTCTATGTGAGCCACTGGATGAATACAGCTGTTTGTCTTTTCCCATAAGAGAGCATTGACACACTTTAAGGAAAAACAAAAATCCATGAAATGATACATATACATGTTAAACCTTTTTTTGTAATTGTTGACCGTTTGTTTCGTTGTTTAAATCTTTAAATAAATAATCAGTTTAGCAGCGATATGTTATGATGTTTTTGCTGTCATCCATGCAGGATTGCTGTGTTCTCAGTGACGGTGTTTTATGATGAGAGGATAGTGATCGTGGCAGAACAGAGGCCTGATGCCAGTGAAGAAGACAGCTTCCAGTGGATGAGTCGAGTTCTCCAGGTAAATCTTTCTTCTGCTTAAATCACATTATTTTCTTTATATTAATAGATTTTGTGTAAATCATAGAGCAAATACATTGACATGACAATAAATTCTACCACTTAATATCATCGTTCTATTAAGGTTTTTATTGATTAATGAAATGTATAGGTTACTTTTTCTCACAGATGTTCACAAACTAACTCACTATCTGTCAAGAGGAAGTATTGTGTTACAGCCATTGTGTTAGTTTTGTACTCATTTAACTAAATCACTCATTTCCTCTGAAGGCCATTGACAGTATCCACCAGGTTGGCCTCTACTGCCTCGCTCTTGTCCCAGCCAACACCCTCCCAAAGACACCACTAGGGGGCATCCACATCTGTGAAACCAAGCAGAATTTCTTGGAGGGTAACCTCCATCCCTGCAATATCCTCATGTGTCCACACACCTGTGTTACAAACATGCCCAAGCCTCGTCAGAAACAGCCAGGTGAGCCAGCCTGGATATCAGACAATCATATTACAGGGAGAGTTTGAAATAGTTTTCTGCTTTTAAGGCGGTCATTCTGAACCTTGTAACTGCTTCTCACAATCCAGGTATACAACAGGTTTATATTTTGCACTGTTGTTGTTACTGCTGCTGTTCACTGCTGGTTAAAGCTTCTCACCCTGATTGTTTCTGATCTGCTTAGTGGATGTAGGTCCAGCTTCTATGCTGGTCGGCAACTTGGTGGCGGGGAAGCGGATCGCCCAGGCAACGGGCAGAGAGCTGGGTGTGGTGGAGGACCAAGATCTCATTCGAAAGGTAGAACATCACAATTGAGATCATTTTTTCCCTGATCCTGCTGTTTATTCATATAGAATGTAGCATGATGTTATGGAAGTGGAGTACATTTTTATGCAGTTTAATTTGTAAGACTTTTAATCTTTGTCTAAATTATTACTTGTTTCTGGTGATGATTTAACACCTGGACAATCAGACCAAAATGTGTCCGTTTTCATATTATTGCTGCTCCTGTTCATGATATAATAGAGCTGATTTTATGAGGTAATTTGACAACAAAAAAATGCAGAAGAATTATTTTAAATGTATTTGTCTAATTCTATTAGCCAGTAAACAAAAATGTTCTTTTATACGATTTATAAAGTTTTACAACATTGTAATGTGGATTAAATTGGATTTTGGTCATTGATTAAACAAACTGCGCTAAAACATGTGTTCAAATTAAACTGATGGATTACTTGGAAATACGTTGTGTATTATCCAAGTTAAAGATAACTCTGAATCTGTCAGGGAAATGGATGCTGATGTCTTATGCTAAACCTGTGTTGTTGTTCTGCCTTTACTTGGGTTGGGCTTTAGCTCTGTATGTGGCCCACCATGATGGTAAGGTTCTAGCCCCCCCACCCAGCTTTGCTTCTGCTGCTTCTGTCAGTCGTGTGCTTCTGCAGCGTGGATCAGCCTGAAGGCGTCCGACTGGCCACAGCTTTACCCAAACAGAGGACAGTCCAGGCTGGCTCCATTTACCAGCAGGGGTCCACACAGTCACTTCATCACATACATACAGATTTTACTATAAACGTAGACCTTAAAATTAACAGATTTGACTGAAACAAGACACACAAGTCTTAACAAACTATTATTAACATGAGCGTGCTCTCACACTACTTGATTTATTTATTGGTGTGCACCTCTGCTCGCTGCGATCAGTGTGACGCTCCCACGTGTAGCATGGCTTGATGAGTGGTCCGAGCAAACGGCCTGCATGACGTCCCTCCTGATTCAGAGCACGACGTGTTGTCTGACTGAGAGAGTGGGTGTCACAGAAGATGACTCTGACTAGTGATTTGATAACATCAGAACAGCTGCTCAGTATTGTTTGTGTGTCCCAAAAACATGGTGGTATTACCTCGTTTTAAAAATATTTTTATCTGTTCCCTGACGCTTACTTGTCTTCTGTCTGTTAACAATCTGTTGGCTTTAATGTTCTCTCCTGTTGATATTCTGTCACATTCCTAAGTTTTTTTTACCACCACAGATCAAGAAACAATTTTTTTTTTTATCACTTTAGAAGTAGCACCTAAAGGAAGTCATGTTCATTCAAAGTTATCATGACCTTTTGTTTGAAAGGCCCGTAGCTTGATTCTCAGGTTATTTCTTTGCTCTTGGCAGGTCAGAAGCATCACTGAGAGTTTGACATTTTAAAATGGTTTCTTTTATCTTTACCAGTCTGTTTAGTTTGTCTGATGACACTGATTGCATTCTTTTAGTTTAGAATTAGTTTTCACTCCTGTCATTAAAGTTGAATTCCTCACAGTTTTTTAATACTTTTTCAGCACCAGTTCTTGTCTGAGGCTCTGCAGTGGAGGGCTCAAACTGACCCCGACCATGTTTTATACGTGCTGCTCAACGCCAAGGTAGATTTGTCAATAAAACACAGGATTCTACAAACGAGGATCCATTTTGCTGTCGGCTGATCTGTACCTCCACTGTTCTTGCTGCAGGGTGTAGCGGTGTGCACAGCTACTTGCGCGCAGCTACACAAGCGAGCAGAGAAAATCACGGCCACCCTGATGGAAAGAGGAGGCCTGAACACCGGAGACAATGTGGTGCTGCTTTACCCCCCAGGTGACTTACCTAGCCCACATCGTCCCTGAGAATTAACATCTTAATGTGCTGCATTTTTGTGTGATGGTGTTTTATTTGATATTCGTCCTCTGCAGGTATTGACCTGATTGCTGCTTTCTACGGCTGCCTGTACGCAGGAGTCATCCCTGTTACAGTGAGACCGCCTCACCCTCAGAATCTGACTGCTACTCTCCCAACAGTCCGTATGATCATCGATGTGAGTCCAGAAATGTGAAAATATAAACTGTTGGCTAGCTTTACATTTATTCAACATTCAGCAGTTCTTTGAAGAGTAAGAACAATCAGAGTTTGCTGTATGATTTTTGTGGAATGAACATGTGTTCTTGTTATTGTCGTGTACACAGGTCAGCAAAGCAGCTTGCATCCTCACCACTCAACCCCTCATGAGAATCCTCAGGTCCAGGGAGGCTGCTGCCAGCGTCAATGTCAAAACGTGGCCAACAATCATTGATACAGGTACTAAAGTCTGACCTCTGTCCAATTCAGGGCTGCTTTAACGCCATTCATCATCAGCAGACACAATGCACCAGCTGTGCGTCTGCCTTTTCTGCTTTTTACCAACTCTGAACATATTTAGAAAAACGTACACGGTTCAACGTTTACTCATTAGTTTCAAATGCATTTAGGAAACATTTCCAAACATATTCATATCATTTATATTTGAGACATTAAATACTTAAATTGAAATAATAACTGCTATGAAATGTGTAATATTGTTTAAAATGATCCCAATTCATTTAAACCATTAAATATTTTCCAGTTGCAAAACATTTCAAAGTCAAACATTTCTTAAATCAGTCATCGTTATACATCTCGTACTGCTCCTTCATTCTCCCACACATGACTTAATGTGTTGAAGTCTGGGGGAGCAACAATTCTTTATTTCTTCTTCTTAAAAAGGCCATAAGAATAATCACCATATCATCCTATACAGAACCAACAAATGCTTTTTTTTATTAAATTAAATTTATTGAAATTTGGAGACCTAGTTGATTTTAAAATATATCAAAAATCAACAATTACCAGGCAGCAATGAAATAAAGGTTTTTAAAAATTCTTATCCTAAACAGTGTGATATTCATCATCATTAGTAATTATTTTTGTTAAATGAAGAATAAAATTATGATTTCTTTGCTTTGCCAGATGATCTCCCCAGAAAACGGCCTCCACACATCTATAAACCTCCCACCGCCGAGATGCTGGCCTACCTGGACTTCAGTGTGTCCACCACGGGCATGCTGACTGGAGTCAAGGTGAATCAGAACTACAAACAAGAAATGAGATCATCTTTTTGATTTATTACAGAAATATACATTTCTTATTAAGAATTCTTTATTGTGATAAAAGTTGGTAATTGATATTGCTGTGAATCATTAAGTGAGTGAAGAGAACCAGATTTCTTCTTTCTAAGGTTTCAACTTAAAGGGTCGACATTTCTGTAGTATTTTATTGTAGTTTCAGAGTGAGCGTTTTGTTCTCAGAGTCATTTTTACTCTGCTATTTCTCACACAACTACCAACAAGTTTTACAAATGCATAAAAACAGTCAGCTGTTTTAAAATGTTGTTACATTTCTTTTAGATGTCTCATGCAGCAATCAGCACTCTTTGCCGCTCCATTAAGCTGCAGTGTGAGCTCTACTCCTCCCGCCAAATAGCCATTTGCCTGGACCCATACTGTGGTCTGGGCTTCGTCTTGTGGTGCCTCTCCAGGTACAGATAATACACAAAACATCACTTTTTATCAAGCTCATAGGTCCTGTCGGTGTGGCTTAGCTGTTGTATTGAGTGTTGCTTTATTTTCCAGTGTTTACTCAGGTCACCAGTCTATCCTTATTCCGCCACTGGAGCTGGAAACCTCGCTGCCTCTGTGGCTGAGCACGCTCAGTCAGTACAAGATCAGAGACACCTTCTGCTCCTACTCTGTCATGGAGCTCTGCACCAAAGGCCTGGGCACACAAACAGAGATGCTGAAGGTCAGAGTCTTCACTCAGTCTCACAAATGTGGTCCCCTCTCTGAAATTAACTGTGGTCCCTCCAGTAATTAAGTATTTTTCTCACAGGAATCTTGTGATCAGTACTTATACTTATCAGTATTTTAACAAGTTCCTTAGAGTGTCTAAAACAAACACTATGTAATTAGATCATGTGTGTTTATCCATGTTAAGGTCACAAATCTGGTCCTTAACATCTAGAATCATGACCACTTCTGTTTTTACTTCAAAGCTCTTGTATTTTTGTAAAGTTCAGTCTACACTTGATCATCAGAAGTGTGTGTTTGTGTGTTTTCAGGCACGAGGTGTGAATCTATCATGTGTGCGGAGTTGTGTGGTGATAGCAGAGGAGCGGCCTCGCCTCGCCCTCTCGCAGTCTTTCTCCAAGCTTTTCAAAGACCTGGGCCTGTCCCTGCGAGCCGTCAGCACGGCCTTCGGCTCCAGGGTGAACTTGGCCATCTGTCTGCAGGTGGGTTTCACACACAGACCTGCATTACACGCACCTCGGTTTCACCTACATATTATCCATGTTCTTTAAGGAGCTAATGTTTCCTTTTTGTGTCATCAGGGCACTTCTGGACCGGACCCCTCCACTGTCTATGTTGACATGAAGTCCCTGCGTCATGACAGGTAAGGCTCTGGAGCAGAGCAAAGGCAGCTACAGTGGTCACATGATGCTGCTGGTAGAAACAAACCACACCAAGTGTTGTTCAGATCGAACCAATTGTCTTTCTTCTGCGTGTTCCTCAGGGTGAGGTTAGTGGAAAAAGGAGCGCCACAGAGTCTTTCACTCATGGAGTCAGGCACTGTAAGTATCTAACTCATTTAAATGATGCTCTGAGTGGCCAGTGAACCAAAGGACATTTAATTATGTATGGTGTCATAAAAATTACTCTTTGATTTTCCCTCCTCTAAGATTCTGCCAGGAGTCAGGGTCATCATAGTCAACCCAGAGACCAGAGGCCCGCTGGGAGACTCACATCTTGGGGAGGTGAGTGGGCAGAAACAATCAGAGAATAACATGTAAACATTTAAAATCTGGTGTTCTGCTACTTTTTGAGTGGGTCCACTTCAACTAAAGCTAACACATTTAGCTTATACTAAGAGCAGTGCCTGGATTATTTCTAATTTGACATTTCTTTTTAATGTCATCTTTTCTCTTTTAGTCTCATAAATAACATGTATAGGACCAGATTTAGGCATGAATTCACAAAGTCTTGTGTCTTTGTGTAGATCTGGGTGAACTCCCCTCACTGTGCCAGTGGTTACTATACCATTTATGGGGAGGAGAGCCTGCAGGCAGATCACTTCAACACCAAGCTGAGCTTTGGGGATCCTCAGACTCTGTGGGCTCGGACAGGCTACCTGGGCTTCATCAAGAGAACCGAGCTGCTGGATGCAAGTGGAGGTAAGATCATGCTTAGAGGGTTTTTTTCCCTCCATACTTTTGCTTGTATTCATGATTTAAAGGGTGGTTTGAATTTTTGAAGTGGGCATAAAGAGTTTAAAAGTAGTCAGTATCTTACCTGCAGTAAACAGAAATTTGTAAAAGCTAACATTATTATTATATCTCAAACTTAACTGTGGTTGAGCTCCATTTGTATTTGTTTTTCTGTCACAGATCGCCATGATGCCTTGTTTGTGGTGGGTTCTCTTGATGAAACATTGGAGCTAAGAGGGTTGCGTTATCACCCCATCGACATCGAGACATCTGTGTCCCGAGCCCACCGCAGCATCGCAGAGAGGTGAGGCTGCTTTACCCTGTTTGTGTTTTTTATTGTCACCAGTGATCTGGATGTATGATGTAGAGCTGTTGACAGCAGCAAACTGACTTCTCTCTGCCCACTTCAGTGCTGTGTTTACATGGACCAACCTACTGGTGGTGGTGGCAGAGCTCAGCGGTTCAGAGCAGGAGGCCTTAGACCTGGTGCCCCTCGTCACCAACGTGGTCTTGGAGGAGCACCACCTCATCGTGGGGGTGGTAGTCATTGTGGACCCTGGGGTGATCCCCATCAACTCCAGAGGAGAGAAGCAGAGGATGCATCTGCGAGACTCCTTCCTGGCGGACCAACTAGACCCCATCTATGTGGCCTACAACATGTGAACAACTTTCAGAAGCTGATGCAGAAAACTGAGCCAGGATCAGAGTAATTATGAGGGAAAGTACAAAGAACCTGGGAAGTGAACAGTAGCAACCCCAATGTTAACCCTCAGACATGCATTTATAAAAGACAAAGCAACGTGGGAATGCGAGCACAGTACAAGTATCGTAATGATAAAATGCTTCCCTCTCAAACAGTTCCTTCTTTGCTTCCACCTGCTTGATCGCTGCAGCCCAGATTCCCCAAGAATTCTGAGAATGGAGATTTTTTTTCTCACCAATTTCACCTGGAAGAAATGAGATCTCCATCTGCTGTCTGAACCCCACTTCTCCAGCAACAATCCAGTTCATGTTTTTAGACATTTTTACTTCCATGTGCTCCTTAAAGACAGATGTTTCCCACTTTTTTGATCCCTTTACCTTCTGTCAGTTTTTTTTCTTTTGTCTACTTATTATTATTCTCAAAGGCAAGGGGGTGCACTGGAACTTCCTCTTTGCTTTGCACATCCTTGCACGTCCGGGTCCATGTCCTGTCTCACCTGCCTCGAAAAAGATCCCACATCTGCTGCTTTCACAAAAGCGAGTCCACATCAGTATTAAAAAGTGCCACCAGCAAGTTCACCTTCTTGCCCTTTAGACGCACACCGTATTTGCCAGCAGGCTTGGTGTCAGCACTCACTTGTTACAAAAAGTCTGAGAAACACACTTGAATTACTTGTTGATGTGGAAAACAAACTACCCTCATAAACATACAGACCTGGATAGTATAAAAAGATTTCTTCTTTTCGGCGTGCAGAAGACTCCCTGAGTTAGATAGATAGTATGATTCTGATAGTACTAATAATTTTTAAGTTGAACCACCGTTACTCAGAGCAGGATGTGAAACTATATTTGGTGTTTAGGTGTGCATGGTAATTGGGAATGCAACTGATGTCTACCTGCAGGCTTAAACAAAACACATAACTCTGACAAGCCACGGTGTCCTAAGACAGTGATTTTTGTTTGTTTTTAATGTTCAGGCTGGTTTTTAGCTTGTTTGTGCCTCTCATGAGTCAAATCTCAGAGAGAAATACCAAATGTTCTCTAAAAATATTTAATGCTGCATCATTTTTTAAAAGATATTTAACCATCAAAGTAGTCATATTTAACATTCTAACATGTTTAAGTAACAGGTGTGATAATAAATCCTTAATGGATCAAATATTCAGTGAGTTTTTAAAACGTTTCTAAAAGACTAAACATTTTCAGACTTGGGAACAGCTCTTTTAGAGAAACGTGTTTGTTGATCAGTTGATTTTCTGTATGTGACTCAAAGAAAAGCATAGCTTCTGTTCATAGAGTTACCTGGATAGGATGTGTATGTAGCACAGAGTGGAAGATTAGAAGGTTTTTCTTTCTATTTAAATAATAAACATTGAAAAAAGCAGCATAACCAGTTAATCAGTGTTATTTACTTTACTTGGCTGTTTTTTAGGCTAATCAGCATCACATTTCTGGTTGTGTTTGTAGGCGGCAGATAATTCAAATAGTGAAGTGTTTTAACAGTTCTGAAGATACTTTCAGAGCTGTTTCTCTCCAAGTCATTAAATGACCCTTTGGATTTTTTAAATGTTACTGGGCTTTTATTCTCCTGAAGGTTTGAGGCGTTACTTATAAGAGGCACAAACAAACGTCCACAGAGTCGGTAGATTTAGGGGACAATTTATTTCTCAACAGTAGTTGAAGAAAAAAAAAAATTCAGTACTGTTTACATTTATGTAAAACATCTGTTTAACTGAACAACTATGAAAAAACTGTAGTTTTAAGTTGAAAACGGCTTCCAGTTGATTTCACAGGTAAACGTAGATCATCAGAAGGCAGGTCAGTGCCTTTCACCTTGGACACATTTATGATTATAAACTATTCAATTAAAAGAAAAGAAGAAGAAAAAACTTTGCCTTATTATGTCTGTGGAACTTCCACAGAAATCAGACTCCAATGTAAAAGATAAAACACCCTCATGCCTCATATCTTTAGAGAAAAAAGGTGACTGCTCTTTAACTTTATTATGCCTCTTTGATTTAAACATTATCAATTTTTAAATCAACTCTTTCTGAATGTCTGTAACACTGAGAGGGGAAAAAATAGGAGCAATCCATTCATTTAGCAACCTGTAAGTTAAAAATGGCAAAATCCTCCTTTAAAAGAAAAAAGTACAATAGATAGGGTTAAAATGTCTGTATACTGTATTTTAGAAGTCAAAAACTGTACTACTAGTGTTACTGTGTACATGGAAATGGACTCTGTAGATAAAAACTTGACTGATCTTTCATACTTGACGGCATTTTTCTGCATCGTTAGTTTAATGACGCCACATTTTCAAAGAAAAAGACAAGGAACAGGTTCTTTAGGCAGAAACAACGTGCACTTTCCCAATATCATTTTCTGTAAATGTGTGTGTGTGTGTGTGTATACAAGGGAGTTCATGCCTGTGTGTGAGTGTGAATGTTTGTGTGTTTGAGTTCCGTTCAACAATGATATTTGGCTTTTATGGTGCAACAAGGTTTATATTTTGTATGAAACTAATCCTAAAATATTGAGCCTTTTTTATTTCTGTTTTTTGTGTCGCCTCCACTGTATTTTCACTTTTTCCATCCAGAATTTGGATTAATATATTTTTGAGGGCTTTCATTGATATTTTTCTGATGGTATTTGCATTTGGACCTGCACAGCCTCTGCAAACAGCTGGTTTAATTTCCAAGCAGCCCGACACACCGTGCAACGCATCGACAGACCACTGAGGACACGTACACGAGCCAGTAATTTGGTTACTCATGAATAACTGTGTGATAATTGCTTTGTCGCTACTGTTTCACTCCAATGAGTTTTAATAAAGTTTTATAATTTCATGTTGGCCTTCAAGCCTTTTCAATAGACGTTGGTGCTATTCAATAAAAAGCCGTAGACAGATTTTTGTCCTTCAATGTCACCACAAAAAAGTTTCTCTCTTGAAGCCTTTTTTGTGCAGGGAAATCAATCAATCTTTTACCGTGCTAACATCTTTAAGGTTTTGCCTTATGTTTAAATCTAAAATTCTTTTTTAAAATCCACTCAGTGATCTGATGCAAAACCTTTCTACAGGCAACTGGACACAGACAATGCAACCTGACTTTTAGAAAATTTTATTTTAGAACATTTTACTTCTGTTTTTTGTGCTGTAAGAAACATTTCAATCGTCCAAAGTTATTCCAAGCACAAAATGTAACTGTACATGGGTGGCAATGGGGGAAAAAAAGATTTTTCATACACATAAATAAAAATCAGTGGTCCACACTGTATACCTCAACAACAGCAGTCTGTTCACTATGCATCATGGAGCTGCAGCAAACATGTTCTGGACTAGTCAATGGTGCGATAACTTCTAACATGTCAGACTTGACAAAAACACTGTCACACTGTCATTGGATGTGTTTCATGTCGAATAAAAAAAAAACATGCTTTGTCAGACTTTCTTCTGTGTTTTTTATTTTCAACCCACAGAAGTCTCCCAGCAGTTAAGAAAATACTACCTTTGTCCACTAGGTGTCACTGTTTCCGTATTCAAGTAAAAAAAATGCTACATCATTTATAATGATGTCACTGCCCAGTTTCATGTTTACAAATAGTCACACTAAATAAAAGTTAATTTAATCCTGATTTATGCACATCAAAGATGTCAATTTTGCAGGTTTTAGCCTATTTAGGCCAGTTTTTTATATTAAAAATTTCCTTTAAAAAAATTGTGTGTGTGTGTATGCACTTGCACACAATTTTATGCTGCATTGAGACATGTATTCAAACAAGATACTGCTAGAAAAATCTCACACAAGTAAACAAGTGATGTGATTCCTCAGGTAGTAAGTAAGTAAAAGTAAATAAAGTTTATTTATATAGCACCTTTCATAGAAACAAATCACAAAGTGCTTCACAAAACAAAATTAAAACATGGTAGGTAGGTTGTTCACAGAACGTCTGACATCTGTTAAGGTCAGTAATGAAAATATTTTCACTTGCATCTAATTTTGGGGGAAATAGTGGACCATTTAAACATTTATTGAGAAACATTTTAGTGCATAAAAAATCTGTTCATTTGAGCATTTATTCAGGGTTCACTTGTAAAATTTTCCCCAGAAAAGTAAGTAAGACTGTCAAAGTTTGGTGCAACATCTCTGAGTCGTCTGTTTAGACAAAAAATATGCACATGTATATAGGAATAATCACAGCTTAATATTTTCAAAAGAAAAAACAAATATAAGATCAACTTGATGAGTCTCAGTTTTTTAAAAATCTGTTTGCGATTAAAGTGATAAAGTTCATGACAAACTCAATGTTACATACCAGCTAGCTTAATCACTTCTCGTGTTTAACAAAAGCTTCTTTAAACCTTATGAAGACAATCAAAATAGCTGTTAAGTTTATCATTTTAATTATGATTTTTCATCTGTAAATGTTTATGCTCTTGTGTGTTTAGCTGGTGAAAACAAACTTAACATGTTTTTTTTTAAATAACCTGATATTTTTAAGGATTATTCAAAAGGAATTGGAAAAATCTATTATAGTAAAAAGAAAAACATACAACATTGAGAGGGGCCTGTGGTTTAGTCATATTTAATGGTGACAGACTGGAGGATTTTTAGAGCAGCATCAGAGCTGCACTGAGCAGAATTGGGATCAGTTTTCTGTTCAGTCTGTGTGAAGCAGAAAATAGTGGAAATATCTTTTGACTGGCCTTCATCCAGTCTGCAAACCTGCTGGTTTGTGCGTACACTCCGGGTCTGAGAGGAAGTCCACACCCCTCTCCAAAGCTGGTCACTCCCACCACATAAAACCTGTCATCGTTCTCACTGTAGCACTGCAAGGGACCACCACTGTCCCCCTGCACCAACACAAACACCAGCAGCGTGTTAAAGATAATAAACCGTGCAGATCACAGACACAGAACATGTTCATCTAACCTGACAGGAATCAACTCCTCCACCCTCCAGTCCTGCACAGAGCATGTTGTCAGTGATGATGCCGTCGTACCAGGTGAGCTGGTTACACCTTTCTCTGTCGATGAGCTCCACCTCGGCCTCCTGCAGTCTGTCCACCACATTGCCTGCAGAACACACACTAAAACTTACAAAAGCTCTTTACTCCTCACATATTCTTAACTCAAGTATTCTACATCAAAATTCCCACACCATTAAAGTCAACAGAACCTGTACATGAGAACTGCTGCATCACAAGAACCCAGTCAGACAAATGAAGAAAAGTTTGCTTATCAGGTTAAAATCCATTTCAGCACTTGGTGATTTGACAGCATCATCTACTTTAAGGGTTTTAATCTGGACCAGCATGGAGACAGTAATCAATACAGCAAATCCAAACACAAATGGTTATAAATATTGATTTGACTAAGTGTTCCTGAATGAATTATCCACTGGAACTGTTTACTGTGCTTTAAATTGAGTAGAATATGGAGGGAAAATCTACCTAAAATCCATAGTGTTGTTATGCAAACATTCTGTGGTGGGTTTAATAACAGTTAAAGGGGTTTTATTCTAAAAATGAATCATAAAGGCAGCAGCTATTAATTGTTAATTATAATTTATCATTAATAAAAGCTTTGTTGTGGATCTGAAGGTGTCACAGCTGAGAGAGAATTTTAAGGTCCAGCAGAATCCAACCTTTGTAGTAAGTGCTCCCCCATCCAGAGATGAAACAGTGGCTGAAGTTCAGGGAGGCCTCATGGCTCACGTTATGAGGAGTCCAGGCCGGTTGGACATAGTCTGTGAAGTTGAGTGGAGAGCTGAGCAGCAATAGCGCCACATCGTAGTCATACTCATGGTCGCTGTAGTTCTCGTGGATTTTGATTCCACTGATGGAGCATATCTGGGTGTGAGGTCCTGGAGCGGACAGCACATTCAGTCCAGCCACCACACGAAACTGGTCTATGTTGATTGATCTGAACACAAAGACAGAATCAATCAGATTGACTGCTGCTGGTGTGTCCCTCATGATCATCTCAAAGTCAGAATGGGTGTTCTTACAGTATGCTTAGAACAAACACGTTATAATACAGGAAATGGGACTATAAAATGCTCTTTGAGTGGATGAGAAGGGTCCAGATGTTCTAAAGCTCCTTTAGCCTTAAATGCAACAAAGCAGATGTTTACAGGATGTTGTGTGTTTTCAGCCCTCCTCTTAACTATCATTTTATTTCACACAAAGCCTGATTTGCTTTGCAGTATTTCAAGGAACCAATCACAGCTTATGTTGTCTCCAAAGTAATCAGTTTGCATTCTGTGGTTCTGCTTAACAAAGACTGAATGAATTGTGTCCTTTCACATATGACTTCTCAGACATGTTACACCTTTTAAATGCATCATGTACATTGAAATCTAAATTCTAAACTTGTTTTATGCTCTTTAAAAAATGTCAGATCCAAGGTGAGTTATCAGAACACATTCAAATGTGTGTGCGCATGTACTCACAGGTATTTGTAGAAGCAGTGTGCAGCACTGAGCACCCATAGGTTGTTGAGGACAGACCCGCCACAATAGTGCCTGGACTGGATCTGGATGCTCACCTGCCAGGGCCACGCCCCCTCAGGTGCATCTCGGCCACCCACAATACGAGACACATCCACAGTCTGCTGTCCACAAGCTGATCAAATAAGTAATTTAAAGTTTCATCTCATCAAAAATAAAATGTGACATATGATCTGAACACAGCATGATGTGAATGATAATGTATACCCACACTGATATAGTATATTTCATTTAAGAAGAAAAAAAGTAACTAAATGAATTGTCAAGTGGTAATTTTATGTTCTAATTGTTGTTTTTTAAAATATTGATTGCTTCGTGAAAAAGTGGAAAATGTATCAGAATTGTAAATTAAGCAATACATACTGTATATATTTTGTTTAAAACTCACTGTGCTGTACTGAAGTTGTGGCGGTGAAAATCAAGACTTTGACAAACAGGAGAAACGCCTTTAGCTCCATTTAGTTTGGACTCTTCGGGACTTTTTAAAAACATAAACAAAACAATTCCTTCCGGTTAGTGACGTTATAAGGCGCACGTGAGGATTATTTGTCAAAGGTTAAAACACAGCAGGTGATTCCTGGGGATCCATCCTCTCCTTTTAATAAACACAAATTTTTCTACTTTCACTGTGGTAGAATATTTTATTAGGATTACAGACTTCTCAAAAACAGCAAAATGGGCCGTACCAACTCAGACCGCTGTTACTTCACCCTCCCGCCGATGCTAGCTGCTTCTGCGTTAGCTGTCTAGCACTCTGAACTACTGACATCATTCTAGCCTGATATTACAGAGACGAAGTAAGCTCAGAATAATTGTCTATATATATTTATATTTGTCTTCTTTTAAAGTTTTTGAGTAAAATTGTGACACGTCTCTGAACGTGTATGTTAACATAGCAACTTTTGCTATAAGCTAACTAGCATTAGTTGGTTTTTCTTAAAATTAAAATATTTAATATTTATATAATTAAAATTAAGTAAACCATGTTTGCACATTTTTATTTACTGAATATCACACTCCAAGTATTTTAATATATTTTTCAGAGCATCTGCTTACCATACAAATGTTTTTAATGTAAATATGTATTACAGGTAATTGGTCAGCACTTTTAAAAAGTTAATATCGTGTTTATCACAATTGTTCTTTGTAGCATTGGTTTTCCTGTTTGGGTTTTTCAGTGTTTCACATTCTTAGTTATTATTTTTCCTTGTGTCTATGCCCAAATTGTTTCCTTAAGTGTCCCTGTTATCAGGTCCTCACACCTGTGTCCTATCTACTAATTAGCTCACCTGGTCCTCATTCTTCCAATAGTCAATATACAAGTATCCTCCTGATGTTAAAATATACTATTATATACTAATATACTACACTAATAATAATAATAATATAATAATAATAATTATTATTATTATTATGTAATATAACAGTAATAAAGAAATAAATTGAGCTTTTTCCACCTGTAGATCTTCCACTAGAGGGCAGTGAACATGCATAGGACTGGATATGGCAGGTTTTTAAAGAAAATACTAATCCTAATACTTCATCTGTAGAAGTTAATGTGGCCTTTTAAAGGATTGAAAAGTACTTGAAACTAGAGATGCACTATAAAAATCCACAGGTGATCAGAAATGTACAATAATCAGCATGATCAATTTAGTTTGTTTGGCTGATCCAAAACTTAAAAATCAGATTTTTTAAACTAACCACAGTTAAGCCCTAACAGATCCCAATTTGATCATAATTTTCAAGTTAATCACAGTAAAAGCTGTGTATTCTGGTATAGTTTTTTTTAGATTAACCTGATTCGCAAAGAAAATCTTTTAAAAAATCACCTTAAGTGCTTGAAAAGTGTTTGAAATTTTGTTTGTGTAAGAACCCTGAATATCAGTTAGATCATTGTCAGAGTTGACTGTTTTCCTGCATTTGATCCGTGTTTCCTGGTTCTGCTCTAGTTTGTTTTGGTTTTAGGTTTGTTTTTTTTTTACTTCTGATGCTTGGATTTTCAACTTTTGTTTGCTAGTAAAACTCAGTTAGGTTGGAGTTCACCCTTGTGTCTGCATTTTGGGTTATACCTTTTGCCAATGAGTTTTAGTCTTGGCTGTGTTGTGTTATTTGATTACAGTGTTTCTCTTTTCTGGAGAGAGAGAGAGAGAGGTTAATAAGAGACACACTTAGTCTTTATTGTCTTTACATAATTTATATAAAATGTCATATATAGATGATTGTCTTTAGGTTTTTCTAAGCATCAGTCATGCAGTGGCCTGCTGTCATCAGAATGCCTAAAATCCTGCACTAAAGGTGTGCAATCTTTAAAACTCCTCTCGTGTCTGCTCATCAGGTCTATTTATATTGTATTATTAGAGCACAATAATCTGGGGTTTATAGGCTGCAGGCCTAAATGACCTTTAGGAATTTTACGAAACGCACTTGCCGACACTCCCTTACATTCTGCTGAGAGTCATCAATTATGCAGGGAAGCTGCTGCTCGCACTGAGGGGGAAGAGAGCAGCAACAATATGGCGACAACCGCAGTTTCTTCCCGATCTTTCCTACATCTGCAGTCCTGCAACGACTCTCCGGATTCACTGTAACCCATACAAAGTGAGTATCATTCTTTTGTCGTGTTTTTGTGAAACGCTGGGCTGAGGGTGGATTTTCCAGTCGGTCGGATTCCTTGCGTATTGCCTAAATGTCGCAGAGCTGCTCACTGCCCCGCGTCTTTTTTTCTGGAGCGGGATGGAAGAGGGTGTCAACTGAACAACTCGACTGGACCAGTGCGGGGATGATAAATATACACGTTTACTAGTCGGTGTCGACGGCAAGGAATTGTTGCAATTATTCGAGCATTTAGGACATTTTGAAGGAAGAAAGTGGGTTTTCAGCCAAGGCGCAGTCTGACTCCTCCAGCACGAAAAAAGCCGAAAAAACTAAACGCTGTGATTTTATTTTTTAATTTTTAAAATCCTGTCTGGCGTTTTATATCATCCGGATGAACAAGATGATGCACTTTAAACACAAGGCTTCGAAAAAGAGGCTGACACTGTGTAAGTATGATCGTCCTCCCATAAATGAAGACATTCATGTTCCTGCAGGTGATGCAGGCTGGTGTGCCAGCACCATAACCCATCCTCTGTTAGTCTATGTTAAAAACTGTGTGCTGTTTCTGGTTTGAACTCTGGGCTGTGTTTTGCACAGATATTGATTTGCCAGTCGACATGGCTCCTCGGGTGTGGTGCAGATGCTTTGCGCGCAATATACATAATGTCCCGAAAGGGCGCAATCTTTTCCTTTTTTTCTGATTATATGGAATGCGTGTGTGGATTATTTATAGAGAAAACGTTGATTCACTTGTGACTTTTGGGGGAAATCCACAGCAGCGTTATTCCCAGCGCGACATTTGCAACATACAAACCACCCACTGCAGCAAATACCGCTTTGGTAGATTTGCTCGGAACGGGCCACTTTTCTGCGCAGTAAAACCCCCCCTCACAGAGGCAGAGCACGACTTTTTTTGTTGAATTCAACACCAAGAAAAAGACACTTGTAAATACAGGCCACCATAATTGCATATTGGCTTTTAGTGAAGAAATGTAGACAGAATTTGATGCAATGACTGAGAAGATGGATTAAGGAGACGCATGAAGCGGAGCTGCCATCATGACTGGAGGAGACCAGAAGGATAAAAAAACCGGCCTGCTGGAGAGCACACCGTGTCTTTTCTTTTACCGGACAGATCGGTTTTGATTTCTTCCCTGCGTGCACACGTTCACGCGCCCATGCACGTGTTAGTGCGCGTGCGCCGTGGCGGTGCTGAAGCGGACAGCGCCAGCAGAGCAGCAGAAGGTTCCGGGGTCCATTTTAAAACGGTCTCCTCGGCACGCTGCGCTCATGTTTTCCCTTTTCCTTTTGGTGTGTTTCATCACTCCCACATGCCAGGACAGAGAGAGTGCAAGTTTTTTTTTTCCTGTGTGAATGCAGCTTCACACGTCGAGCATTTGCAATTAGAGTGCGTTATGCAAGAGGGGAGCAGGGGGAGGGACGGGCCTTGTGATTTAGATATGGCTGATGGTCTTATTCCACCAAAACAAAGATTTGTGTGAGGGATTTTGTGAGCACAGAGGATATGAGGGATGGAGCGATTCTAAAATGGAAGTTTTTCATGTTTGACAGGTTCCCTTCTTTCTCTCGTCCACACCACATGCACTTTGAGTCATTGTGCCCAGTGACATGAAGCAGTGTTACAGAAAAGCTTCACTGAGTCATGCAGTTATTAAGTCAGCTAAACTTCTTGTCAGTATTTAAAAACAAAAGGATTAAAAATCCTGTTTAATGCAGACCCCTTTTCTCATAACAAGACCAGACAACTGGTAAAAACTAAAGTCTTAGTTGTACAAATGATATTATTTTAGGGTCTTGCTGTCAGAGCAAAGCCTTAAGAATATTTGAAGAATACATGCAGCAACATAGAATAGTGTTTTAAATAGCTAAACTCAGCAGTCAGCGTTTGGACATTTTATGTTTTGCCAGACTCCAGATAAAATAAAATGCAATGGTTGTTGTTTCTGCTCTTTTGCAATAAATGTAAAGCAAAATATCAAAATGTGATTTTACAAATTGAAATTGTCCCTTTCCCCCCCTGTCTCCTGCAGAGCTGTTACTGTGGATGGTACGAACCTAATGACGAAGTAGCTGCAGGATGAAAACATGGCTGCACCTCTTCTTGCACCGCCAGGACCTGATAGCTTCAGGAAGTTTACGAGGGAATCTTTGGTGGTCCTTGAGCAGCGCATTGCAGAGGAGAAGAACAAGAAGCCCCCCAAGCAGGACAGCAGCTACCGTGATGACGATGACGAGAACAAGCCCAAACCCAACAGTGACCTGGAGGCCGGGAAGAGCCTGCCCTACATCTATGGGGAGATCCCCAAAGGAATGGTGACAGTACCACTGGATGATCTGGATCCATACTACCTGAATTCTCAGAAAGTGAGTTTAGAAATATTTCTCCTTCTTTTCCTACTCATCAGAGTAGTTTGTGAGAACTGGAAGGATGTTTCTGGTTATGGTATATTAAACCTCAGAACTGTTCAGTGAAGAATAAAACATGACAGTGAACGTCCAAAAAGCTTGAAAATGTTTTAAACTTTGTTTTTAATTTAAAGGGAACATTTAAATTAGCCAATTATGTTTACATTTAACATTTCAGAGCTTAAGCTTTTAGGCAACAAAAAGGTAAAACTTAATCTAACGGTGAAAATTCTAACAAAAAGTATTCATATTGCACAAGGGGTATTGCCCTTTCGCAGACATTTAACATCCCAAATTTCAAATATTGTGTCAGTAATGTCATTTATGTCACACTTGGCATTCCAACATGCATCATTACATTGTTGTCGTCTTTCAGTTCTCAAGCATGACCTGTTCTGCCTTTATATCTGCTGTAAAGACTTTAATTTATGCTGGGCTTACACCTAACGATTTTCACGGTCGCAGACTAAAGACTGCCAGTCTTTAGGAATCTTACCGGAGTCTCTGCGCGCTCCCGTCGTCGCGGTCGTTAGATGTGAGGGGATAATCTGCTGTCGGCGACCCGATTTATGCCAGTCTTTCTCCAGTCTTTCATATCCAACCTGCTAGATATTTTTTGTAGTCGGAGCGTAGTCGGAGTGACGTACAACAAGCAAAAACCAATAGGATTCGTTCTCACTGCAGAACCAGGAAGCCCTGTCAGTCATAACCCAACAAACAAGACCTTCTGTCCCGTTTATGCAGCCCTGACCGTGTCCATATTCTCTGACGCTTTCTCTTCTTTTTCTTTTCACTACAAACGACTTCAGTGGCAAAAGCTAAAGTAGCTAAAAGCTGCTTCTCCTCCATTTTTAACTTCTGCAGAGTGTAATAACTTGGGAACTGGACTTACCTGTTATTATATCCATAACAGCAGATGAGGAGAGCCAGCGTTCATCTTGGGAAACTTTATTGACAACACAAAACCCGGACATTCTCCGTCACAACAGGAAAAACTCGGATAATAAAATCACCACTAGATGGCGCTGTGTAACCACAAATAAAATAGAATTGCCCAGCAGAACAAATATACTCTCTTTATATCAACATAATATAGTATCACTATATCACACAGAGCATGATGGGAGGCATTTTGTGGGAATGAAATCCTGACATAATCTAGTTGCAGTCTTGTAATTAGTGTTCCTACAAGATTCAATCTTTATAAAATCTTTAGTCTGAGACTAGTCGACTGTTAACCCGAGTCTTTAGATGTGAGCTGATAATCTTTTAGAGTCTTTTCAAAATCTTGTCAAAGTCTTTAGGTGTAAGCCCAGCATTAGATGATTGTTTTTGTGTTGAGGATTCTGCGACATTGAAATCTCTACGGTGATACGTAATAAATTAATAAGAATCTTGTGGTATCTTATACAAACAAATCACACATTTGCCTGTATTTTATCACTGCACAATATTAGGAAAACTACTGCTATTGCAATTCAGTTTACATACAGTGATATTATCAGTTGCAATAAAGCTACATATTGTGTCATCATGATGCTAACCACACTCTCCATGTGCTGGCTGTGGGGTCCGTCTGGCTGCCAGATTTATACGTCATACATGCAGTTTGAGTCTTAGTTATTTGATATTGCTTGTGTTAATTGTGCAGCACTGGTGTAAGTTAAAGCAGCTATAGGTGGGTTATTTCAGCAAGAGAGCAGTTTTTAAATCCAACGTACACACGGCTCCTCCCAAAATAGTTCGACACGCGTGCACACGGCGCATTTCCTCTGTCTGTAAGCTGGACATAAACTGGGACTCCTCCTCAAACTATAATTACGTTGTAGGATTTAATCACTCACAGTTCACAAATCATGTTCTCACACTGTAAGAGGCTGCTGTCCCTGCTGTGCTTCTGATACGTGGCTCTCTAGCAGCGAGCTGATGCTGTGCTGGACTCTGAAGCTGAACCCGGAAATGACTTGGTCGTCAAGAAAGTTCTTGACCAAAATAAACGTGTATCCTTGGCAAGCCTTGCCATTCTCTGAGGAGAAATGTTTAAAAATAAAAATAAATCCCTCAGCGGCAGGGGAATGGATGACTTTTTAGTAGAAACGAGCTCTGACTGACTCCTCCATTACGGCTGAGACTGTACAGAGAAAGATACAGAGCGTCCTGTACGAGAGCGCCCCCTACTGCTACAGGTTTGCTCGAAGCGCGTGCACGTTGTCAAAAAGCAGACAATGCAGAAATGTGGGTTAGGGTTAGCCAATTTTATTGGCTGAAAAGTTCACCGGCCAAAAATAATGCAAACAGGTCTATAGGAGGAAGGGGGTCTTCATCAGAATGACAGATGTTGTGGAACTCTAACCATAGATCATAGTTTAGACCTGAAATATCATTTAAAACATTTAGAAAACTTTGATACGTAGAAAAATAATCCAGATAGCTGCTTTAAGTTCAGTGAAGCACAAAGAACATTTTACTTTAAAGAGCTTTTTCATTGGCTGTTTTTGAAGCCATTGTTTTGATGATTTTTTTTCTTTCACTGAATGATTTGCTTAGTTTGGTTGTTTTGGCCTGTTGATAGGTGTTTTTGTATATCAAACACCAAAAAGCTCCTTGAAATTATTGTGAGTCATGCTATGGCTGCAGTTGACTTTGGATTTAGGATGGTTGTCTCCCAGTTATGCAATGTTTATGGCTGTATTTTGTTATAATTAGACAGCTGAGGGTAATTGCGTATTTCTTTTGCTGAAGACCTTGAGGGAATGCTAAATTTAAGTGGACAGTTGTCATTGCGTTCCTTTAAAGAAAACTGTTGTTCCACATGATGGACTTTCCAAATTGTTCATATCTTAATCTGTGCCAGGAAAAAGCAGCAGCAGGCAGAGAGGACTGTCGTCTTACAGGAGACACGTGTCTCTGGGGTTTCTGTCATGTCTGACGCTCAGAGTGAGGATGGCCAGGTGTGACCTTGACAGGCTCTGAATATCACCAGCTAACTGTCAACCAAAACTGCTGGAGGAGACTGATTGTTGCTCGCTCCTGTTGTATGAGTCAGCCTCAGATTGAAGGTTATAAAAGAAAAGAAGAGCAACATGTACAGATATTAAAAGAAACTGAAACAAGAGGGTGGTAGAAAGTTAAAACCTTCATGAAATTTGCAATCATGTTGGAAAATCTGAGCGTAATAAGTGCTGCTTTTATAATATACATGATAATTTGAATTAATTAGATATTAATATAAAAATCTGCTACACTGTTTACCAGAATGTTGTATAACTCTGGTAGTCTACACAGTTTTACCTTAAAATATATTTGAGCACACGCTGGTACGAATGTGTTTAGTCATCATTAGCTGAAGTGATTTGTGTGTGTGAGTATAGATGATCTGTGTTCCTCTCAGTCTGTTTCCGTCTTTTACCTTGCTGTCTCCACACAGTGCACGCTGCCAGTTATATAACATGCCAGTCCAGCGCACAAGGAGAAGACACGATTCAGATGACACGTTGCAAAAATGTCCAGCATTATGTGGGACTGTTGATTTTTCTCCTAACGCACAACTTACTCTCATCTTTTATTCCTCATATTCCACGCATCACTGTCACAGATGCATCCTGATCCGACAGGCATCTTTCTGCGTTTTGTTCTTTGTCTGTGCTGCTGCTCTCTCCAGCAGTCCTCTTAGCTCTCTGCTTTAGGCAAATCTAATTATGGCCATCAATCTAGTCTTCTTCCAAGAGGGAACTGATGCCGCTTTGCTTCTCGAGCATCCCTGACGTCAGATCAGGTGGTGACCTTGGTGGTTTATCTGTGCGTCTCTGTCACTGAGAGCTGCCAGACCCAGTTCTTTATAGGAAGTGGATGCTAAACAATGTTTAGGAGGGCAGTTAATGTTTTATTGATATTTATTGTTTTGTTTTTTTTGAGGCTCTTTTTAGATTGTGTCATAGCAGAGCCAGAAATGCGGAGGAATGACTGAATGATGACGTAGCTTCTGGACCTCCTCTTCTAGCTAGCGGTCAGAGCCAAGGCGGGCCTAACCATGTTGTTCTCTGTGCTGCTGGACAAGGCTGCTGAAACAGTCTTTGAGGACATGGAAAAGATGAAAGGAGGGTGGGAAAGATGATATGAGGACAGGAAGGAAATGGGGAAACATGCATAGATGCATGAGCACACTTTTTCTTCTCATGCTGTGGTCAGGATCACACAACACATTTTTTTGTTTGGTTTGTTTTAAAAAAGCTTTAAGCTGCAAAACAATTTACATACATAATTTCAAAAATCTAATTTGGGTTGAGACAAATCATGAAGCAAGGTGTGGGTACTTACATGGTGTGGAAGTCTGTGTAACAACACACTTTTAGATCTTTTGCACACTAATTGTGAATTTTACATTTTCTCATTAAATTAGCTGTTACTGTTTAGCATGTCTACGTAGTTATTATAAATATTTGTATTCACCTTTATCAAATCAGTCAAGTTTAACCAACAGAACTGACATAAATCTGCAGTGACTGACAGACTGAAGGGGAGAGTTTATGACTTGTGAATGATGTCATCTATATTATCATACTTGTCTTCCCTCATAAACACCACGTCTTTGACATGCACCGTTTTTGTTTTGACAGCCTTAAATGCAAACAAACAAAAATATTTTGAGATGTTTTTGCACTCATCTCCAGAATAAAGATAGCAATGATCCAGTGACATTTTTAAATACTGGCAAGATACTAAAGTGCTTTAAAGTTAATAAAAACAAATAATTAACTGCAAATATTATATACCAAATAGTGATCCACTAAAACTTTAAAATCATGACAGCATTGGTAACAGGCAGGCCTGCTTTAGCAGAGCAGAGGAAACATTTCTCTGTCAGTGTTTGTGATGAATGAATGTGAGGCTTTTGTTGTAAAGGTGCCATAAAATGCAGCCATCGACCGTTTAGCACTCGGGTTGAGTGAAAGGTGCTCACTGAATGGCTGCTGCGGCCCTCAGATGCAGATGCTGTATCACTACCGGCTGCCTCCAGCTTCTGTGTTAAAGCTGCTCTGTCCTTCCCTCCATCTCCCGCCCTTCCCCCTTCGCCTCCACTTCGTCTTCTGCCCAGCTCCTTTGCTCAGGCTCCCTCCGCCCTGCTTCTCCTCACACTGCTGCTGCCACAGTTGCTGCCTGCCTGCTTCATTTGCTCTCCATCTCTGTTTTTATACTTTCCTCCTCTCTGCTCTCCTCTATGCTCAGCTCAGGATTATGAAATTTTCAGTAGCTTTGCAGCAGTTTAGTCATGCGTTGCCAAAAACAGACCCTGTACGTATAACGCTGTTTTGTGTGTGTTTGGTTTTATAAATGACAATATTGGGGACTCATTTAGTGCTTATTCATGCAGATATGTGTGCATGTTAGTTTACATATGCATCCCTGTTGTAATTGTTGCATTTGACAGAAATGTCACACAGTTGGGGCATTTCCTGCTGTGTCATTCCATTTGACTGTAGTGTTTCTCACAAATGTTTTAGAGTTTTCTTATATTCTGTGTATTGTTGCTGCTCTGACTTACAGTATTAACCATTTTATAATGTTCAGCACTGCTGTATCTCATGTTTTGGTTCGTCTCTGATTGTCTTGTTTACAAAAGTTCACACACATCAGTCCACTGGTTACCTTTCGCCTTGTGACACCGTCACCCATCCACCCTGCTTCCTCATTTTTCCTGCCTCCTGACTCAGCCACTGTTGGTGCCTCTGTGGGACCTAATGTTTTGAAGGTTTCCTTGTTAAAAGCGCCAGGACCTACTGTATATCACTTGTGCAAATGCACAATTTCATGAAACTTTCATTCAGATTGTCATGTTTTATTTAAACAATTATGAGGTTATCCACAAAAACCTCGTTTCCTCGTTTTGAAAAGACTGCAGTTATTGGGAAGGAGAGCACTGAGAGAGTGGGACAACATAAAAAAAAACAGAAACATCCTGACAGCTGGCTTCAGTTCTGTTTCATTTTATTTCATCAGAATGTTTTTGAGTAAATTTGCATACGCTTACTTAATATGTTATCTACATTTTAGTTTTAGTGGGTTGACTATCCTTACTAATGCTAACTGTGTTGTGTATGCCTTCTTTCTGATTATTACTAATGAAAACTCTCTTTCTCCTGTTTTTCTCTCTCCACAGACATTTATAGTGCTAAATAAAGGGAAGACAATCTTCCGTTTTAGTGCCACACCTGCCTTGTACTTCATAAGTCCTTTCAATCCGGTTAGGCGATTAGCTATTAAAATTTTGATACATTCATATCCTTTAAAATGATGCTGTTAACAGCAGCTACAAGAGGGTTTCCTGTTCACGTGTATTATTCATGATGGTAGGTTCAGTACTTGTGCTGCTGCTGATGTTTCTAATGACTGCTGCTGCAGGAGAGGATCAGTGTGTTACAGTCAGAAGACTTTCTCACACATAACACTGTACAGGGTGCCATGCAGTAGCCATTTTATTACTGAAGGAAATGGCTGGCACAAATGATGAGTCATCCTTTACAGTAAACCAAGCTAGACCTCTTCTGTGTTGCTCATTATTCGTGCAATCCACCTGAGTACTAAAATGAGCTGCTGTAGGCTGCTCCCCTCTTTGTTTAGAGAGCTATTAAAGACTCAGTAGGAGGAGGTAAATTGTTTTTAGAGAACAAACATCAGCTGATCAGAGCTAAATATACACAGCACTGTTGGTCAAACCTTCCAGATGACTGTACATAGGATAAATCTGGTCTTTGATTTGTTTGGTTGAACTCCACCAGGTGTCCTGATGCTACTTTAACAGCAAAGCCCAAAGAAAGAATCAGCAAAAAAGTAACATTTAGCGAGTTTAGTGTCAAAGCCACTGTTGTAGATTTAACTAAATATTCACAAATTAAATGTTTTTAGATAAAATAATCCTTGTGGTGGTGGGCACACCTGAGCACCTTTAGTTAAATGCTTTGAGCAGGTTTTTATATAACTCCTAGTGTGCTGTGGGCTGACATTATACAATGAATTTTGATGTGGTTGTGTTTCTTAAATTAGTTTTCTCATAATTTATATTTTCCTTAACTCACACCTCACTCTTTTCAGCATGATCATCATGTGTACTATTTTGACCAACTGTATATTCATGACCTTTAGTGATCCTCCTGAGTGGTCAAAACAAGTAGAGTGAGTACATCTTCAGTATTATTGGTCTGTATTACACATGCATGCATTGATATTGCCACTGTGTTTAGGTCACAAAACTAGAATACACTTTTCTAAAACATACTTGTTTAGTTAAATTATGTTAAATGAATATTAGGGAACATAGAACATCTGAAATGACTGGGAACACCAGAGGAAGAGAACTAGAATAGTATTTATTAGCATCCATAAATACTTTTCTTTCAAAGTATTTCTGTGCATTTGTTACTAAAGACCCAGTGTGTTGTTCAGAGATTTGTTTTCCACATTTGTGTATGTTAACTTTTTAAAGGTTTATCAGGTTCTATCACTTCACATGTCATTGTTTGTTTTAACAGCTAATAATCATAATGCAGTTGTTTAAAAGTGAGCAAACTTTGATCCAGTCCTGGGAACTGATCTTGTAAATGCTTTTGTCTTTCAGGTACACATTCACAGGAATTTATACATTTGAGTCTCTTGTAAAAATCACCGCTCGTGGATTCTGTATAGATAATTTTACATTCCTAAGAGATCCATGGAACTGGCTGGATTTCATGGTCATTTCAATGGCGTAAGTATCGTGTTTGTGATGATACTGTTAGTAGGTAATGACGTTGTGCTCAAGCAGTTTTATACCAAAAATAGTTAGAGAAGTTAACATTTCAGTGATGATCTTTCAACCTTTCTGAGTTTTTGTCCTTTCTGTCTGTCTGATGACCCATTGCCTGTGTTTCCTCCATTTACCTGACTTCTCTGATCTTTCTCTTTGGGAACTGAAGCCGGGCTCCATCCGGTACTCTGCGGCCTCCCTAGCAACATACCCCAGTCTCATTCATCAGATTTATCACCTTCTAGCCATCTACCTCTTTTTCTCAGTCACATTTTCTTAATCTTTTGGTATCTTATTTAGGGCCCCTCACTCTCCCTGTTGACTTCATGTCATTGGATAGTTTATACCAGATTTACCTGCTGCTATGAGGAAATCCAGAGTGATCAAAAAGAACACATTTCATTGTTTGTCGATCAGTCACAAAGCCCACCTGTGTGTGAATTCGTATTTTCGCCTTATCTTTGCGTTTAAATAATGCGCTGTTGTAACTGTGGTTTGATCCTGCAGGTATATAACAGAGTTTGTAAACCTAGGCAATGTCTCAGCTCTGCGCACGTTCAGGGTGTTGAGGGCATTGAAAACTATTTCTGTAATTCCAGGTAAGACAGGATGGGGCGAGGGCTGGTGGGGCGGGGTCGGTGTTAGGTGTGTGTGTCTTTCTTTCCTTTTACCTTCCACCCTTCTCCTCAGTGGACAGGCTCTGTGAGTGGCGTCGTCTCCTCCTGGTTCGGTGGTGTTGTGCTCTTGGCGTGTGTGGTTTTTGTCATCGTGTTTGTTCTGTGTGTGATCCTTCCCCTATTTCAGATATATAACAGAGTTTGTGGACCTGGGCAATGTATCTGCGCTGAGAACGTTCAGAGTTCTCCGAGCATTGAAAACTATCTCTGTCATTCCAGGTGAGACTCAGTTTAAACACTAAGGCTGATCCTCTCACCCTTTCTTTTCTACTCACTATTATTATGATTAAAGTTATGATTTAAGCAGCAACAAAAAAATTGGAGACGGCCATTTTTTGATTTATTTTTCCTCCAAAAAAATTATCAAAAATGGTACTGATACATTTTTGATAGGCTTTGCAGTCTCCTCTAAGGCTTTTCAAAGTGTCTGCTCTCTCATTACAAGGCTTGTCTCCAAGGCAGCTGTGCTTCTCTTAAATGGAACCCTGGTTTACAAGACCTATAGGTCCTAATATTCCAACACATTAAAAGATTCAATATATGGAATGCATATTTGCAACTAGAGTACCCTCCATTCTTTCACATAAACAAGACATTTTAATTGTTGTAGTTTCCTGGCTAATAAGAACATGTTCTCACTGCTTTCCTACACAACAGAAGGTGTAAAAATCAGCGTGTGTGACCCTCTTCTGAGTATACGTTAGCTTAACTCTCCTAGAAAAATTTCATCCCGATTTTCCAAAGTGAAATCCATTTGACTGCTGTCTACTGCAGCTAGACTAAACAACTCTTTAGAAACTCACTTCAGAAAATTTGAACAATACTTTCAGTTTGATGTGTAAACAGTTAACACATCAGCTGAGAAGTGTTCTGGCTGAAATGAGCTAACAGACTGGATTATTAGCAGTGACTCAGTATTTATGGTCAGTAATTCCCAGAGAACTCACACTTGTAGTTGATTGTCTGGTGTCTTAACACGCTTGATCAGCCATAGAATTCAAACCCAACACATATTCGTTTTGCAGCGTAATTATTTAGACTTAAACTCAACAGACATGACTGTCCTTCGTCAAAGTGGCTGCCTGGTCTCTGGACTCAGTAAACCAGACGATTGCAGAGGGTAGATCTCTTCTGTTGTACAGACACAGCAGACTTTACTCCGCACTCATCTTCAGACCTCTTTGATCTGCTGCATCTTGGTATACATTCCCCTCTGTGTTGTCTTTATCCCTTACAATGCACTAAAGTTCAAACTGAGGTCAAATGAAAGAACATTTAACTTACTGATGATCCTGAGACTGAAGCTGCTTGCTGTTATTTTACATCATATGTGAACTATAATGCACTATGAATGGATGGGTTTCTTTAAAAAAAAAAAAACAATTTAAAAAGTGATTTGAGTTTTTAAAAAGCACATTCTTTCAGTGTTAATCAAATAAACCATATATCATGCAAGTCAGGGTTCCATTTAAGAAACAGCTTTAACTTGTTCCTTTTACCAGCTTTCATAACAGGTAAAACCCCTTTACTGTAGCAGCAACATTCACCTCTACAGTTTTGTTGATGGACAAAAGTCGGGTTGTAAAACATGGAAATAAATAAGCAGATAGTAATCCTACAAAAGTAACGAGTTTTGCTGTACCTCTTTTTTTTACTAGACTGAATTGGAAAAAGATTATTCCTGTTTTCAGGACCCAAAATGAATCTCATATATGGCAAAATATGACAAATTGTATAGCTTTAAGAGAGATCCCACAGAAAACACTTATTATCAATGTGTGAAGACTGCCAAGCCTAGCTTGTGAACATATCTCTTATGCTGCATGATGCTTTTCGGTCACTTGCTTTTCTAATATTAGATTATCAAGAGCTTGGCTGTCAAATGGCATTGAAAGTTTGATTTGCCCTCTTTTTGTTTTTCAGTTTGATTATTGATTTTTATTTCTCTCTTCTTTTACTGGAATGAAGTATTACTAAGAAAATACAATGTGGTCGCATTATTGAGGTTGGGAATTACAGACTGCATGTCTGCTAGTGGAAATGTCAAACAGACACTGTACGTAGTCAAAAGAGCAGATATGACTGTCTTTTAAATAATGAGACCTTTATTGTGAAATTTGTCAAAGGAAGTCAATAAATCACATCAGATTTGAAGGTATATTTAGAAGAAAAGTTTATTTTACTTTTATACAACATGCTGATATATATTGTTAACATTTTTATAAAATTGATGTGCTTGCATGAAACAACTGCAAGCAGCTGTTTAGCTTAACATAAAGACTGGAGAGGCCTGAATCCAGAAAACACATCTTTTAAGGTGATTTTTAAATCACAATTTTGTCTTATTGGAGGGGCATGCACAGGACATTTAGGAGGGTTCTTTACAATTATTTTAGGATAAATAACATGCATTGTTTGATACTGTAACAGAACAGTTCACACAGTGCAGTACATATTGAAAAAAGGGGTGTTGTTGTCTTATATTCTGGCTAATATGGTATATATAAAGCTGAATATTAAGTAAATCATTAGGATATGAGTATTAATCTATTAAAAGATGTAATGGTGAACTTTAGGAACACAGGTACATTTTGGTACAGCTAGTTGTTTGATATTAATGCTAAGCTAATGTAAAACTAATTTCTCAGTGTGTTCTAAAAAATAATTCATCCACCATCTTCTCTAAAAATATTAAATTATCACCTTATATTTGTTCAGTCGGTGCAAAAGAAACTGATTATAAAAAAAATTTCTGTCAAGACTTATGAGCATAACTAAGTTAAAATATAATGTGAATTTCTTTAGCTGAGGTAGATCTTGTTAACCCTCTGGCAGTCTGGCTGGCTCCTGATAGCTAAGCGAACAAGAAAGCTGCTATAAAATAATCCATTTTCCAATGATTAGAAATGATGAGGTTATATTTATTCAGTTTATGTGAATAAAATAAATCTGTATGCAAAGAAAAAAAAATCAGGATCTGTGTACAAAACTATGATGAGAGCTTAATCTTTTAATTTTGGGAATTTAAACAGACTGTTTCTGTTTGTTTCCAGTCTTAGTGCTAATCTAGCTAGTGTGAGGGCTAATATCTGAATGTGCAAAAATGATTAACATCTGTACAATCATAAATACAGAATAAAATAAAATATATTTGTTTAGTCTGGAAAAAAGGTCAAGTAAAAATAATCAGGATCTAATAAACCAGTACAAAGTATGCTGTTTTTATCTTTATAAGTGCTGAGTCTTGGTTGCTTTTAGTCCTTATTTATAATCCTTATGCTAATTTGCTGCAGAATGTAGTTGCATACCCACTTTACCCACTCACAACATAAATAAGAAAATACATATTTTTTCAAAATTAGAGCAAACTTAGTTTTTATCATTCTCTAATATTTTCAAAGAAGGGTCTTGTTTACTTTTTATATAGTGCCTCACCACAGCAGATTGTTTCCTATTTTTAATAAATCATTTTATTCATGGGATCTTCTCATGTACATCAAGATAGAAAAACCATTAAACTAAAGTGGCTTTTTTATTGACTCTGCCAAGCTAATAGTGCTTTACTAACATAGTCTGAACATGCAGCCTAAAATATCAGCATATTTCATAACAAAATATTGCATGTACCGCCGGTAAAGCCCCTAAAAGGCTGAACAGAAAAAGGGGTGCAGGTCATCCTGCATTCATGTTTGAGTTCCTGTGGATTGGTGTGAAGGTTGCCAGAGGATACCTGTTCAGAAGGTAAAGCTAATTTGTCTTTAGTGAAGCTGTGGATCAGACAGACTACAGGGTTGCAGTATGGGGAGTCAGCGCTTTCCTAATGATGTCCTAAACAAGACAGTTCAAGAATGTGCCTGCACCGGCACTAGCATTGAATTGCTCCTGTTCAGCCTTGGAGTTTAAATGACCTGCATGTGGTTTCTACCCCCCACCCCCCAACCCTGCTTGTGCCTCTGCCCAGTCTCGTGCTGCTGTGCTCTCTTCCTTATGGATTTCCTTTCACTTCTTTGCAGCCTTCCCCCTCTTTTCCACATCATTCATCATTGGCTGTGTAAACAAATTTTCCATGTTTTGGTGAAAGGTTTATTTTTGCATCTATTCTGCATTATCTGAAGAGAGTGGAAAGGCTCCTAAATATTTCCTGTTTGTTGTTTCTTGAAATGTTCTATGTGTATTCTGTCATTTTGTGAAAAATATTTTTTATTAATGTATTTTTCTAGTTTGAATTTTAATTCAGACATTTTCGTTTTGTAGGAATGTTGAAATCATTATAGCATCACAAATTAACATTTACAAATACAGTTATGTTAATAAATAATCTAATTCTATGACAACAGTGTTTGTGTTAATAGCTTAATTCAATTAAAATGCATAAAAAGCAATACAGCCTAATTCCTAGATTTGCTACTCCAGAAATAAAAATGTAGGAAATTAGCAGCTTCTGTTTCACCTTTGTGGTTTGTGCATCTGTGTGTGTGCGTGCGTCTGTGTGTGTGTGTATGTGTGTGTGTGTGACTGCCCTCCAGGCCTGAAGACCATCGTCGGTGCCCTGATCCAGTCTGTGAAGAAACTCTCAGATGTGATGATCCTGACCGTCTTCTGCTTGAGCGTCTTTGCCCTGATTGGTCTCCAGCTCTTCATGGGCAACTTACGCCAGAAGTGCGTGATCTGGCCAATCAACATCAATGAAACTTACCTGAACAACGGCAGCAAGGGCTTTGACTGGGATGAGTACATCAACAACGACAGTAAGTAGAGGCAAGGCTTCACCACTGGTGACCTGGCAGTGTTGTAGGGGTATGAGTCAGCCCATATGCTAGAGGGAGAAAACAATATGTTATTTTGGCAAAAGTAATTGGACTGAAAGGAAAAGCTCTGGAATGAACATGTGAACAAACTCAGATCAGAATTTTGCAGAATGTTTAAAAAATAAACAAGTGTCAGAGCAACAGAAAAAGAGTGAAATGACTCATTTTGACTGCTTTTCCTGCAGCCAATTTCTACGTCCTGCCTGGCCAATTGGATGCTCTTCTCTGTGGGAACAGCTCAGACTCTGGGTAAGTTGCTGTCTCTGCTTTTGCTGATCCTACCAAGACCTGCCTGCTTGTTTATCCACCTGTAGTCAGATTGCATTATAAGAAAATGTTGCAGAGTCATTTACAGGCTAGATGCTCTGTTTTCTTTCTGTGTCTCTTCACCTCTCAGCCGCTGCCCAGAGGGCTACATGTGCATGAAAGCTGGGAGGAATCCAAACTACGGCTACACCAGCTTTGACAGCTTTGGCTGGGCCTTCCTGGCTCTCTTCCGACTCATGACACAGGACTTCTGGGAAAACCTTTACATGCTGGTAAGACAGATGTGATAACAAACCCAGCTTATTTTTACAATACACAATCATTTTAAAATGGCAAGGCATTTTAAAAAAATGCATAAAATTGCTGAAATAAAAATTTGATTGCACAATCCATCAAAAGCAAAGATTAAAGTGTGTATTTGCAACTTTTAGTCTATTTATCTGAAACAAACTGTAAAGAATGATCAAAAAGTGAGTTTTGGAAGTAATTCTGAATCATTATTGCAACCCTGTCTGTATTTAATTTTATTGTAGCTCATTTTAATTGAGTTTTTCAGTTGTTAAAATAATTATAAATGTTTGTACGCAGCAATGACATTTTCACACATGGATATACAATAAAAGGGAATAATATAATTCTATTGTCAATACAACATTTCTGCCTAAACTGATCAAAAACCTCGTATTTTACCTTCAATTTTTTACTCACCTGTTTTATATAGATTCTTAAGTTCTATGCACTGATCACTGAAAAAAACAATAGAACAAAGAAATTAAACTTCAAATTTGCCAGTTCACAAAACATACGATCTCTATTTAGCAAACCTTAACACCTAATATTTGAACCTCACCCTTGTACCTACTAAATATTTGTGTTGTATTCTTTTGAATCTTTGCAGAGCATTGTGGTATCTCCTCATGGAGAGTTCTGTAAAAGCATGCTAATCTACCCAGTATGTAAACTGGATATACAGTAAATCTATCCAGTTTATCTCGTGTTTTAATAACAAAGTACATTGAAATATTATGTATCTTGTGATATTTCTACCTGCTCATATATGTGTTTTTAACACTCTGCTGCATCATAAGTTTAGACATAAACTGTAAGTCCACCTCTCAGACACAGTGTGGAGGAGAGTCCTGCTTTTAGACCTGATCTACCTCCATGTGTTTTCTCACGTCAAATTTTTGAGTTACCACATCTGGAAATGGGCTGCCATCCTGTCAGATTATTAAACAGTTCCACACTTAGTTTCTCTGAAATAGTGCCCTCATTTCTGAGTCCAACTTCACTTGTTGCGTAAAAGGGAGAAATAAAATATTTAGACAGTGGCCAGAGAGAGAGAGAGAGAGAGAGAGATCTGATAACTCCTTAGCATGTTTTTATTTTAGAAAATCTTTATGAAGTCACAGTGTTTGTCTTAAGATTATTCCTGATGTGTTTTATTTTGCATTTCTCAACTGTCCAGAGAGAAAATGCACAGCCATCCTAATATTTAATATCTCAGATTTGCAAGTTTATAAAAGTCTGTGGACTCCTCATACTTAGTGCATAAAGATTTAGTGGTCTGTGCTTCTAAAATAGAACATTTGGGCTAAATCTTGAAATGCATCAGCTGCATTCATAATTGATGTTTGGGGGAATTTCACTTTTCTTTCTGAGAAAGACATTTATTTTTACTCTTTCCCCTGAAGAACATTGTTTGATTTTAGATGGACGAACAAAATCTGTGAGGTAGAACACTTTAAAATATAAACTTCACTATTAAATGTTTAACTTCTTTATAAATAAAGTTAGAAATGTATTAACTGACTGATTTATCAAAACAAAACAATGTAAATGGATTCATTCAAAACAGAATTTGGGTTTCCTCATCAAAATCTATTTAGTCATTGGATATTAACATAAGAACAATGTGGAAAACCTTTTCTGAATTTCCTTGTTGGTAAAGCTGCTTGTCTCCACTTGGAAAAATCACAGAAGTTCATACAAACTATTTGAGCAGCTGGTCTGAGCATGAAAACAGGGTCAAAACACAAGCTTGGCCCAATTTTGGGATCCTTAAGATGTACGATGTACTAGTGTACATTTTTGTTTCCTGTGCAGTGCAGACCAACACTAGACGTGGGGTTCAGTGTCAGCACACTGAACACATATAGTGGGAAAGCTGGGCTCAAACCACTAACTTTCAGGCAGCCACTTATCCCACTGAACCACAGCCTCCCCAACAGTATGTAGTAAACTATTGTGTCTGTGTTGCGTTTTTGACTTAACAGGAAGTGAGAATCATTAGTGATGAGTTAGTTTTTGGCCTTTAGGTCATTTAGTTCCCCTCACTAACAGCTGATTTCTGATCCAGAGTGATGAGTGGTTTAATTTAGCAGTTTGGATCTTGTATTAAACATCAAGATTCTGATGTTTCCACACCCTCCTTCCATTTCCTCTGTCACACCTCTTCTGTGCTGCTTCCTTCCAGACCCTGAGGGCAGCAGGAAAGACCTACATGATCTTCTTTGTCTTGGTGATCTTTGTGGGATCGTTCTACTTGGTGAATCTGATTCTGGCTGTGGTCGCCATGGCTTATGAAGAGCAGAACCAGGCCACCATGGAAGAGGCTGCACGGAAGGAGGAAGAATTCAAGGCTATGCTCGAGCAGCTCAAGAAGCAGCAGGAGGAGCAGGTGCGTTAGATGGCAAATATAACAATATACTTCAAATAAGACTTGCTGAAATTATTTAGACTTTAAACACAATGTATGTTTTTTGATAGACTGCTCCCCCTGCAACCTCTGCTGGCACAGTGTCAGAAGATGCAGTAGAGGATGATGGAGGTGGGCGTCTGTCAGTCAGCTCCTCTGAGATGTCAAAGCTCAGCTCAAAGAGTGCCAAAGAGCGCCGCAACCGTAAAAAGAAGTGGCGCCAGAAGGAGCAGGAGAAGGAGAAAGGTGACAGTGAGAAATTTGTCAAGTCAGAGTCAGATGATGGCAGCAAAAGGAGCCGCTTCCGGTTCCCTGACAACCGCCTGGGTCGAAAGTCTTCCATTATGAACCAGGTGAGGAAAAAGTATGACTGTTTTCTTTTTAGTAAACACAGACGTCAGTAAGATCAGAACACACGTGTATATCTCTATATGTTCCCATTTTTAGGTCCACACAAGCTCATGAAAACAGTTAATTTGGCATAAAGGGAAACATTTGTAGATCATCTCCAGTAACTTGGGCATTCATTTGGAAACAGATAAAAATAAAGTTTTATTTTAAAAAATTAAAGGTAAATTAAGTTGCTTTTAAAATTTTGAAAACTTTCGCTGCTCAGCATGTTGGGTTTGGTAGATTTATCACAAATAATAAAATTGTCTTCATAAATTGAGGGAAAAATGCTGAAGTTAAGGGGATGACTTGTGATAACCACCATAAAGAAGACCAACCAAGTCCCCATAATTAGAGATAATTTTATCTGTATTAATAGAACCCAGATGGCAGTAAATCATATGGCAGCAGGACTGGTGTTTGTTTTGTATGTTTTTTAGGCCAGCTAGATGTGGAATATCTCACTGTGTAGTTTTTGCACATTGTCACAGAGAAGTGTTGACTATAGTGGCTGCAGATATAGATGTTCATGTCCACGTTCTGAATTATTCACCTTAAATAAAATAAATGTTTCAAAGGGAACACTTCTGCTGCTTTGTTTGTCTCACTTTGGCTTTCCTGGCTCTCAAATTGAGTTTTATAGTGTTGCATCAGCCCAAAAACATGCAGATCCCATTGAGCACAGTAGTTGAAATCATAATTTAGATTACGTCTTGGTCTATATAGAGCATTCAAAGCTAAATCTGTCTTTCAAATGTTTCTTGTTCTCGTTCTTCTCCCCAGTCCCTCCTGAGCATACCTGGTTCGCCTTTCCTCTCCCGTCACAACAGCAAGAGCAGCATCTTTAGTTTCAAGGGCCGCAGTAAGGACATGGGCTCTGAGACTGAATTTGCTGACGATGAGCACAGTACGGTTGAGGAATGCGAGGAGCGGCGTGGTTCTCTCTTCAGCCCCTACCGGCGGAACAGCTACACCGGCTTCCATGGGAAGAGGAACAGCACAGTGGATTGCAATGGAGTGGTGTCACTCATCGGCCCTGGGCCTGGTGGACGCCTTCTGCCTGAGGTGAAAATAGATAAGGCAGCTTCTGACGACAGTGTAAGGAAGTCAATGAGTAGACCTATCTAGGCATGGCCCCCCTCTCGTTCGTTACGTTTCTTTCTGGCTCTCTTTCTTCAACTCTGTCATCTTTGCAAGTCCGTATGTATCTCTTGGCTAAGCGCTCGCGCCTCCCCTCCCCCAGCCCCTGCAGTGTATGCTGCCCTCTGACAGTAGGCAAAGGATGGAGAAATTTAATATAATTATAGTGATTATATTACATACCCAACCCTGTTTTTATATGTTAGTCAAACTGGGTCTGTCAGTGACTTCCAGTCAGTTGTTTTGTTTGAATTGAAAACTGAATTGTTTGAATATATAATGATCAGATTTAATCAAGACATTAATCATCTGCTTCACCACTGACTCATTACATTTGACACTTGAATCAGATTTTAGTTAAGATTTAACACATTTTTATGCATAGAATGGCATCAGGTTTCTGTTTAGCACAGTGTTTGTTAGCAAAAACAACATAATGATGTGTTAACATGCCTAAGTGTGTTGATGTGTTCCTCCAGGCATCCAGGTCCTCTGCTGTGTGTGGGTAGATCTACAGTAAGAGGCGGAGGACATGGGGGACCAGCACTGTAGAGTCAAAGACATTTTTATCTGCTTCCCTAGTTTTCCTATACTATTCCAGAGCAGATAGAAAATAACACACTCACACCATCCTATTAGGCTTTCGTAAAAACAACTTGAAGTAAAAAAGGAGGTCGACTGTCGTTGTCTGTCTTTACCTTTCTCTGTTTTCCAAACTCTCCCTAGTAAATAGTAGAAAATTAGTTTGGTCTCATTCTAATTAGCATGGTAGAGTTAAGATGTTAATTGGAAAAAGCATGACTTATGTAGATATGTAGAAAAATGGCAATGTTATCTGTAATTTTCCTCTCCTTCTCTTTGACTTGGAGCATGCTCGTGCATGACAACTGGATGGATCTGAACTTCCTGCCTCCATATGATCTCTTGATTTAATGGTTGCAATATAAGTTGTATGTTTACAAAGTATGAATCTTAATCAGAATCTATTTGCAATTGACATAGAAATGGCCAGAATTGGGAGACACTTTAAAAAGAAATAACATAGTGATTATATTGCAATGGCAGCAAAGCCTCCATTATTGCATGACATGACTGAAAATGCCATCATGCAAAAGCAGTTCTCCCTGCAAAAAAATCTCACATTACTCTCTAATTGGTATGAGCAATTACATTCAAACACATTTAGGTCAAGTAGCCCACTGCTCCCACTTTGGCTGAGACCTGCATGAATTTACAGCATACACACATTTTCCTTGAAACCAGCATTGAGATAGAAAAGAGTGAAACATGCTCTGCCTCAAATCCCCCTAAAATCATATTTTTAACTACTTTGTCCTACCAATGCTGCTGTGCACTTCCCTCCGCCGGCCACCGGTGGTGATGTGAGATGGGGTTCATGTCCTCTCCATGGGTGCTTGATTCTTCCTCTCCTCCTGACAGCCAACTACTGAGGTTGAGGTGAAGAAGAAGCTGTCGGGCTCCCTGATGGTGTCTGTGGACCAGCTCAATACCTCCTTTGGGCGGAAAGAGCGGGCCAACAGTGTCATGAGCGCCATTACCAACACACTAGCGGAGGGTACTGCCACTTTAACCCAGCTATTTAACCTGCTCTTTCTCATTGTTCTTTAACTAGGGCTGCACTTGGTTGACTACTTTGACATGAATTTCCTGCTTATCTGCTTTGCAAATCAAACAGTACCAGATACATACAATGCATACAATTTTTATATCATATTATACCATTGCATGCATGCAATATTCTCTGGCATGAAATTATGTTTGGTTTTGATATATGATCCGCGCTATGTCTTCAGAACTGGAGGAGTCTCAGCGCAAGTGTCCGCCATGCTGGTATAAGTTTTCTAACACATTCCTGATCTGGGAATGTTCCCCCTTATGGATTAAGATCAAGGAGATTGTAAACCTGATAGTGATGGATCCCTTCGTGGACTTGGCCATCACTATCTGTATCGTCCTCAACACCCTGTTCATGGCCATGGAGCACTATCCCATGACGCCTGACTTTGAGGACATGCTGTCTGTAGGCAATCTGGTGAGTAGCAATTTTCATGTTTTTTTGTTTTTTATTATTAATTTATCTTTTATCCGTTTCACCCATAAAACATCTTTTCAACTTCTTCTCAGCAGCTCATAGAGAGTTGCTATTTTTGGACCATAATTGGCAGCAACTTTCATTATCTATTCAGAGTTGAAAGAGAGGAAGGGGGAGGACAAAAAAAAATCTCTAACCACCTGCAGTTTCTTTGGATTTTTCTGTTTTTCACACACATGCACACACTTGTTCTCTGTCCTTTTCTTCTGTCTATTTTTCTTCCACTTGATGCAAAAAGCTGGTGTTTTCTGCAGTGAGATCAGCCTTGTCTTTCTGCTGGTTGGCTGACTGGTGGGAGGCCTGCATTAACATTTCATGGAGCCTGATCGATGAGCTGCACTAAAATGGTGCCTGAATCGTGGCTCAGATAACTTCACTACTGATGTATTTCTTTTCTTATGAGTAAATGTGAGCATGGGTTTAGCTACCCAAAAATAGATAGGTCACAAACGACAAAAAAGACAGGTTATTGCAAAAAATAAATAAAAAATTAAAATTGGGTTATGGGGTGTGTAATTTACTGCATTTATTAATTTTGTCAGCTACATGATTAATGATTGGTTGTCTTCTTTAGAATTGTTAGGACTCAGCTGAATGCCAGGCAGCTGAAACACACTAAACCATTATCCAAACAATTTTACGTATCTTGCACTAATCGATTAAATATTATTAAAGCTGTTATTTGCATTCCTTTTTCAAAACCTGTTGAGATTCTGAATAAACTAAACATAAAACTGTATTTAAATTGTATATTTTATTTGGAAATAAAACTAAGAGTCAAATGTTATCAGAGATATCAAATATTTTAGAAAGATACTGAAGTAAAAACAAATTAAGTGTGGCTCTAACAATTTACTTTAAGCTTTTCATCATACAAAAAAGGAAAAACAATTGAAACGCCCTGATTCAGAGATTATTAGCAGTAAGCACCTTAAAGAGCTGCTGTGATATAAACCGTAGTTGACGAATTCTGTTTTTTTTTTTTTTGTCTTTAGTAAGATTAATGCAGTTTGGCATAAATAAAAACAATTAGCAAATATTTACCCATAATGTTGACGGTTCTAACACATTAAATGTGTTAAGCCTTATTGCAGAGGGGGAAACTGTGTAGGCAGAAGTTCAACAAATTATGGAAATAAAAAACATTTTTCCTCTAATTATTAATTAGTTTTACAGCAAAAAAGATGAAAATAATTTTCAGGAATTGATTCAGATCCCTGGTTAGAATTTTTGCAGCCCCTGCAGTACAGATGGATATGATTCTGAAATCACAGTTTTGATATTTTATTACTTTAATCCAAATTGTAAATAATTACCATACTCTTGGATTTCACGCAGCATCTCAACACTTTTGGAAACAGGTTTACGTAACCTAATGGTTCTATAGCAGAACTAATACTCAGATAATAGCTCCAAATAATTACAAAAGTATTTTTCCTTGTTCGCTGTGTTTCCCATTCTCTTATTTCTTCTTCTTTTTTTTATTTTTTAATTCATTTTTCCACATTTGTACATTCCATATATTCTCTACACTACTGTAGACATATGTATATAACCATATATTCATACAGAGATTACATAGAATATCTATAAGTACTCATTGACAGCAGGAAACAAGTATAAGGAGAGAGAAGATAATGAAAAAAATAAGAAAAATAAATAATTAAATACAGATAAATAAAAATAAATTAGGAGCAGCTCTAAATGCTTTGTTTATAGGATTATTTCCTTGTTCTTATTTCTTCTGAAACTCCTAGATATTCATTTAGTGAGACATGTTTGCTTAAATAAGTTCTCCATCCTCCCCTGACAGGTGTTCACAGGGATCTTTGCAGGAGAGATGCTTTTCAAGCTTGTGGCTATGGATCCATACTACTACTTTCAGGAGGCCTGGAACTGCTTTGATGGATTCATAGTGACTCTGAGTTTAGTGGAGCTGGCTCTGGCTGATGTTGAAGGCCTCTCTGTGCTGCGATCATTCCGATTGGTAAGCACTCATTTTAGCTCCATCAGATGAGATTAGATAGGAAAAGATATTAGTCAAAGAAATAAAGCAGTTTAGATGGCTTTGATGACACTGTTATGTGGTGATCAATCCCCCTCCCCCTTCTCTTTCTACCTGTCCACCTCAGCTGAGGGTGTTTAAGCTGGCCAAGTCCTGGCCCACCCTCAACATGTTGATCAAGATCATTGGTAACTCAGTGGGAGCCTTGGGAAACCTGACTCTGGTGCTGGCCATCATCGTCTTCATCTTTGCCGTGGTGGGCATGCAGCTGTTTGGAAAGAACTACAGAGACTGCGTGTGTAAGATCTCCTTAAGCTGTGAGCTGCCTCGCTGGCACATGAATGACTTCTTCCACTCCTTTCTGATCGTCTTCCGGGTGCTGTGTGGTGAGTGGATCGAGACCATGTGGGACTGCATGGAGGTGGCAGGTCAGGCAATGTGCCTCATCGTCTTCATGATGGTCATGGTCATTGGTAACCTGGTGGTGAGTGTCCAAACTGGCATACTTTTATGAAGAAGGGGTCAAATATTTGAAAAATTAGAACTCATTAAGTGACTTGATTTTTTTCTTTGTGTTTCAAGGTGTTGAACTTGTTTCTTGCCTTGCTGCTGAGCTCATTCAGTGCTGACAACTTGGCTGCGACAGATGATGATGGTGAGCTCAACAATCTGCAGATCTCGGTCATTCGCATCAAGAAGGGCATTGCATGGATAAAAGCAAAGGTGCGATTGATGGTGGCGAGTCTATTGAGGAAACCACCGATGGAGGACGAGCAGAAGCCTCTAGATGACATGTACGACAAGAAGGTGAACTACATTGGTAATCACACGGGGGTGGACATCAACCGTGACCTGGACTATGCCAAGAACGGTAACGGCACCACCAGCGGTATTGGCAGCAGTGTGGGGAAGTACATGATTGACGAGGACCACATGTCGTTCATCCACAACCCCAATCTGACGGTTTGCGTGCCGATAGCTGTGGGAGAGTCTGACTTTGAGAACCTCAACACAGAGGACTTCAGCAGTGAGTCAGACATTGAAAACAGCAAAGAGGTCAGTTATTACAGTATTCAGCATTGGATTTGTAAATCAGTACATTGACATCTTCTTACTTCTCATATCAACCTGTAAATAAGGATCCTGCATATGTTGTTGTTAAAGACCTTTTGCTGTCTCTCTGAATTAAAATCATGGGCGTGGTTGGGCACTCTGCTCTGCTCAGACTAATGTAACTTCTTACTCAATAAAAACTAGAGTGGCTCAAGGCGGCAGGCAGTGTGGAGAAATGAATACCCTCTGACATTTCTGTTCTGTTAAAATGCATTTAGAAAACTTTCAGAGCAAATGATCTGCCATTCGATATTCCACTCAAGTCTCCATGTGGATAATATGTGATGCTTATGATTGATTTCATTTCAGTGGCTGCCATTATAAAACCTAAAATGTGTGAATTTCCTAAACACATCCACAAAAGCATCTTGAACTCAGCTTTTAGTTGTTTTTTTTGTTTGTTGCTGTGATGAAAACTGAAATGTTCTCATGTGTCAGAGCTCACATACTACTGTTATGTTTGGATGTTTATTTGCACATGTGTCCATATGTGCACTAATAACACTTGAATCTCTTGCAGTTGGACGACACCAGTTCCTCAGAGGGCAGCACAATCGACATCAAGCCAGACGTAGAGGAGGTGGTAGTGGTGGAGACGGTGGAGGAATACATGGAACCAGAACCATGTTGGACAGATGGTGAGGCCACTGCTTCCACTGAACCCATTACCTCCACTCCACAGCACGTAGACTCCCCCGGGCTAGGTGGAAAATACAAGCCGGTGGGGTGAAGGAGAATCACTCACTCATCCATGGAAACAGTTTATCAGTCTGTATTTCCATCTAATGCCTACATGGCTACGCTGATGTCTCAGTACACTTCAGAAATACATTTACAAGATAAAAACACATACTAATACTAATTTACTAATAAAATTGCAACATTTCTTTTAAATAACATTAAATGTTAGATTTTTAGATTAGCATAATATTCTTTGTGGCTGCTGCATCATGCCCTTGCACCGTTCAGCAGAGGCTTACAGCTGTTCTTTTTCATAAAGTAGTCCCGAGTCTAAAATAGTACCTGTAATTCCTATGTGTAACTTTATTTTCACTTGCAGTCAATATGATTATTGAGGTCACTAGGCAGAATTAGTATCATTAGTATCACTACTGAGTGAGTTTTAAGGACTTTTTTTTTTCTCACAATGCTAGTTGTTACCATTGATTTACATTGTTTTCTGCTAAGCTAAAGGAGTACTGCTGGATCAGGATAATGACTGAGCTGGTTACAAATTGTTTTTGCCCACTTATCTAACTATGGGGAATATGGCAATAGACCAAAAAAAACAAAAAAAACACTTTTGGGTGGAGTATCCCTATGAGGGTAATTCCAAGATGAGCTGATGGAATCTACGTTTTTCTTTATAAGTCTGTTAAAAATCTCCATGACTCAAATCAAATAATACAAATGCAAGTAGTTTTTCTAAAATACAAAATGTGATAAAGAAGTGTAGAAATTCCATTAGCTGAATGTATTTAACCTCATACAAATTAACATTCAGACAACCAGCAGGAACCTTCTTAGAAAAGAACATGCAACATTTCCCAGGAAATTAATTCCAAGACTTGGAGTAAAACATGGGACTGTTTTATTTTATCTTGTCTCTTTTCCTGTGTGTCCTCAGCCTGTGTGGCTAAATATAAATGCTGTGATGTGGACATCACTCTGGGCTGGGGGAAGAGCTGGTGGTTCCTGAGGAAAACCTGCTACCTGATAGTGGAACACAACTGGTTTGAGACCCTCATCATCTTCATGATCCTCCTCAGTAGTGGTGCCCTGGTAAGAAGGCTGTTTGCATTCTTTGGAGACATCATACAGAAAAAAATTATTTCCCTCTTCTTGAAAATCATAACTTCTAGTCAGTGCTGTAGCTCTTTGTGAAATGTAATTTGCACAATTGTGAATCGATGTCTAATACTTCTGCTGCTGCCTTGCCTTTAACTGACCTAGGATTTTGGTTTCTCCACAGGCTTTTGAGGATGTGTACATTGAACAGAGGAAGACCATTAGGATCATTTTGGAGTATGCTGACCGGGTTTTTACTTACATCTTCATCCTGGAGATGTTGCTTAAGTGGGTTGCCTATGGCTTTGTCAAGTATTTCACCAATGCCTGGTGTTGGCTGGACTTCTTCATTGTGGATGTAAGTCAAGCTCTTTATTTGTTTATGTGTAAATGATTTGAGTGGTTAATTGGTCCCCAACCACACCCTGGTCCAATAGTTAAACACTGATACATTCCTACAGTCTACTGATGAGAACAGCTAAGGATAATCTACAGAGATCCTTTGTTTTGCTTTATAAATGGTTACAAATCAAGTTAAATGTAGTAATTATAGGATATGTGTTTTTTTATTCTTCTATTATTGTGCTGCTCCTCTTGTTGTCCATTGGGTGTGGTTAGGTTTAAAAAGTCAGAGTGTTAATTGGATATCGTGGCTTGCATCAGGTGAGAGGATGTGTTATTTGGAGTAGAAACTATTGTTTTATTGACTTCTACCATAAGGACAGTGTTTTACAGGGCTTTACTGCAGTCTGTCCATATCAAATACACACCTACCTCAGTCACCTGTTACAACTCCATCCAGCTAAACGTCTTCAGTCACTCTGAGCTGCTTGAATATGTTCATCATGTTCTGTATTAGCACCTAAATTCAAGACTTTTAAAATAGAATTGTTCATGTATTTTGAGATTTTTGCATCTTTTGATTTTTTTTAGATGAAACTAGATAACGTAAATCAGAACTAAATATCATTTTCCCCAAAAGACAACAAATTACATCAGACCAGTCCATAGTTTTTATTAATTAAACATCCATATTCAAGTAATTCTCAGAGAAATGTCAGATATGTGTTTCTGTAAAGCTGTCTCTTCCTGTGTTTCTGACCTGTAAGATGTTTGATATGTGCCTCTGTCCTCTCTCTGTGTGTACTGCTCTGCTCCTTGTGTCAGTCAAGACTGAAAGTTCAGAATATGGATTCTTGTTTCTATCCTCTAGCAGCCTCACAATAATCTCTTCATGCCATTTCAATTGGATATACTTGTATATTGTGATGGAACAAAATACTCTTTGCTCAATTTTTGATAGAAATAAGGGGATTATTTAAAATGCACAAATGTTTATATTGTATGAATTTGACTTACGAGCTGATAGGCTTGATGTGTAGAGAGGGGCTCAAATGGATAGAAGAAGACCTGATTTCTGACTTTGGCCTTGAACTAACCACCTCTCTGCAGTGTCCAACACCTCAGCCAATTCCTGAGAACGGACTCCTGAAGTTTCCTCCTTAGACCCCCCCCCCCCCAATTCGGGAAACATGCACATACTATTATATAGACATTGTTCATTTAATTTAGCTGTATTTTCTATTGTGTTTTCTTAGATTCTTTAGTTGATGCAGCTTCATTTTGAGCCTAAATACACAACAGCTAATGGTAATTATTATCAGCAAAGCTTGATCCAGCATCCAGCAGGTATAGATTTTGTATTGATTATAGTTAAACCACAGTGATCTGATTCTGGTTATTCCTACTGCAGACTCCCTTCCTCCCTTCCTGTGTGTTGTCTGTATCCAAACACTCGGGGCAGTGTGAGGTGTCATGTTTCCCAGCTTGTGAACATATTATAACAAGTGACATCCCTTCTCCCCTTTTTACACATCCCTCCTGTTATTCCCTCTTGGAAGTGTAACTTCAGGAATGTGGTGATGTTGTGCTGAGATGTAATGATGGTGGGTGACAGGCGTCTGTCGGTAAGTTTGGTCTTCACTAGCGCTCCCCCTTAAAAGAATTAAAATTCTGCTTGATGAGTCTGGGCTGTGTTGTGGCCTAACTGTGCCTCTGCTGTCCTGTGTTGTGAAAACACTGCCATCATCGACTCAGAAAGGAAGGGGGCACCATCATTAGACCGGCCTGTATTTTTCTGAGTCTGACTCTTTTTCCTCCTTATTTCCCTTTGATTGTCTTTCTGTTTTCCATTTTATTTATGTCATTGTGATTTTCATTATAATTTTAAAAGCAGTTTTCTAAGGTAGATGCCTTATTATTGAAAAAAAAAAATTTGCAGAAAAAACAAACATGCTTTTTATTGTTTTACATACATAATGTAGTAAAACTGCTCAGTCATCTTTTGTTTAAGTGATAAATAATTAAAGTGAGTTTCTGTGGTAAATGATTAGGGACAGCTAATACATTTCCTGTTGTAGATAGCTTTTTGAACAACCTCAGTTTGCAGTTACAGAGATTAGCTAACGGCTAGTCACAGTGAAGCCAGTTACAAAGCGGATTCCTGCCATCATAAAACAACTTTCACTTTAAAATGTTCATCGTAGTTTCAACATTACTTAGCACCTGCCCACAAGATACCAAAAGCCGATTCAGTGACCATGATGTCACTGAGCTTGATTGGCCAGCAAACTGACCTGACCTGAAACCCATAGAGAATCTATTGTTAAGTGTTAAGTTAAGATGAGACACCAGACCCAACAATCCAGATGACCTGAAGGCTGCTATCAAAGAAACCTGGGCTTTTATTAGACCTCAGCAGAACCACAGGCTCATCACCTCCATGCCACGCCACATTGATGCAGTAATTAATGTAAAAGGAGGTTCAATCAAGTACTGAGTTCATAGAAATGAACAGACTGTTAAGAAGCCTGACATGTCTGTCTGTTTATAAAGCTATGATCATCAAAAGTACAAGAAATAAAGGCTTGAAATATTTTCTCTGTGTGTAATGAATCCATAGATTATGAGAATTTCACTTTATGAACATATTGAACTTTTTCACGGTACTCAAACTTTTTGAGATGTACCTGTATCTTTGGCTAAATTGAATGCAGATATATAAATATGTATAAAATAGTACTAGCACGAATTGCTATGAACTTTTGAGTTTAAAATTATTTTAAGATGGGAATAACGGACCTTAATATGGCTAGCCATTGGCTTGTCTGTCTGATTAGAAATAATCGGTTTCTCCAAACTGAAGCTATTCTACGAGCTTTCTACCACAAGATTATTTTTGTAATCTTTCCACAGAAACCCACGTTGAAAGATCTGAACTATTAAAATAATAAATAATTAAGTAAATATTTAGGGTTTGTTAACGTGGAACTGTTAAGTGTCATAATTCATTCATCTTTATTTTTTTCCTCAGATTATTATTGTTTTGTTAATTTTAGTTTGCTTTAGTTTTGTTTGCTTTGTGCTGTCATCATCATGGGATCACAGCCCCAGATGTCACTGGCCTTGCTTTGCAGACTGTCTGGGAAGAACGTTGATACTGAAGTCGCTACCGTACTGCTGGCCCAGCAAGGGGGGGCAGAGCCCAGGCACCCCAAAGGGGGGCTTTCCAAGTGGGTCAGGCTAAAGGTGACAATTTCCCCAAACACCGTAGTGTAGATAAAGGCAAAATCTTTATTTTACTGTGTATCCATCAGAATTGTTGCTTACTCCTTTACAGGGCAGAGTTATTGATTTAAAAGAGATTGTCCTTAAAGGTACAATAGGGAATTTGGTAAACAATGTAGCTTAAAAATTTTTTTTTCATGCCTCTTAACAACGTTCTAACATAGCATAGCTATAAATATGTTGTGGCGATTAAAAAAACGAAAGAAATTAATAAAGTGGTTCCCTCGCAGTTCTCTAAAAACAGCCAATCATATGTTTTGGACCGAAAGCTACTATTGGACAATCCAGCTGGCTGTCTCGCCAAAGCGCCTCACTTACGTACTTCCTTGGATCTTTCATTCATGCCTGCTGGAGCGTTTTTCAGCAGAACATCCCGGAAGTGAGAGAAGGACAGAAACAGTCGGCTGTTACCACTTCAACTTTTGAACAAAATACCAGAGCCTAAAAAGAAAAGCACCTTTTCAGCTAGCAGAAAACAAAAAACGTTTGCATGTAGAAAGAGGAAAAACGAGGGCGAGCATTAGCATAGCATTTCAACGGCTGGTGTTTTGCTCTTTCTTGTTACTGTGGCAATGCGCAGTCCCATGTCCGGGGGAGGCGTGGCCTAGAGATTACAGCTGACGGGAGGGGTGAGAGCTCTGGAACCGTGTTTGTGTAAAATAGCTAGCTATACCTGGCTTGTTTGCAAATTCCCTATTGCACCTTTAAGAGTACTTGCTTTGAGCAATGTCAGTAAAATCTAAATGAGGACCATGTCCAGATGATGTGGACTCGATGTTTAAATATTATCCAACATCTACAAAAAGGGAAGGAACTGATTCCCCTTCTGTTGTATTTTTTTCTGATAACTTCATCAGTGAAAATGAAGATTTTGCCTGTTACAAACCTCCCTCCGTGACTTTGGTAAGCTTTGTATGTTGTGTACTTCTTGCGGTGAGTTTGACCAGTTGGTGTCGGTGGCTGGTTGGAGGTGCTTCCACACGTGTTTACTGTTTATCTTTTTCCTTATTTGTAAGGAACTGAGGCTCCCCCTGTTTCAGTAGCTCCGGCATTCAGACCAAGAACTTAAGTTTGAGTAAAAGACAGCATCCAGATGGTGCAATACCATGTTGTAATAATGGAACAAAACCCAACGTAGAGTCATTTCAGTTTCATTTTAACATACTGTAAATGCCTACAAATTGCATTTAGCATTTTGAGTAATGAACATCCAGCAAAAGACTCCATCTTTAAAATGCTGTAATGGCAGTCTTAAGGTGACTTCTCCAGGGTGCACCAGTCATTCATGCCTCACCACTCCCTGAAGAACATTAGTGCAGCTAATGGACCACATTTTCTTCTGTCCATTTCCTCTTTTCTCAACAGTGCATTTCTGTATGTGTTAAGCCTAAATCTGTTATGTAGCCCCAAACCATTACTCTGGCCACAATGGCTAATGTTCTCACTGAGTTCTTTCAGACTTTCAAACATTTATTATGTAGTGACAAATAGATGCACTTTTGTGGCATATTTAGAGGATTTAGTGAGCATTTACCAGACACTTAAAGCGTTCTTTGGCTGCAGTAATGCCTGGGCTTGCCGCTGCTGGACGGGATAAGGGGCTGCACCAGTTTCTTTAAGGCTCTGTGCTGTTATTGTTAATTGTGTGTAACTCGACTGTACTCTGTGTTTTTTTTTGTCCTTTCAGTGCCATCAAGTGCTAATAACTATATCAGGTGTGCCCTTAACCTCCATCCCTGTTTTTCTTTTTTGTGTGTGTGTTTGGTTCATGTGACTGTGGCTCTCCTAAATGACTCTAAACGCTATGTGACCAGTTGATTTGTTGTCATAAGAAAAATGGCAAAAATGACAATCTTGTACATGTTTACCTGTATTCTTTCTCTTAGGTTCCGTTAGTTTCTCTGTCTTAAATTAAATGGGAATTTATGCCTCAGCCCAAGAGCGACAAGGAGAGACAATGTTAGAGGGGCAAGGGTAAGGCTCTCAAGTCTGTTGGGTTTTTATCAGCTTCCACAGGGCAACCTCTCTCCTTACCTCCCCTCCCTAAATCCTCTTCCTCTGCTCTTCCAGTCCTTCCACTTGTATCTTAATCATGTAGCACTCTTCTCTTGCCTAATTTACCCTTTATTTGAGTTTTATGTCTTTATCTCCTCTCTCTCTTTCTCTCAACCACAAGTTTCTTTGCAGGTACAAAGGACTTTTAACATCTTGTCAACTGCCCCAAAATAACAGCCAAAAAACCCTTATGGCCTACTGCAACTAAAATATTTCACGCACAAAACCAGTACTAAACACTGACCTTCTCTCTCAGTGTATATACATGTGTAAATCCAATGTTATACATGCATATACATGCATAGATTTATGTGTGTATGTCAAGCAACTCTGCGCCTACACCAGGGCCGTCTCTCTTCCCTAGTGAATATTCTCACTTCTAACAGTTTGGAACCTCTTTTGCTTCTCTGTTTTTGTGTAGGTGTCTATAGTCAGCCTTGTAGCTAATGCGCTGGGCTACTCCGATCTAGGGCCCATTAAATCACTCAGGACACTAAGGGCCTTGAGACCCCTCAGAGCCTTGTCACGTTTTGAAGGGATGAGGGTAAGATTCAAAGCTAAGCAGCTGATCCTTCCGCATGCCCATTCAACAGTTTAAAGCATGCTAGAACTGATCTTTAAAAAAGCAAACTAAGAGGACAAAAAACCTGATTTTAAACCAGGAAATGAGAGCTAAAAGCAACTTTCCATGCGCAGTCCTGTACCATGCCTTTGTTAGAGCGAAGGAATAAGTCATGATGCAGCTGGGAGACTGAGTAAAGTAATAGTAAAGTTAAATTGCTCGCAGAATATCATATATTTCAATTGAATTTTCTAAAAGTTTATGTAAAACTGATTTGTTTGAAAACAAAAATGACTTTAAAATGTTTTTAATAAAGCTGCCTCATCACATAAAAGACAAACTACAAGTGCTGATTACTTTATTTTACTTTGTTTCCTATTGATTGGCCAAAGTGAATGTGAAATTGGTCAAAGCTAACCAAACTTACATGTCATCTCATAGAGCATTCAAACCAACAATTCAATCAACCACTGCTTTCAATTGAGCTCCCCCTCCCTCCCCTCCACATGCCCCCTCCTGCTCCCATAACCTTCCCCAGCTCACACCATTCCTCAATGCATCTGGCATCGAGAACAACCAGCAGGAACCGGGGAGCTGCAGGACACTAAAAACCTCTTCCCAGTCAGTCACTCCAAAACTCTGCATGCAGGCCGGCTGGCAAACAACCACTCTGAGGAATCTGTCTCATTTACAGAGCAGAAATGACTTGCTGTGACAGTACCTGTGGTTGCTTCAGCCGTCTCTTCCTAAACTGATTTGATTGGTTGTCTCTGTGACTGGTGGTAGCGATAGGTTGCACCTGGTTGTTGTCACCTCTTTCTCTTTCTGAATCTCTCGGTGTCTTGATCCAATTCCTCTTTACCTCTCACTATTCTTGGACTGGTTGTCTTGTCTTCTAGTTTGAGATTCTGCTCTTCAGCTTAAACTTCCCCTTCTCCTCCTCATCCCTACATATGTGCAGCACTGCGCAGCACCCACCCCACCCTTCTTCCCTGTCCTTTACCTCCACTCCCCCACCCCCTTTATCCCTCCACTGCTCACTCCACCTCGACCCAGTATGGCTGGGCCGGACCGCTGGAGGGTCCACACACACTATTTCCTGCTTGATCAAGATCTTTCTGCATCAGGGATGGAGACAGAAACCACACACACTCCTGGTGTTGTGGCTTTGGGAGGGAAGTATTTGTTAAACTTCTGCCTTTGTCAGATTTTGGTTTGAGTAGTCACAGTAACTGATCTGCTGGCAGTCCATTCTGATAACAGACTTTAACTGCTTTTATAGATTGTTTTTACCAATGTTCATGTTAAACAGATTAAAAGCAGTTTTTTTATGCTTTTTGGGGGAATGCAGGCAGAAGCTTAGCAAATATGTCAGGCAGTCATTTCACAAAAAGACACATTTCTGCTGTCATGTCATAGCACCACATACTGTAGCGCATACAGCAGGCCCTGGCTTCCCGTTGCCTTCCACTCCCACAGGAAGTGAAACTGGGAGGCAACAATGGGCCCAGTTAAACTGAGTTCTGGGTGGGTGGTGGTCCATAGCTTGACTAGCACTGAGACTGACAAAAATCTCTCAGCCATAGACAGAAAATGTGTTTCCTTAATTTACTATGTCCCAAAAATGACAGACCAAACTGGAGAAGATGGCCTCTGAAATTATTTAGGGGGCAGATTGACTTTAAATAAATTAAATATTCAAATCTATTTCTAAAGTCTCATTCATACTTGATATCCAGCGACTAAAACGTGATGTTGTTGCACATGAGCAGACATCAGTGTTTTTAGGCCCTGGATAGGCTTTGTGGATGCTGTTACATGGAAATTTCAAAAGTTTAACTTTCAACAAGATGTCATTTTTGGGGTTGGAAAGCATTTGAATAAAATAAACTCCTACTGCTAGTATCTGTGCCCCCGTGAATGAACTCATTCACTGGGTGCATGTAGTAAGAGAGGTGAGGGCGGCCCAGTAATGCCAAAGAAACAAACAATGGAATTTGACCCTGCTGTATCAGTTTATATATTTACTATGTTTATGTTCATCAGTTGAGGTTTGATTTTGTTTGAACTGGAAATTTAAACATTTGGGTCAAATCAATAAATAAATGAGCAGGGAAGTATATGAATGGAGAGATGACATCATAATGAAAGATTCTGGACTTTGAATTTTGCTTTCTATTTATTTTAATGCTGCTACGTAATCTTTATTTTATATTTTTTGTGCAGCATATTACAATACAGGAATAACATAATCTCTACATTAAATTGATCCTTTTACCAAAACAATTTGAAATGTTAATATTTATAGCATTGCCATCTGTTAAAGCTCTAATCAATACGGGGTCTGTTAGTGTAACCTCTGATGTCTTGTTTATTTTTAACGACACTCACGGACCAGTCTAAATTTAGATTTTTAACATCAGTCACACAGTTAAAGCTGTTTTTTTAGACAAACCCTGTAAAAACGAATAGCTCTAAGACTCAGAAGCTATCAGTCATGATCTCTTTAGACACTATCTCTCTATCCACACATTTCCCTATTTATTTATGTATTGATTTGAGCAGATTCTGGAGATTGCACAATGCCATTTTAACACGCATGTGTAATAACTGCCGATGCACATTATGCATTTTTGAAAGCCATTTTCCCTCTTTCTGAGAATGCTTTCTACACAGCATGGCCTTTTTTATTTAAATTAAGCGCTGAATTTTAAAAAATGGTTAAATGGTAACTTAGATCAAGCAAAGAGTCATTCTCTCAGCAAGTGCACTGGCCTCAGTGTAGAAAATCGAACTGGAATCTGTTAAAGTTTTTTGTGTCCGCTGAATTTATTATAAATGTTGCTATTTGGAACAATATTTTACCAGTGAGTCCTTCAGATGTCACATGGGGATTTTTGATTCCACGTTCACCAGCCACGCTCCGTGCTGAGAGAATCCTGCTCTAGAGCTCCTCCCTTTCTATTTGTAACGAGGAGGGAATATGGCTCCACAAAACGAGTCTGCCAAAGAAATGCATGCTCAGCTGTCTGCCTGAGAGCTGCTGGTTGGCCTGCCTAACACTGGTAATGAGCGGTTCAAGATGTGCTGAGCTTATCAACCTACAGGAAATCAGACTGAACCATTAGTCAGGAATACATTTTTTAAAAGTGATGGAAATAATTTAAAAAATGTAATTTTGTTTAGCTTATGGAGGGTAGTTATTATAGAAAGATTGATTAAGTTGGGGTGGTTAAAGTTGGCACTTCATACTGGTATGGTAAACACTTAAAAAAACAGACACAGCGAACATTAAAGAAAAAAATTACTAAGACATGTTTGATTGACTCAAATAAAAATAATAAACATCATCAGAGCAGATTTGATTAATAATTTATTCTTATTACTTGTGTTTTTTTTAAACATTAGAAATTCTAGTTAAATGAAAATAAAAAATACACTTTTCCACAGCATCCTATAGATGTTTTTAAGTGTAGCATTGTGTTATTTTAAAACCACATAATGTGAGTTGATCCATCTCTTGTTAATTTCTAAATCAGATTGTTATTGACCCACTTTAGATATATGAGGTCACAGTGAAGCACGTGCTTCATCTGGAAAGAAAACCAACATTAGTTCTACATTTTTCATGTTTGTTCAATAATAAATAAAACGCATTTCTATCATTATGGTTGAATCCTGATTTTCATGTTTATATAAATATATATTTAAAAAATAACTACAGATTTTATGACAGGAATCATAACAGGAACATGTAAGTGTAATGCCATAACAGTATGTAGTGTCCTGTCTGAGGGGTGAAGTGAACAGCATTGGTTTCATGGTTCTCAGACTGTTATATGTTTTCTCCCCTGGTCTGGTTTAGGTGGTAGTCAACGCCTTGGTGGGTGCCATCCCTTCCATTATGAATGTGTTGCTGGTTTGCCTCATCTTTTGGCTGATTTTCAGTATCATGGGGGTCAACTTGTTTGCGGGCAAGTACTACTACTGTTTCAACGAGACGTCAGAGGAGTACTTTCCTGTTGATATAGTCAACAACAAGACCCAGTGTGAGGCGCTTATCAGAGATAACCATACTGAGGTCAGGTGGAAGAACGTCAAGATCAACTTTGACAATGTGGGCGCCGGCTACCTCGCCTTGTTGCAAGTGGTGAGAGCGTCGCCCCATCTCTTCTCTTGCAACTCCATTACTTGTTTCCTGCTAACTTCAACTCTTTTCTCATTTTTTGCATTTTTAAAAAATGTGTTTGCTTTATGTGTTTTACCTGGAGGTCTGTTGTTGTTTTAAACTCCATTTGCTTTCACAGCACTATAATATTGCATTTTCTTTTTATTTATTGTGTATGTAAGTGCACTTCTCCACGTCTTATTTTTCTTCATACATGTTTCTTTCCATGCACAAGCCGTACCACAGGACATGCATCAGTTTCGGTTTGAGTTTGAGTCTTTTTTTTAATATTTGCAATCATTTCAATGTTTTAATTTACATTTTGGGACTGTTTCCTCATCTCGCACAAATGTTTGCATATAATCGTATCCTTCTATTTTTAAAAAGGCCACATTCAAAGGGTGGATGGACATTATGTATGCTGCGGTGGACTCCAGAGAGGTAATTTTACTGCAGTGCTGATTTGCTGTGTCTCATTGTGTGCTTGATAATAATTAAAACCTCCCAAAGAAGAAGTACTAGGCCCTTTGACTTTGATGTTGAGAATTTTATAGATTAGATTTTATAGATTTTTACACATTAAAATGAAGTTAGCACCAGCAGCTGGATGATTTAGATTAGCATAAAAATTGAACAATGTACTTGCTGGATCCAGTTGCCAGGCAACCAGGGGGATGCAGGCCTCTTCCAAGAAATGTTCTCATTTAAGTTTTCTTTTAATATATGGATTAAACAAATGTGAGATCATTTCTTTACCCTAAATGCGTTTGGGACCTTTTGTCATCTTTAGGCTAAACATTTTTCTGTTTATGCTAAGCTACTTTAGCCAATTTATAAGAATTTAAACGAGCAAAATTCTCACTTCACTGACCTTTTATGTTTAATTAAAGAAAATGATCTCACTGGTAACTTTGTTTCTTCAAGGTGGAGAGCCAGCCCGACTATGAGGTCAACATCTATATGTACATCTACTTTGTTGTCTTCATCATATTTGGGTCCTTCTTTACCCTCAACCTCTTCATTGGTGTGATCATTGACAACTTCAACCAGCAGAAGAAAAAGATAAGAGCAGCTCCACCTCTAGGTTTTCAGTTACAGTCTCATTTTGAAATCTGAACATGATTATAACCAAAGTTTTCTTTATTCCTTTACTTTGGAGGTCAGGATATTTTTATGACAGAAGAACAGAAAAAGTACTACAATGCCATGAAAAAACTGGGGTCCAAAAAGCCCCAAAAACCTATTCCTCGACCACAGGTTTGTATGGTTTTTTTTAAATTAGCTACTGTATAAGACCAGGATTCATCACAGTTTTAGAATATGAGTTTCATTAGAGTCACATTAGTAAACATCTGTTTCATTGTGTTCTTGTCATGCAGAACAAGGTCCAGGGTCTGGTGTTTGACTTTGTGACGCAGCAAGTCTTTGATATCTCCATCATGATCCTAATCTGCCTCAACATGGTCACTATGATGGTGGAAACAGATGATCAGTCAGAACAAACAGAAGTTGTTCTCTACTGGGTCAACTTCATCTTTATCGTAGTCTTCACCACAGAATTCCTGCTGAAGCTTTTTGCCCTGCGCCACTATTACTTCACAAATGGATGGAACATCTTTGATGTGGTGGTGGTCATCCTGTCCATTGTTGGTGAGTGAAGGAGGTGGAAGGCATGGAGCATTTAAATCGTCACTCTGAGACTTATGTTTTATTTAAAATGTATTTATTTTTCTCTTCTCTTTCCCTTCAGGAATGTTCCTGGCTGATCTCATTGAGAAGTACTTTGTGTCACCAACCTTGTTCAGGGTGATCAGGTTGGCTCGTATCGGCCGTATCCTTCGTCTCATCAAAGGAGCTAAGGGTATCCGGACTTTACTCTTTGCCCTGATGATGTCCTTGCCAGCTCTGTTCAATATTGGCCTGCTGCTCTTCCTGGTCATGTTTATCTTCTCCATCTTTGGCATGTCCAACTTTGGCTATGTGAAACATGGAGCCGGCATCGATGACTTGTACAACTTTGAAACTTTTGGCAACAGCATGATCATCCTGTTTATGATCACCACATCAGCTGGCTGGGACGGTTTGTTACTGCCAATCCTCAACTACCCACCGGACTGCGACCCCTTATTGGAGAATCCTGGTACATCGGTGAAGGGCGACTGTGGTAACCCCTCAGTAGGAATCTTCTTTTTTGTCATGTACATAATCATTTCTTTCTTGATTGTGGTTAACATGTATATTGCCATCATCTTGGAGAACTTCAGCGTGGCCACAGAGGAAAGTGCTGATCCACTCAGCGAGGATGACTTTGAGACCTTCTACGAGATCTGGGAGAAGTTTGATCCCACTGCCTCTCAGTTCATCAGTTTTGCCAAGTTGCCTGACTTTGCTGATGCTTTGGAGCACCCACTTCGTGTGCCAAAGCCCAACACTATAGAACTAATTGCTATGGACATGCCCATGGTGAGTGGCGATCGCATTCACTGCCTGGACATCCTGTTTGCCTTCACAAAGCGTGTGCTGGGTGACAGTGGTGAGTTGGACATGCTGAGGACGCAGATGGAGGAGCGTTTTGTGGCAGCGAATCCCTCTAAGGTGTCGTATGAACCCATCACCACCACCCTCCGCCGCAAACAGGAGGATGTCTCTGCCAAAATCATCCAGAACGCCTACCGCGCTCACCTCATCAGGCGGGGCATCATCTTCAAGCGCCACATTTTGTCCAGTAATAGACTTGAGAATGGTGGGACCAACCAAGACAAGAAGGAGAGCACACCATCCACTGCCTCGCTCCCTTCGTACGACAGCGTGACCAAACCTGACAAAGAGAAGCAGGACAAAAACAAAGAGGAGTGGTCCAAAAAAGAGAAGGACAAAAATCAAAAAGATGAGTGGGAATCCAAGTGTTAAGATCCAGTGACTCAGTAATCCAAGGAAGCACGATGAGACGAGACTCTGAGCCCAGACACCCAACAAATGTAGAAAAATCTTAAAGATAAATCAACAAAAACACACAAAACATGTTTACATACTGAAATAATACTGAGGCAATGTGGTTTCCTATGTCGTCAAAGACAGCTGAACCAAACAATCAGTTACTGTGGATCTCTTGCTGCATAGCGACCAAGGTCATAGAAATGGGGAGTAAAAACAAAAAAATAATAAAAAAAGAGAAAAAAACAGTGACTCACAGTGTGCTGGCCAATGGCACACGTTTCTTTGGGGACCAACTACTGCCACAGAAATCACTGCTAAAAGTATTGTGAAGTACCTGCCACCACCAAGTGTGGAATCCCACTGCCAAGCTCCACTGCTATGGGATTGGATCACATAGATCCCAACAGAACTGTAATACAGTCTAAATGTGGGTCTGTCACTTTGAGTTTGCCATCTTTATTAAGAAGAAAACAATAAACAATCCAGAAGGTTTAGATATGAGGGACACACTAGGGAGGGAGGAGTGAAACCCAGTACGGTAAACAAATATTTTTCTTTCAGTTTGTGCAGCGTAAACATGCATCTGTACATTATTTGAGCAGCAAAAAAAGGTAACATTTAGCCCATGTCACTTATCTTTTCATCTTCTCTTTGTAATACTGACATTCAAAAAGACGTTTTCTACACGGGCTGTCATGCTGAGCAGGTACGGGTCATTAGTCAGAGTTTTCACTTGGGCTGAAGGGAACTTGCTCAGTCAGAGTTCCAGATAAATAATAATTTTTGTGCTTGTTAAATGCATAGAAGTGACTTGCATGAAGGCATGTTTTGATCAGGAATCATGCATGAGTAATCATAGTCCACAAGACACTAATTCTCAGACCACTGCAGTGGCTTGACTATAGGTTTGAGGCTGCACTGAGGATATTATATAAATGGCAAATGAAGATTTAGATTATGGCATAGGGAATATTGGGTAAAGATATTTGCAAGGTCCTACCCTTCACTGCCTTTGCTTTTTGAACTGACAGAGGATTTATTCAGCCCCTAATGAAAAATGTAAGCACTCAGTCCCAGTCAGATCAGCCTACGATGCAACAGAAGTGTTTTTTTGCTGCTCTGAATGTTGATAGCAGAGAAAGAGAGTGGAGTGTGTGAGTATTAGAAATCAGAACATCCTCATGTTGAGGATGTTCTGATTTGGAAGGCCATATTAGTAGTTCTAAACCAAATCTGAGGCTTAGATCTCTTTGTTTACTTACAGCCATCTTAACATCACATTTCTTACTTGCTTCTGGTCCCTGTTACAGCAATGAGAGTCGGTGATGTTTCACGCCAAGGAATCCCCATCTGGAACCAGTAAGAGTTCAGCGTTCTCAATAGGTATCCCATCTACTGCTGAAGTTTCTGCAGAGGGGCAGAAGTATGGTTTAAAGTTTTTATTTGGTATCTTTTTTGTGTTTTTTGTGGCAAGTTGAAGAACTGATAACTGTGTTGAGGCAGACATGAGTGGTTTTACTGGGTAATTTCCTTAAAAGGTCATCTTTTTGTACTAAATCAGGATGGTATGAGTTTCCTTGGAAAAGATGTTTCAGGCAGTGCTTTTAAGACAATTTAAGTTTTCAGCTTTAGAGAAAAAAGCCTTTAAGTCTTACTGATGTCCTAGTGATGCAATCATTCTGAGAAAAGGCTTTTGATCAGTGAGAGTGACCGTCTGATATAGCAGAGGTAGCAGAAAATGATCACAAGGACATGTCGTGACGTGTCGTTTTTAGCGTGCTTGGGAGGCGGTAGCTGTTATGGGTTTGTGGTTTGGGACTGTAGAATTAAATGGATTCTGTTTGGTATTTCAGGGGGGTGAATGAGTGAAAAAAACTGTCTAAATGTGGACCAAACTAAAGACCCTTCCTTCAGTGTTTTAGACTGACTGCCATGAGAACAAGAGAGAAAAGCCGGAGCAGAGGGTGAGGGTGGTGCTTTGGTCCGAGTCAGCGTGCTGAAAGTCCCATGTTTGTCAGTGTATCATTGTGCTTTTGTGGGACCTTTTAAACACTGTGTAGTCTTGGACCCAGACTTGCACCATCTTTTCACACGCTTGGCTTTAAACGCCATCACCTTCTTAGACAGAGACGGAGGAACTAGAGCTAACAGTCGCTGAGGAAAATCAACAGACCTCACATCGAAGCAGCTATGTTGTATAATAAGCTTTGTGGGTGTTTTTCATAGAAAAAAAATTAAAGCGAGGCTTTGACGAGCGGTGAACGAGACACAACCGCCTCTGTAAACTTTCTGCCACTTCTTTTCTACACAGGAGCAATGGTCCAATTTCTAAGTGGATGACCAGCATCCACCATCACACCACTAATGCCATTTGGTGTGTTTAACACTGCCTATTCTTAACCCCACCCCCCCATGTACAACAATAAATGAGGTCTGTTTACAATCTGAGGCGACTGCACACTGAAACCAAAAACATTCCCAATGAGAACCACAGGAGGAGCAGAGTAATGTCATCCAATTTACTCATCTTCATCTTGGATGTATTATTTTAGAGTTATACATTCACATTTAAATAAATACAAAATGATTCTAAAAAAAAAAAAAAAAACATATGTACAGTGCAGGCTATGTTGTAAATGGCACAATCGCTGAAAAAGAATGAACTTTTTGAGAGAAGATATAAATATTGTATTATATGGTTTTATTTTATTGGCATGCTTTGTTGTGTTTTTTGTAAATACAGAATTTTAAAAATGTTACTACTAATAATCGAAAAGTGAATAACAATAATATAGAATGGCTTCCAGCTATGCCCTTTGTCACATTTGTTACTTTTTGGATTTTTTGAGACACTTTTCACTTTGTTGACGGAGATTGAATGAACTATAGATATTATATAATATAAAAGATATATACATGTATACATATATGTCTATATGTATATACATAAAGCAGAAGAACACTGTCACGTTTGATTTTATGTGCAACACGTTCAGTGGATGTCTAAAACTGGTTGTTTCCAGCACTCTTCTACTGTATGTTGGGGAATTAGCTCAATGTTACTGGATGTAGCCTGATCATGACAAAAGGATAATGTTACCAGCACATTTCTCACCTAACTGTTATATCTATCACCTTCAGAGTGCACATGACACATCTACAGTCACAAACACTGCAAGGTGACTCTTCACTGCCCACCATTTTTACCGAAGGACGACCGAATACCTACACCAGGGACTTTTCTCCCCTCCAAACACACACACACACACACACACCAATTCCATTACAGCTCAGCACACGTGTAGTCATGTTGTCATCCTCGCTCTTCTTTTATTCAACAGTTTGTTTCTATTTTTCCACTCGATGGCATGTGCCTTTTTTCTGCTTTTTCTGCAAATCTGGATGTCAATGCCACACAGAAGAAAAACAACGAAGAAAAAAATATCTCATAATGACGGCGGGTGGGGCTTTGGGCTCAAATACAAGGATTATCAGGGATGTGGGAATTTAGAGGATCATCCAGACACCCCACTTCATCTAAATATTCAACAGTGTGTGATGTTAACAGAAAAACAGCTAGCTCAAACAAATGTCCTGTTCTTAGTGCTATGTGTGTCACTCACTTGGCTTGTGAAAAAGCAGCTTGCCTTCTATATTTTGGTTTGATTTCTTCTATATTTCTGTTTCCATCTGAAATTTATTTTTGTATTAATTGATTATAGGAGTTATTCTTTTTCAGCATGATTTATTATGAGCATTTTTTTTTTGTTTGCTGAAAAAAATATAATAAAAAAGTGCTTTTCAAACTGTTATCATTTGACACCGTGACAAAAGAGGATATACAGTACTATATGATGGTGTGTTGCACAACCACTGGACTCTTGGTTTAGAATATATGAACGATTGTCTTCATTTGAGCACGAACCTTTTTATTACCAATAAAGCAGCCTTCCAGTTACAACTTGTGTGCTGTTTTGGTTTCTAATAGTCCTTTTTTTTTAAGAATCGTGTCAGTTTTGCATTTTTAGATAGATTTCATTCCATTTCAATGAGTTCACTTCAAGTATTTACTGTTTCTTTGCTCTAGTTTATTTTACAGTGATAATATGGTTTTGTATGACAGCATTTTATATAGTGCAGTCTACTACTACTACTAATAAAAACTGGACGAATGACAAAAAGTGATGCCTTAAAAAACTAACGCGGATGAAGTTATGTTTTTGAGAAATTTACAAAACTTCACTGAAGGCCTGAGAGACGCTGATCATCAACTGTATGTCAAGTTTTCAGCTAATGACTTTGAGAATCATCTTGATATGATTTCATTTGTCGAACTGTGTTATCGTCAGGTTTTGTTGAATAGAAGTAATGGAAACAAACTGTTTTTGTGACAGACTGCTGCCTGAAGATCCAATTTAAATTCTTTACCACTTTCTCTGCCTGACTCAGGTCAGAAAAAGCTGTAGTTTTTTCACTTTTTATTCTTTTGTGGAAATTATGGTATAATATGTAAATCAACAATAATGTAAAATTTAACTTAAGGATAATACTGTCAGGTAATATTTACTTTTTTATTCAAACAACTCCATATTTTTTAGACTTCCGTATAGGGTTTTTATGTTAGGGTCAGTGCATGTTTCAAAAAGATATGTGGACTAAAATATGCTGCACCAAGCTTAAAGGGTTAAGAAACAAGAAACATGCCTTTGAAAATGGTATGACTGAAAGTTTAAAAACTGTCACAAAGTCCTTAAGAACAATTGGTAACGAATATTAAAACATAAATAAAACTGGCTCCTTTAAGGTAAAAAAATGGAAACAGCTTAAAACTCTTGCGCAGTGAATAAAATATATGAGCACATTTGATTTTCTGCTGATAAACACTGATCTGTTCCTCTCCCTAAACATGGTGAGCAAAGACAGACATATTTAAAATGTGTGTGATTTGATGTAATGCAGAGTTTCTTCAGTGAGCAGACAGCCTGGATGGTACCTTTCCTTCTCCTCCATTTCCTTTTGTCCCATCAACTCTCCCTCAAGTCACGTGGACTCTTCAACTCTCATCCAGCCTCCCCTCCATCTCCCACGGTCTTTAAAGGATGGTGTTCCAGCTCCTCGCCTCTCTGTTGTGTATTTTCTACATAAAGTGCCGACCCGCTGTCCTGAGCGGTGTGTCAGATTGCAGTCAGGTAGAGGAGGGGTGGGGGGGTGAGTTCAGACAGGGAGGGGGAGGTAAGGAAAGGAGACGGGGATGATGGGAGGTGGTTGAGCACTGCAGTGCAGATAAATTAATGCAGCAGCCGAGGCTGAGTCAGCAGCACACTCCCAGTTTGGCCGAGCGCTTCGGTGGATTCTGAGCCAGAACGGGCTCCTCCGGTAACAACGAGCCTCAGAGCGGCGCGTGCCGGAGGAGCTGTCCCTGGTGCTGGAAGCGTCGCGCGCCCGGTGTGGGGCTCTAGCGAACAAGGACAGCGCTGAGAGGAAGGAAGCTAAAAGCAGCATAAATGCGCTCAGTGTGCGGGGGAAGTCGACCTAATTCATACAGAACCACACCTACACACCCCCTCCCTCCCTTAGTGCTCATTCCAAGAGGCTTCTCTACCTGGAAGAGGCTCCATTTAAAAGTCTCACCTTTATGTTTTAGACTTGTCAGAGCTGGACAGGCAAAGGTCAAAGTTAAACCAGCTCTTTATGTTCAGGAGCGTTTAATCCACTGCGGTGTGTGATTTATTTGTTTATGTTTCTGTGCTCCTGTCTCCCCCTCCCTCCCTTTTTGCTGCAGTCCTGATGGTAAATTATTCTCACACAGATAGTGTGGAATAGCCAGCGGTAAAGGGGGGTTTCCTACTATCTGATCCCATATCAGCCTTTGACTGAGATCAGACGGTTTGGTGTGTTTGTGTGTGTGTGTGTGTGTGTGTGTGTTTCTCTGGTCTTCCCTCCTTTCCTTCCCCCCCCCCCCCACCACCACCACCACCACCACCACCACCACCCCGGTTTCTTTTCTCCCCAGAGAGTCGGACAGATGAAGAGGGAGGGCAGAGCCAGAAGAGGTATCTCTCCAGAAGCCATGGACCTCTATAATATTTACACAGCTCATTTTTTCAATAAGAAACGCCCCCCATACATCCCGATGTAGAGATGTAGGCAACATAAAAACCCACACAGTCATCCTGAGTTACAGCCTACAGTTTATATCCACCGACATAAAACCCATCGTCCGCTCCTGCACTGAATATTAACATTACATATTGCATAACCTCATTGTGCAACAGCGTGTTTTGTGTGCTATGTAGAGTGCACGCTGCACAAGGAAACAAATCAAATTTCTGCACAAAACATTATTTTTTTCCCTTCCCAATGATTTCACTAAATCAAACTCAGCAGGAACTGCCTGATTTGTTGAAGCAACAGCGCCCACATGTGGTCAAAATTGTGTATGACGCGCACAACTTTCTTTCTTTTTTTTTTTTAACCCCGTGTCCTGTCCGGCTGTGGAGCAAACAGAATAATGTCTGAGTGCCAAAAACAAGCCCAACAGTGTTGCTGTTTCAGGTGAGAGGTTACAGCCACTGCTATAAAACTCCTCCTGATTTTTGTTTAAATATAACCCCCAAAATCTTTATTAGAATTTTTTTATGGTTGATTGGACACGGAGCCTGAAAGTGAAGGGAAGGGTACAGAAAGAGGGATGGGGGAGAAAGTAAACAGAAAAAGAAGAGAACAAGAGACGTGAAGAGTCCACTTCTAGACCTGTAAATAAAGCACAAACAAACAAAACAGGGAGAAAAGATACAACAGCAACAAACAGCATATGAATACACAACAGTTGTGATATTCTTCAAATGTATACGTATACACCAGTTCAAGAGAGTTCAGTGCCAACCACAGCCCCAGTTAATGTGTCTGAAAACACCTGAGTCCATCTTTATGTGAGCACCTTGTGATCACCTGTGTGTATACATGCGCGCTTGTTTATGTAAGGTTTCTCTATTGAAACATTCAATAATAAGTTTGAGGAGCCACAGACCCGTCCCCAAGGCCCACGGAGGACGCGGAGGAGGTCCAGGCCCCAGACGTCCATAGGCCACCCAGGGCACGGACACCCCAGGGAGATCGCCGTCAGGGCAGTCGCTAAACTCTCCCCCAGAGGGCGCAGAGGCTCACCCCACGTGGGCCCCCCGGCAGTCGCCGCGCTAGAGCCCCTGGGGGGTCGCGGCTAGGAGCTCACAGGCACCGCCTGCAGCCGGCCATCCAGGGTAGATCTAGCCGGAACCAGAGACCCGAGACCCAGGGGTCTCGGGTCTCGGGTCTCTCGCGCACAACTTTCATGACGAGCATGTTTCTCAGGAGGGCAGGATTTGTGACTTATGCACACCAAGCCATTTTTTAAAATTTTAGTTAGCAGTTTTGAATCAATGACAACTTTGCAACTTACAACCATTATATTTACTGCAAAAAGAGAGCAATCAGAATAGTGCATGATGTTGGTTCCACAAACAAACAGAAAACAAAGTCACTAAAATTATGGGATCTAGTTCAATATAAAACAGCCGAATGTTTATTGGAAGCAAACATTTTTTGGGGATGTTATCCCAAAAATGTTCAGAAATAGAATAGAGGGGTACAATTTAAGAGGTCAACTTAATTAAAAAAAACAAATTGTTTGCACAACACAGAGATGTATGAGCATACCAAGGGCATAGATTTGCTCTTGTCATTGGTGGGGACCAGGACGAGGTGGGGGTGGGAGAGTGTGTGTGTGTTGTGGGGGGGGTTGCATGCACTGCAGAATAAAGCGATATGTACTGTAATCCTGGTCCCAAAGGTAATATCACCAGAAAAAGGCCTGATGGTCCCCCCAGACTCAGAACAGGAGCCGTAGGAGGTTTAAGCGGCTCTGTGCAGGGTGGCTCACGCCGGTTGATCCAGACACGTACACCTTCTTCCCCTGGACACAGGTCCACGCACAGCAGCACAGGTAGTACAAAGCAGTGAACTATCTTGTGACTTCTTGGTCTTTGGTTTCTGTTTCTGCTGACACTCGCCCTCTTGTGGCCATTTTTTTGACATTACAACAAACAGTATATACAGTGCCTTTAAATTTAAAAAACCTTGAAAAATAAACAGTAAATTAAAAAACATCTTTTATAAAACCATTATTCAGCAGTTCTTAAAAATACTGTAATCTTTTTAAGAAACTCATAAATCAAGGAAGTAATGTTTGAAAACAGCTAGCTAATGAAGTGACATGTATTCAGCAAGGATGGTAGAACAAAGCAGTGAACCATCTTGTGACTTTTTGGTCTTTGGATTCTGTTTCTGCTGACAAACACCCGCCCTCTTGTGGCGGTTCCTTGACATTACAACAAGCAATATTTACTGTGCTTTTAGTTGGAAAAACTATGGTAGCTATCGCCCTCTTGTGGCAATAAGGTGAAACTACAACAAACATTATTCACTGTGCTTCTAATTTAAAAACCTTGAAAAATAAACAGTAAATTTAAGAACACCATATCTAATGTAAAACTATTATTCAACCATACTTAGGATGTGTTAAAATACTGTATTTTTTTTTTAAAGAAACTCATAAATCAAGGGAGTAATGTTTGAAAACAGCTAGCTAATGAAGTGAAATGTATTCAGCAGGATGGTAGTACAAAGCAGGGAACTATCTTGTGACTTTTTGGTCTTTGGTTTCTGTTTCTGCTGACACATCCGCCCTCTTGTGGCGGTTTTGTGACATTATAACAAACATTATTTATATGAGAAACCTTAAAACCCCCCCAGTAAATTTAAGAAAACAAATTCTCTGATCTAAAACCATTATTGAACCATACATAGAATATGTTAAAATACGGTAATTTCTAAAGAAGCTCATTATAAATCTGAAAACAGCTAGCTAATGAAGTGAAGTGTATTCAGCAAGGATGGTAAGCACGTCGGTCCGCTGGGCTGCACATATTATTTGTGGGGAATGAATGGGGATACAGCGCTACTTCTGCATCCTTGGATTGAATTATTGGTGGGGACAATTCAGTGATAGCTGGTTTTTGGTGGGGACACGCCACCTTGCCATGCCATGTCAAATCTACGCCCGTGGAGCATACCAATTTGTGGAGTGAAATCATGGAAGGAAATGAGTGAGGAGTAAAAACAGAGTAAAAACATGCATTTTTGCAAAACAATAGAAAAAGAAAATGCTTTGAGAAATACAGGATGAATGAGAAATTGTAATGAGTAATAATGAAGAAATCTATAAGTTATAAAGTCAAACAGGTGGGAAGGATGCATGGGAATTAGTTATGGATTGTTTTGGTAGCACTAGGTCCAAAAGTCACCAGAAACTTGATTGGGACAAACATGTATGAAACACAAATTATAAAGTCATCGCTGTAAATAGTTAAAATGAGGTGGATAAACGGTAAATGGCCTGTATTTATAGAGCGCTTTCTGGAGTGTTCTGTACAACACAACCGTCATTCACACACACATTCACACACTAGTGGTGATAAACTACATAGCCACAGCTGCCCTGACAGAGGTGGAGATGCCTTGCACCGGCACCCATCAGGTCCTTCTGACCACCACCAGCCACCAAGTGTATAAGCTGCCAAAATAAAGTTTTATAGGGGAAAGAGGTATAGTGATTTGTGGCCACACACGTACATCCAAGTCTCCAAAAAGCCAAGAACCACAGGACTAAAGGACTACAGACCTGTCGTCACATCATTGTATTTAGAACACAACATTGAAACAGAACTGAAGAAGCCTCTTGATGAGGAGAAATGTCTTCAAGAAACGAGACGTCCAGGAGCCTTTTTAAATACATTTTTATGGTTTGCAAGGATTTATTTATAGATCATTTCAGATTTTCCCTTGACCCCACGTGGGCTGGATATGGAATTCTATCTGGCTGTGGCCCAGATAGAGAGAAATTAGACCCATGATGGTTACCAATATGTTGATATTGATTTATCAAAAACCCAGCCGGTGTGTCTGGAAGGCCATGACCCCTGACCTTCATCTCATATTTGGGATGATGGAGAGATGAAATAACAGCAAGTTTTCTGAAAGACTCGCTGCCAGGACGTTACTGTTTGTAGTATGCGTGCACTTTTATTTTTTTGTGTATATTCTCTACTTAATAACATTCGACCAAACTAATAGTACTTTAACAAGAACGTTTCAGTATTAGTTCAACACAAAATCACTGCAGACATGCAAGATTTTATTCTCACATGTATATTAAGAATACTCAACAGAATATGAAAAGTGAATTTATAAAGGTTTATATAAAACAGACCATTTCAAGCGGAATTGTATTTTATTCACACAATGCAAGAAAAATAGACACAAATACATCAAATAAATTACATCCAGATTATCTGTACAGTAATGACAAATGTGCATTTTATCATCGGACATTGTAAACCCCCCCCCCAAAAAAAAACAAAAAAAAAAAAACCTGTAGATTAACTTTAAGAAAACATTTTGTGACATTTAAGAATAAAAGATGTCAAATTAAATATTAAAGCAAGTTTAATTTAAATGGTGTACATGTATGTTACGTAAGAAACACAAAGTTCTTTCTAGAGGATGCAAAACATTGAGTTATTTTAGTCGTCTCATATTTCTGCAACAGCTTGGAGTAATTCATCACGGCACCTGTGTAACATAAATAATAAGAAAATATTGTGACAAAAAAAAAAAAAAAACACACTCCACAAAAGCTCCTTGTCATGAAATTCGTCTGAATTTTAGCTCAGACTAATCTGCAAATAAAAATCCGGCTGTGACTTGTGAATTGACATCGTTTTCTAAACAGTTTTGGAATCAAATGCAGCTTTCCCAGCTCACCCTTCTCGTTTGATGCTGGCCAGCCACTCCACAAAATCTTTAGCCTTGATCTTGTCTAGACGGTTGGTGAGGTCGCTGGTGAACGTTCCATCTGAATGCCGTTTGACGTTTTGAACGATTTGTTGTCCTTTTTCCATCTGAAATGACCGCCATCTAAGACCAGAAGGGTTTATGAGTATTTACATTTTCTTCCAACTTCAGTATCTTTATTTTCTTTTCACAGAGACTAACAGCCATATTTATGTATTGATTTTGAATTTCGATCCACATATTTTCCTCAGTCAGGAATATAACATTTTTACGAGTTACCTGGACAGTCTATTTCTATTCACAGCCATCTCCTCAGAGCCTGAACAGAGAAAAAGGACCAGCAAACACCCGATGAGTAGCTTCATCCTCAGATAACCTGGTCAAAACAAGACCAAGAAGACAAATGTACAGATTATTTTAAAAGAAATAAACTAAAATGTCTGAATAATCAAACTCACCTAAAGGGATGTTAACTTGTCTCCAGTGAAGTGGTGTCCTTGATTGTCTCGTGCACATGCAGAATATAACTGAAAAATTTCTTCACTGCTTAAAACGACGCCTTAAAGACACACTGGGAGAGAGATAAACTGCAAAAACGGGTTACTTCTGTCACTTTATAAAGACATCAGGTGTGACTGCGTGACACACGGGTCACTCTTCGCAGATGATGACCCTCTCTCTCATTACGGTGGTTTTGATCTGAACTAGAGAGGTATTTACACTCCGCAAAGGTCAAAGGTCAAAGCCCTCTCACACTTACTCAGACAGCAGCAGGTGTGAAGAAATGTTGTTATGGTGTTTGACGCCAAGAGCACGACTCCTAAACCACATTACTCACTTCTTTGTTGTTCAGCAGCTCAGATGTTAAACCGTGTTCGGCCACAGTTCAGAAATCTTCAGTCGTGGCAGTGTAGATCTTTTTTTTTTTTAATTTAGGTTGTTGCATCAATTAAAAGCATCATCTTTCATGATCTCTTAGCACTCATGTGTGAATGATTTTGTTGCCACATGAATAGTAGCTCAATCTGAAAAACTGGTTGCGTTAGAGCCAGTGTGTTAAAGGTCATTTAGCTGTGGCAGCCATCTTGAATTGAGCCAGTAATTAGTCAGCTGATGAACATCCAGTGAAGACTTTCTTCAAACAGGGCTGACTCCTACTTTAATCCCAAAGTTTTATTCAAAAATAAAATGCTACATATTAATTTATTCATCTGAACTATTTGTCCCTGTAACAGGCTGCTGCTGCTAGTAAATAGAAAAAAATTGGTTCTTGTTATGTGTTTGATAACACTGGTTTGGTATCTGATACCTGAATGATTGATAAGTGGCTTAAACAACAAAACATTCCTCTAAAATGGTCAGGTACTGGACTGAAAATGAGTGACAGGCAGCCAAAGTCCAAGGTGTCAAAGATCTTCAGAAAGAAAGTTTGAACTGGAAGCTAAATGATAGCCAACATTGCAGAGCAGGCTTACCTAAAGGTAAGAATAGAAATATAACAATGCATTTTTCTTCACTAAATGGTAAAAAAAAAAATTAAAAGGGCATTACAAACAGACAGAATCAGGTGTGAATCGGTGCCCTTTGCTAAAGGATGCTAGCAAATAACCACTAATTAGAGCTAACTGTCTGTAAAGCTACATTTGTGGTAAGACGATATTTAAAGTGATAATATGCAGTTTTGCTTGTTTTGGGCTCCCTCTGGTGTCCGTTTTAAATTACTGCATTAAACAACTTACCAGATCGTTTCAGCTTCTAAACGCCAATATCTACCTGTTGAAATGTCTCCTCAGCCTTCATAGCTTTCTACAGGAGCGGTTATTTACTCTTTCAAAGAAATCAGCTGTGTTCAAGCAGGGAGAGATTGAAAAAAAAGCAGGAATCATGAACTAAAAACACTCCAGCGCTAGCATAACAGCTAGCCTCTTTGGGTTAGCCTAACCCTCGTGAGACACGTGACTTCCTGGGTACCGTGACGGCGACGGAGATTTTGCAATCGTGGTTTTCCGGCTGTAATCACCAGATGGGGCTAAGTGACTTTTCATTAACTTTGTAAAGGGTCATATTAGCACATACTGGCTCAAGGAAAAGATTTAAAAATATGAAAAAATTGCATATTATCACTTTAATATTGGAGGGATACCTGGTGAAATTGCAAAGGTAACATTTAAACTTGTAACGTTGTAAAAACCTAAAATAAGTGAAAGTTTTTTTTTACTAAACATTTGACACAGATGTAGCTAACAAGCTAATATTCACATTTGGCTAATAGGGTGCCTGTTCTCATCAAGTAAAACATTTTAGAGCTTTCCAGGTAGTTTATTGGTTTAGTTTGACATTATTTGTTTAAATAACAATCAATATAAAAATATTTAGGTTTCTATCTTACTTTGAATCCATAAAATATAAAAAGCTCTATTTACTTTATAAGAGTCAGTTAATAATGAGAATTCTTGTTTTACATGTCATGTGAAAATAATACGATGTAATATAATTTAATACATTGTTTTTATATGCTTTTTGTCACTCAAATTCCTCAATAACTAGCCATATTGACAGAGCTTTTTGTGAGGTTTGCTTTGGAGATTTACTGTGTGAGTTATTCGTGGACTAGAAGGGAATTAAAGATTTACTTGATTGTCACGGTTGTTGCTTTAACATGTTTAAGATCTGTTTTTCTCCCTAAATCTGCAGCATGCACTCCACAGAACGCCTGTTTTCAAAGGTCATGGACAGCTGAAGATGCTCATGTAAGTGAAACTTGTTTCAGTTGACGTTTGTGTTGTTGCTGTCACATTCTTATCATACATTTATGTCATAAACCAACTTTTAATCACACTTGTAAGTAAATGGGAAGCCGTTTCTTTTGTTTTAGAATATGAAAGATATTTATATTTCACTTCAGTCACTGCTGTCACTGACAGCCTGTTTCATTAGGAATAAAATGTGTTTCATCATGTAAAGTTAAAGCAGCTGCTGCAATGACTAAACTCGTCTTTTTACATAAAATAGTTATAGTTTCTTGATTAATACTTGTGGTGTGTATGGGCATGTTACCTGTCTCGTTTGTGGGTTTTACTTTCTCTTCAGTTCTTGATCTTGGCCAGCAGGGGTCAGGCTTTACCATAAAGTCTGTCTCTTCCTCACAATTATCAACTCAAAGTTGTATTTTCCAGGCAGATATTCTTAGTGCATTTGTACAACTTGCCTTAAACAGTCTTTAAGGGTTGAATCCTAAATGATAGCCTTTATAGAGTTAACACAATAAAAAGCCAAATAATTTGTTTTGATTTAGTGAAAATATTTTGTCAGCTTTTCAACCCAAATCCAATTTGATACCAAATGTAAAAAAATACTGTTAATTTAAAAAGACCTGAAACATTTTTGTAAAACCTGATTTTTAAAAGCTTTGTGAAGAAATATTTAGGCCATACTTGTGATTTAGATCATGAAATAATTGATCAGGATGGTCTGCTGTTATTTTGGGATGGTGCACTAATATAGTATTCATAGGGAACACGTTGGATCCTTGGAGAAATATACACACATCCCAGATATGGCTTTGGCATTACCCGTGGGGCTATAAATGCGTGAGTCTATATTCAATATAAATCATCACTAAGAAGATAGGAGTTTCAGTTCAGAGATTGTACATAAAGCTATAGAGATGGTTCTGTAATGCTGTTCTCCCAGCGGCTGCTTGATAACACGGTGCTGATAGATATATTAATATTGCATTGATATATTTACGATCTAATATTAAAACTTTGAATGGACGGGAGGTGTCTCTGGTGAAGAATGCGTTTTTTTAAATAGATTTCAGTCATCCCTATGCCCGATATTTATATATTTTTGGACAGATCTTGCTGTCTGTGATAGTATTTTATAGGATTATATCCTACAAGAATGAAAGAAAAATAAAAAATTGCCTAAGTGGCACATTAAGGTTTGGTTTACATTGGAGTGAAGCTCCCACTTTTCTGGGCTTTGAGGACTTTTGGGCATGAAGCACAGAGGATGCTTCACATTACACAATTTAACTGCAACCACAAACACCTACCAAGGCGAGCATAACAGGTCTTTGAAACACCACAGGAGACAAAACCAAAAAAAGGCAATCACCTATAAACATCATGACTGAAAGGCGGCGCTTTACCCCAAGATTTTTCCTTCACTTTATTTGGGTTCTTAATGACAGGCTATCAGATTCCTATCTCCCCTTTCCTGCTCTCTATCCCCTCTTGTGCTCCCTGCTGTAGCCTGGAGGAAGGACTGTTTTGGAGAGCATCTGGAGGCAGGCTGTTGAATAGGTTTCATTCTTGCAGGGCCTTGTGCTCCAGCGAGCGTACTTGGGGCATGGATGCTTAACCACAGTCCGTAAAGGAGACAGAGCTGGCAGTGGGGGCGGGGAGAAAGCAAAAACAAAAGGAAGCCTGCAAAAAAACCCACAGCAGCTTCCACTAGTTGTGACTAGATGGATGATTCACTTTCAAAATCTGCGTCTCCTGTTACCATGTTTTATTTTTCTTGCCGTATAGCTGTGGTTATATCTCAGATTAGAATGGGCGAAGTTAGATGAGACGAGAGTCTTTCTGCTATTACAGGAAGATTTTAAATACTAAACGCTTTACATTATGAGTGCTGGCCTTTTCTTCACTAAGAGAATATGAGGAATGGTTGGTGCAGCAGCTGAGGAAGTCTCTTTTTCTATTTTGGAAAAAACCTTTGGACAACTGGTCTGAAAGCTCAGCTGCTCAGTGATCGCTTCAGACCCTTTTTAAACCTTGACATGTTAACGTTGACGTTAACGTGAATCCACGTTCTTTCTCTAGTGATTCTGTGGTTGTGAATCTGAAGCCACTGGTTCCTGTTGTTCTTACTGGTTCAGATTCTGGATCAATGTGTTTAGGGAGGCTCTGGCATGGCCCAGAGCTTAATCTGTAAAAGCTAATGAGATTGTAAATGTCTGGCAGAGAAGAGGGGTGATAAAACGACGGAGCGGTGCTGTCGGAGTGAGAAGTTTTAACAGGACAGTGTATGTTTTTTCACACACGTGTGAATGAGTGCGTATGATTCTATGTGTTTAAACCACGTGGGCTTCGTCCTGCTGCTCCTGCTGAAACAGCGCCAGGCAGAAAGCTTTGAGTTAGTGTTTGTTTACTGTCATTAGCTCAGTGGGTTTGCCACACTGCTGCGATGACAGACAGAAACCTCATGATGACAACATAACTGCAGCGTGTTACAGCAGTCGGGGTGTGACCAGCTCCTTCGTTTCCCATTCTGCTGATAGTACTTATCTCAGAAGGCAGAGAAATACGGTAATGTTGCTGCTGCAGCTGTCAAAACACCCCATTCTCTGTCTGTTTAATTGATGCATGTTTGTGAGCTGTGGGGCTAAGCTTTAAGAAAGGCATGTTAGATTGTAATACAGCAGCACACTTTGTTTTAGATGTATTCGAGCAATCTAAAGCAAAACAAACATTTCATATTATTTGTTGTGTCATAGTGGTTCCACATTATTCATTGGCTTCCCTGTGAATAGTTCTGTCCATCATTTGAAATCATCGTATCAGTACATAAGCCCTATATGTATCCCACTGTGATTTGGTTTGGAGAGCAGAAATGGCAGATTAGTCTTAAATCCGCCCCAAGTAGATTATCCACTCATCTCTAAAGCTCATGCATTGAGGGTTTCTCATAATTGCCGCTTGTGGTTTCGAGGGGCAGGGGTGCCCGGCTTACCCACGGTAAGGAGAGTAGGCTCCATCCATTTCCACAACGCCGTCCGCGTCTGCTTATTAAAAGTGCAGTCGACCCTGGTTTTTCCCATGTGTGCCTCTTCCCATTGTGTCCCATCTGATTGATGTTGACTGAGGTCACCTAAGCTCATGCAGGGGATCACAGAACAGTGTGCAGGGGGCTAAATGTTTACATGCATTAATTTGACTTTATTCAGGTCTGCTGGCCCAATCTGGGCCGGTCCAGCGATTGGACAGACCAAGCCATATGTCATGGTTTTCCACACCGCTGGACTTGGAAGGTCACACCACCAGGTTGTGGGGCTAGTTAGGAAAAATCTTTGGATCCTCATCTTGTGTTTTGGCTCTGAGCTTTCAGGCGTGACACAAAACACGGCTCTGAACACGAGTGGGTTGGAGAAGATACATGACACTAATGTTTCATCTCTGATGACTTTAACCCCCCAAAAGAGTTTAACATGTGGTTAAAACCAAAGAATTGTTTTTATTATTTAGGACCTCTTCTGCAAAATGTTCCTATGAAAGGAATTGTGTCAAAGTAAAAAAACAAAATGCTTGTGAGTCATGACAAAGCAGTTTCAGTGTGCTGTTGCTATGTGCCTTTCATTCTTTCTTTCTTTTCTAGCTGAGCATGTTTCTATAATTACCTGTGTTGGAATGTATTAGACGGTGTACAATTACAGGTTCAAAAAACTCCCCAAACAATCAAACAGCTTAAAGGGTCGTCCTCGGGTTTGATGTGTTGAATAGTTTTGGTATTATTTATTCTGCTGGCTTTGTTATGACTTGGATCACAGATAACTCATTAATTCTTGTATTATTGGACCACATATTGAGGGTTATTGCCTCACACCTTCTGTTCTGTCTTTTGTGATCCATCAGGAACATTAAACATTAAAACAGCCAAAGTCTGTCGTCGCAATAAGCTACAAATTATTTTTATTGCGCGTCAATATTTTTTATTACTCATCAAAAAGAATGACGTAATTACATAATAAATCATTATATTTTTGCAGTTTTCTGGTTTGTGTTAATGTGAAAATTTAAATTGTGTGTAGCTGGGTTAGGGTTAGGGGTTAGGGTCTATTTTTTCCACATTATAAAACATTATTATTGTTCATACTGACCTGAAAGTGCTGATAGTAGTTGGTAGTTTTGTATACTGATGCAGATGCAGTGTTTAGTTTAGGGTCAGGGTCGCTGAGTGTTACAACAGCAGCGCTCTTATAATTCACTAAATGATTTAACAGGCGGCCATTGATCCACCTGGTAAACATTCATTGCTTCCAAAAAGATTTTCCACCCTGTTCAGAGATCTCTCTCTCTCTCTCTCTCTCTCTCTCTCCCTTTCTCTCTCTCATGCTTATGCATTGGAATGCAACTCTGTGTGTGTGTGTGTGTGTGTGTGTGTTTGAATTGAACGTTAACAGGCGGGGGTGGGGTAACTGATTGGAGTCTGAGTGAACGATTGTTGGCAGATTGTGGTTGAGGCTGAGGGAAGAATGGGACGGAGAATGAGACAGTGCGGTAGTAAGACATAGAAATGAAGGATTCTCTCACCCATTAACCAGACAGGGCATTGTTGCGCTCACGTCCTACTGGCACACTGCTGCTGTGACTGACAGCCCGACAAGCCGCCTCTGTAGGTCTGCCACATGTTGGGACTCTGAAAAAGGAATTCAACGTGTCACTGCTTTGTAAAAATGCTGCTCTAAATATTTTTTATGTTGCCAAAAGCTTTCACCCGCACATTACTTTCTCTTATTATTAGGTCATTATAAAAACAGCTGTTTCTGATTTGGAAAATGTTAGGTTTTGTGTTGTGTTCTTGGTATATATAGAAGAGTTTAATACCTTTGTAGAAATGAGTCTTGGGAACAGAAGTGTTTTATTTAAGTTATTGTGTCCTGAAGCCTTCTATCAAGAGAAGTGTTGCCGGTGTGAAAGCTGTAGCCTGCATCCTCCAGCTCTGCACTGGTTGAGATGGGAGTGGAGATCGTGTGGCGAAGGATGAGGCTTTTTGATCGGCTCTCACAGGCGGAGGCCGTCTCATGGAATTCCAGAGCCGGAGCAGGAGGTGCAGAAGAGACTTCTGGGTAACAATGGCCTGGGACATCTGTCATGCGTGGCTGCTCTCCCCTTTGCTTACAATGGGTCCGGGGGACTGGCCAGTGGTGTCTTTCTGTTTTGCTCCCCTCCTTTCCAGGGACACTTCTGTCCCTCACAATGGGTCTTTTGTCTCCTCCTCGCTTTTTTTTTTCTTTTTTTGCCTACATTTAACCCTTCGAGCCTGCTCCTTTTTCTGCCTCCTCTTTCTGTGTCCATTGGAAAACAAAACAAAGTTGGAACCGCGACTGTTCGTTCCCCTCTTTCTCCTGCTGTTTTTCATTGTGACTTTTAGCTCCCACTCTTTGCATGAATTTGTAAAAATGTTCTTTATGTGCAGCTCAGCAGAAAATAGAAATACTTTTTCTATTCCTCCTCATAAAAAACAAGCTAAAATCCTCTTAGTTCAGCTCTGGGACCACCAAAGATCTGATGTCACCACATGTGAGTTTATTAACGTGAAAAAAAAAAAAAAGACATTCCAGAAGCTGTAGTGGTTCAACATGCTCCTTAACCTCAGCGGTGTTCTTTTCCATCCACATCATTGTGTTTCAGCCAGGTAGGATGCCAGACCACTAAGAGGTTGTCATCACACACTTATCGCTCATTGATGTAAGTCACATCACTTCTCTGGTGTCATACCCGATTATCAAACCTATGATAATGTTCAGGCCACAGGTTTGGACCGTCTTTGATGTAATTATACATTAGGTTGTCTGTTTCTCAGTGTTTTCAACCCTCATCAACCTGATGTAAATTGCAAATTGATTTTTCTTCCCTGCAGCTTCTCATTCTAAAGGACTTAAGGGTTTCAAGCTGGTCTTCAATTGATTGGTCAGATTGCACTTTATTATTGTTGTCAGCAACAAGACCTTACAAGAGAAAACTTGGCAGTAATCTGTGCTTATTATGCTGTTGTTCCAGCATGACAAAGCAAAACCCACCTTTCTAAGAAGCCTTTAAACACACGAATCCGCCTACGTCAAAGTTTAGCTTGACTAAGGTCCAGTTTTAGATGTGAGTAGCCTTGAATAGTTAAAACTTGTGCAGGACTTTGAAAAAAAGTGACTCAACAATATCTAACACAGATCTTCCAGTGCTTTTGAATCCACTAATGCTTCACTCTGCCCTGCAACATCATGGAGTGACCAGCAAGCTGGACTGTTGTGTCCCGTCCTGGCAGCTAATTGTTACCAGCTGCAGAGAGGTGGAGAAACAAAGGGCTGTTTGAAAATGTGATCTGTTGATTCGAGAGGCTGTCCACCCTCCTCTATAAGGATGTGAATCACACGAGATGTGGCGTCTGTGCACAGCACGGCCTCTTTCTCACACATGTTCCCAGGGCCCAGCACAACACAGGCCGTTTGTTTTCTATACATGCAGCCAAATTCACTTCACTCACAAACAAACTGAGGCCCAAATTGACTAAATAGATTGTGCTTGTGGGAGCAAATTAGGGTTTTGCACCTCCATCTAATTTACAAAGTCCTCAGAAAGGGGCATTTGTGCTTCATTCTGCACGTTAACCAAACAGTGTCTCTCGTTTGCCCACATTAAATGACGCATTGATGAAATGATGCATTTAAAGGTAAACACACCCATGTTTATGTAAACTTACAACTAGTGCAAAACTTGCATTTAGCATGAAAATGTAGTTTCCTGAGAGCTGGTGGTATTTTGGGTCTCAGGAAAAGAAAAAGAAAAGGAGATTTCTCTGACAGAGCTCAGGAAGTGCTGAAGAGGGAGCAGATAGAGAAGAAACAGCAGAGGCCTGAACACATAACCTTGTTGGACACCATGTTTGAGGGAGGAAGAGGAGGACCTGTACTTAGAAATTGAGAAAAAGAAGCAATCAGGTGCACTATAGCCTTCCCAAAAAAGGGAAGGCATGTCAGAAAAGTTTAGTTAATCATTTATTCCAGTGTCAAAAACTTTGTAACATCATGTTACCAAACTGCACACACCTGCTGAATTTCATGGGCGTGTTTGCATCAGCATATCACTGACCCTACCTGCTTTGTGAAGATGATCAACATGCAGAGATAGCAATTTGCAAATGATGTCTGAAAAAGAGTTACAAACAGATGCAGTGGATTGTTGTTGAATCTGTGCCTGAGTGCATTTGATAAGGTGAATGTTATGCAGGTCATTTTTGACATTTGATCATAGATTACACTAATATTTTTCAAACCTGATGACAGGTCCTGCATACAGAGTTTCTACATTAGAGTTTATCTTGCAAACAAGAGGAGGAGGAAGAATCGCAGGGATCAAATATTTCATGCGAGTGGCTGAGTCAGTTGTCGGAGATAACATTCTTGTATTTTCCTTGTCAGCATAAATATTTAAGTAAAGCTGTCAGAAGTGCTCCCTCACTCCCAGCCTTCTCTAAGAGGGAGGAGAAAAGAAGAGGGGAAAAAGTCACAGAAAAAGAAAGATAAATGGCTCCTGAATGCTTGTCTGTCAGCAGGGCTGTATTTGCCTATAACCAGGGCTGCTCATGCCGACCGTTCCTGTGTGTGTGTCTAACACCTCTCAGTGCTGTCTAGCTGATCGAACGATGCTCCAGGCGTCCTGTTATGACAGCTCACTTTCTGCCTTGAGAGACCTCATCTGGGGCGTGTTCTGACAGGGCAGCCGCTTGGAATAGCTCTGATGAGAGGCAAACGCAGACCTCTATTATTCTGCTGCTGCTCCCTGTCACTCTTGCTTTCTGTCTTTTTCTCTTTATGTTCATGCATTTATGCTTTTTTTTTTTACATTTGTGCAAATGGGAGTTTTGTCAGGAAAAAAAAGGCTTTTTGTAGCAGTGACTGAAAAACTTCCATACAGCAACATCCTTACATGAAGATAGGGTGCAAATGTCATGGTTCTCATGTATTTTTCACTACATTATAACAGCTGAAGTATGGTAGTTTTATTTAAGGAAACATGATGTCAAAAGTGTGTCTTTTATTGAAAATGTTAAACATTAAGTGAATCCTGACAGTTGAATTGAGTGAGATTTATTAGACCGGTTACTTTGTGTTATATATTTGTCTTGCAGTAATGTTGTAACCACAAAGCAAGATAAATCCACCAGACAAAAGGGAATAAAGTACACATAAAGTCGTATTTCTGTAGGACTAGTGCTGATTGACTTTGTGAGGCCACAATAAAGAGATCAGAGCAGTAAAAATGTCCTTGACTGAGCTCTGGTCAGGCTGTAGCTAACAGATCAACCAGCACCATCTGTGACAACCCCAGAAGCAATTATCCCATATCACATCCTCGCTGACCATCTATATTAAAACCTCTGCTCACAGCACCTGAGATTAACCCACACTCACACCTCTTCCTTCATAATCTCTCCTGCCTGCTAGCCCTCGTTCTCCTCCCGCTGCGGTAGAGCTGCTGGTTCACCCTCAGCCTTCACCTTGTCGTGTGTGTTCTGTTCAGCCGCTCTGCTGCTGCCTTTGGCCCGGTCTGCCATCATGGCTGTGCCTGTCATAAAATGTCCAATAGCCTAAAATGAGAATGGGCCTTGTTATTACAGACAGAGCAGGGAGAAGATGGGGGTTTGGCTGTAAAAGCAGCATCATGGACTTCTCCCTCAAATGGCACCTGAAGGTCACTGGCTGGCCACAGAGCTCCAGCTGTGCTCTGATCATCTCACAGAAGCATCTTTATCTTGGCTTCTCTCTTTTCATTTCTGATAAATAACCTGTTTTGTACTTTTAATTGTTTTGCAGGTAATTACATTTCAGTTTTAGTAGACTCTGGTGGCTGGTATCATGATGTGGGCAGATTTACAGGTCACTAATCTCTGTATCTGTGGGGTCCTTGCTACCGTTTACCTGTTCTCCTAAGTTATTGCCTGTTTTAAATTCCATCAAAGTTGATTGAAGTGGTTAGATGTTAATGATCATGCTCAGTTTTGTGCTTTTTTTTTTTGCATGTCCTTCTTGCAGGAGGCTCAGAATATTTTTAGGGCACCACATTTAACTGTCAGAGGCATATGTTTGTATTTGGTCTGTGGGAAATTACAGAAGAAAGTAGCAGCTGAGTGACTCTGGCCAACTGCCTCCTGGATAATCGCCAAGAGTTTCATAATATTTACTTGGCAAAGCAAGCTCAAGTCAGGCTTTAAAGGGATATTTTGGTCATTTTGAAGTGGCGTTCTATCAGTTATTTGAACAACTACCACTGATGACATCTGAAATATCCCTTTAATTTAAACAGAAGTTCTGAAGAGGACTAATCTGAAAAGTTGTCTGAAAGGCTAATACACATCTAAGATGGTTAACATTATGAGAACAAACTGCATTAGAAAGAAATCTATAGAATATAACTCTCTTTTTTCATGTTTATGTAGAAGTGCAGACTAGAGCAGAGTCAGATGGAGGTTATTTGTGTCGTCGCTGTCATTGTGGTGCGCCTCCAGCCTAGAAAATGAACAGACCTTCAAAGTGCACGTGGACAGCATGCACACTTTTGATGTTGACAAAATGAAAGGTAGAGAAATGCCAGTGACAAAGAGCAGAGCTGCCATGGCTCACTGAGAATCAGAGGTGATCAGGGACGTGGAATTCAGTCCAGACTCACACACATGCTTCTATTGATTGAAATGCTTTTCACTCACTGCTGGACAATGCTCAAGGCTGTCCTCTTCATTTGATCTGTCCTTATACGCAGATTTGAAAGATGCATCCATTTAAGTTTGCTGTTGAATACAAGTTAGTATTATAGCAGTTATAACATGCTCCCTTCCTCCATCCTTCCACATACAGAATGTGCTACCTGCTATTGTTTGGTTGTAGTAAACAGAGCCACATAGGCAGGCCTGAAGCCTCCCTCCCTCCCTCCCTCCCTCTCTTCTGTGTATGTTAGTTTCTCTTTGCGGGGGCCATTAAGCTATCAAAGAAGTGGCCTGTGAGGAAATGAAACATTGTCCAGAGAGCTGGAGAATTCCTCTAAGCTGGGGGAGGATAGGGAGAAGGAGCCTGTGTGTTTGTGTGTGTGTGTGTGTGTGTGTTTGTGTGTGTGTGTGTGTATGGGTGGGATTAGAGAAGGTTTGGAGGTGGAGGAGAGGGGAGATGATGATGATGGACAGACACGGGGGAGTTCTCTCAGTATCAAAGCAGCAGGAATGTAGAGCGGGCTGGTAGGACCTGGAACGCTCTCCTAACCCTCTGATCTGATGTGATGTGTGAAGTGGAAGGTTGAGTTGGAGCTCAGCACTGCACCCAAGACACAGAGCAGCACCACAAACGTACAGCTGGCTACCAGAATTAACAATACGTTGCACAAAGATGGAAAAAAAAATTATTTTAAACCTGTTGCACCTCCTGCAACGTGACGCCACAGCTATTTAACTCCCGTCGTGGATTATTTATGGTCACAAAAATCCTTTTCTCACTGCTATCTGGTGAGTGTTGTGTTGAAATCAGTGTTCTACTGTTTAAATACCTTCCATACACGGGGTCATCGGCTGACTGGAGACCCTTCACCTCTGTCCTGTTTTATTACATACTAGTAAACAAAGTCCTGCTCTTTATTTGTTTAATAAAACTAGATGAGCTACATGTGCTGTGTATGTCTTTGACCTGATGTTTATCCTTATGAGCTCAAAGACAGACAGATCTCATTTTGTATATCCTCTTTGTTATTTTGTTTTTAGTTTCTTGCCAGTGAATGTGTAACTGATTCGACCTCTCAGCGTTCATCATGCTAACGCAATTTTTTGTTTCTTTTTCCTCTTTTTGTACCTTTGCCTGGAACAAAAGAAAAGAGGAAAAAAAAACATTCAATAGTTATTGATTTGGAGACATACAACTTTTACTGGAGATCCCATTTAATCACAAAAGCTGATTTATTGTGGGCCTTCTGACAATCCCATTAAATTGCTGTCTAGCTAATCAAGTGAATTCTTTCTCCTGAAGGACTAATCTTTTATTGGGCCAGCTGAACAAATCCTGGCGGTAACAGGATTGACGAGGAACTGGAAGGTGCAGGTTTGTCTCATCATGTCATGAATGAAGGAGGGGGAAAATCCCATAAGGGTCTGAAAAATAAACAATAAAAGTGTTTAGTTTTTTAACCACCAGATCCATGAAGCTCTTCAACCAATTCCTCAAAATGTCTAACTTTAAATTTATAAATAGTTGGTCAAAAGTGCTATTGTCCTGCTTTGATTTGACTAAATTCTCTTTTTTGATTCGTTAACGTCTCTGTTGTTGTAAAATATTGTGGGACCAAGAACGTTTTTCTAACCACTTACAGAAATGCACTTTTATTGCCTATTTAGTTCCCCAGAAACCTATTCTCTGAATTACTAATAACATTTAAAGCTGCTTTTGCCAGTTTTGGCTAAGCTGACTCTCATTTCCAGTTGTCAGTTGAAGCTCTTTTTGTCTATTTCATGATCTAACTTCCTGTTACTTTGTGTTTTACATACGTGTCCCGTGAAATGCAGCATCTCTCCAAAAGTGAGGACGGTGTTACAAGACACAACCTCCCCTAAAGCTTCTTATAATGAAATTGCTCCAGTAAATCTTGACATTTTCTCTGCATACGTATTGTGTGTGTGTGTGTGTGTGTGTGTGTGTGTGTGTGTGTGTGCGCACATTTCTACTTTATTAGTCACTCATCCATTGGGGTTCAGCACATCAACTAAATGAGGTGGAAACCCAAAAGAAATGATGATGGGGACCAGGGGATGCATGACTGATTTTTATGGCTGGTTGATAAAATTTCACAAGCTCCTGCCACATGGGGTCACTTCAAGAAAGATGTGATTGTCATTTCTGCCTTTTGGTAGCTTTTTATTGATATAATCATAATTTATACCATTTATTTACTTAATAGTTTTCAGCCTTGCTTAAGCACAAATTGTTATTTTGTTTTGCAAAAACTTTCATGGTATTGGCAGGATGTTTTCATCAAATGTGTTTTATTAGACTGCATGTGCAATTTTCAGCAATTTCAGTCATTTAAGGAATTCAGTACAGATTAGTATTAGTTGAGCGTGTTCATTTTCCTTGTCAGTATAGAAACACGAAGTGGACTGAAGATTAGCCATCTGCTTGGTGTTTTCAGTCATCCTTTACCTTTTTGGACTGACAACAAGAAATAGATTGTATCACACTCTCTCTCACTCTTGTTTTTATGCCTATAGACATAGTTTTAGCACTAAGGTGATATAATTTCCAGATATTAGCAGCGTATTCCCATAGAAAGGCCTTGTGGCAGCCCAACACACCCAGACTCACACAGGACACAGTTCTGCTTTTGCAGGCAGCTCCAGAAGTCCAGCTCAGCACCTCTGAACCTCAGTGGAGCTACCATTGATTTGATCTCCTCACTTATTCCTCGATTGACATAGATACACTTTGCTACAGCGGCTTGACAGAATGAATCGTAGTTAGTTCAGATAGCCGTATTGTCAGCGGACATCCTAAGTTTTTTCTCTTCTGGTGTTTATGGAGATTTTTAGCTCTGAGTTCAATAGTCACACTGCTGAGCTTTAGATGGTGATTGCTTTTCTTTCTACTCATCTGCATACTAAGAGTGGGATCCCACTGGAAAGATCAAGGTAATCTATGTGTAGCCAATGCTGGGCTTTAGCCAGGAAGACTCTGTCGATTCCATTAAAGGTAGGGCCAGATGTTTGTCATTACCTTTATTGATAACCACACAGTCAATACTGTGATTTATTCTGCTGGGATTGGTCTAAGCTGTAGTCACAAGTTTCACCATGGACTGATCAATAGTACACAGTGGACAAGTGCAACATGACCACACATGAAGTGAGAGCATCAGCAAAGATAGAAATTGTATTCAAAGTTTTGTGATTATAGAAACAGCAGAGAAAGTATACAAACTGCTGGTTGTGTTTTATTTCTACTCCAGAGTCTGTTGTTATTATGGGATGTCTCAGACCTCCTTCTCTTTGGAAAGTAGATGGTCTTTGCAGTAAACGTTGGTTTATTGTCATAAACCAGTGTATCAGGTTCAAGGTAGAGCATGGGAGAATGTGATGGCAGTGTGTCCATGGTGAGGAGAATGTGTGTACCAGGCTTGGTCAAGTAGGATTTTAAACACCACAAGGCTACAACGCCATCACGCTATCAGCTTCATGTTAGTGTGGGGTTATCTTCTATCTAGTATTTAACTGCATCCTGTCAGAGAGAGTCTGCAGAGGATGGGGCGTTAGGTGTGGCACAGTCATGGTAAGAAGATCGTCATGGGAACCTGCTGCTAACATGATGAGCATGGTCAGAATGCAGAAGAGTGTCTTGCAGAAGAGTGTCATAGTAATGTGGAAAAATACAGAAAAACATATTAAGCAAGAACTGAGAGCAAGAACAGGTAGTTAAAATCATGGCGATTATAGTGATCAAAATAGTGTGAGGACTAGAGGGCCGTTTTAATTTAAGTTCATACCCAAAGACTGCTCTAGAAAAAGCCCTTTAAAACATCTACGATATCATTGTTACACTTTTCAATACACTGTCAACAATCCAATTCATTACACGAGCAGTTAAAACAGATTTAATGTGACTCAGCAGCTCTTAATTACGTTACGATTAAATTTATTTTAAAGGCACACCATGTAACTTTTTCATATTTTAAAATCTTTTTCTTGAGCCAGTATGTGCTAATATGACCCTCTACAGGGTTAATGAAAAGTCACTCAGCCCCATCTGCTGCTTGCGTCCAGAATACCACATTTGCAACTTGTGAGTGTCTGGTCTGGTGCCCTGAAGTCTCACAAAATCACGTATCTCCCCAGGGTTAGGCTAGTCCAATGTTTCTAGTTGTTATGCTAGCACCTGAGTGTTTTAGCTCATGATTCCTGCTTTTTCTCAATCTCTCCCTGCTTGAACTCAGCTGATTTCTTTGACTGAGTGATGAACCGCTCCAGTAGAAAGCTATGAAAGCTGAGGAGACATTTCAACAGTTAGATTTAGGTGTTTCTGTGCAAAGACAATGCTAACGTTTTACGACAGTGATTTAAAAAAGGACACTAGGGGTGCTAAAAACAAGCCAAAACATCATAGTATGACTTTAACTGGCACTGCTGCAGTTTTCTTCTTTAACAGTAGATGTTGCAAATGACAAAAGACCACTAAACACCATGAATGGCACTAGAAGAAGAGTTGTACTCTGAAAAGAGTCTACAGCAGATCCATTCTTCATGCACAAATGTAACTAGACTTTATTAAACTTATCTGCTAATATTTAATATGAATACCCAAAGAAACAAACCTGCTTGTTACAGAATTGTCTTTTAATCATTAAATGAATTGGATTTTATTGGTGCAATAATACATAATTACATACAATATAAACAACGATTAGTTCCTACCATAAAACAAATAGCTTAGCTTTTAAATGTAGATGACAGTCCTGCAAATTATTAAGATGTACGTTTTTTTTAGTGTGTTAAAAATCTGCTAGAGCTGTTCTAATAAAAGTTTTATATCAAATATTCACAGTAAAGTAGAGAGTCAAGCAGTAAAACTGTAGTTATTTTGCTGCAGCATTGTGTCCAGAGCTGGACATTCCTCTGGTGGTTGTGGTGTGTAGGAGGAGGAGGTGGGGGCACTGACAACACCCTCTGAATAGACGCTGAGTTGCCAAACTGGACCAAAATGTAATTACCTCTCGCTCACAATGTCACGCTGCAGACCTGAGCCTGACAGCAGCCTCAAAATGGAACACACTGGGATTGAATTAACCTCCAGCTGGGAACGCTGTTGCTGTTGTTGTGTATGTTGGTGTGAACCGGTCCTACGCCTTTTCCATGAGTGCAATTCACAGAATTCTCCTGAACTTGAGCTGTCACACTATTATGCAGCACAGAATCCGTTTTCTAAAATGCTTGGGCAAGCAGCACTGTTTTGTGGAATTTATTGACTTTTGGCCCAACCAGCCAACCAAGAAAATCAGCTCAGACCAGCGAACCAGAATAAAATAGCTTCTCTGACATTCTTGGCTTTTAAGTTGTGAAAACTAGTGTGTGTTTTTACCAATAATATGACATTTTAGAGTTGCCATGTGAGTGACAGTAATTTGCTGCTCTGTAGTGCCCTTTATTAGACTCTTAAGATCTAACAGATTACATGCAGTCGTGTATTGAAGTTAATTAATATCTCCATGATTTGATTTATTTGCTGGGGAGTGTACCGTGTACCGTGGCTGAATGGACTAATAGAATGTAATAGGAACTTAAATGAGCCATTAATCTGGCAGATTCAAGGGTACAGGGGCAGCGCAAACAAGATGTAGGACGCTATAGATTTTTATGAATTATTTGTGATTTTATCCAATAAAAGGAAAAGATTAGATGCAATAAATTTTAGAAAAATGACATTTTTACACCACAGAGCCTATCAAAATACTACCTTTATCAAAAGGCCAATAATATAAGTTTTACAGCTTTGAAACTTTTATTATTTTTTATTTGTCCATCTATTTTACAACCTATAGGTTTATAGGGGCGAAAAAAGCTTTGAGTGACAATATCAGGTGATCCAAGATTGTAGATTGTGTATGTGTAGATGTATAATTAAAGTAAGGAATGTAGAGATGTACAATAATCTATGAGAGGCTTTCAGTATAAAAGAGCCAATGAGATAGGCCTCCTGAACGTTTAATTAAAATTCATTCAGACAGCAGTTTAACCTTGGCGAAACATGTTTTTAGTCACTAATTCAAACGTTGGTGCACACAGCTTTTGAAAAGTGAGTGTCGAGGATGTTTATGGAGATGTTGTGTGGTTCAGAAAGCTTTATAGTAAACTATGAGCAGTCCTTCAGTGTTTACCACAGATGTCCTTTGACATTTTCCTTGAATCTTTTCTGTCTTACATTTACACAACACGTCGGCTGAATCTTTGTATTGATGTTTGTACTGTTAACATCGCCATGTTGAACACTGTTTTCAGCTCTTAAAACCGCCATTCATCTACATGATCAGTGATGTATGAATCCATCAGCTCAAGGAGGTTGTGTTTGTAAGCAGCTCAGACCAGTGAATGATGAGCACCAGTGTGTGTGTGTGTGTGTGTGATCTCTCCTCTGAATTGGAGGAGGTATCTGTCTCCTTCCTCCATGCAGAGGGTTGGAGTGGTGTGGTCCTTTTCTCCCTCATGGAACCAGATGCATTATTGATGGATGGCTGATTGGGAACTCAATTACACAGAGATTACCGTGATGGCAGACACTGGGACACCACTACCCTGTCAGAACTATTGAATTAAAGCACAGGAGAGGAGGGAAGTGTCCTTCAAACCCCTCTTCTCCTCAGACCTCTGGGGGATGCCAGACGCCTGGTTCATACTCTGACAGGTGACCTTCTAAACAATCGTACCCTTAACTGGGCAGCCAGCTGGAGACATCATCCTGCAGGATGCAGTCATAGCACTGCTCGATATGTAGAAAGAATCTAACGTTGTCATTGATTATCTTTCTAAATGGTACTAGTTGAGTCCACAACCCCATCATGTGTTAAAACATCTTTAAACAAAACTGTGAACCTTAAGTTATAATCCCAGTGGCAGCACTTTTTACGGCAGCAGTGTGCAGCAACTTTTCTAAACCCAGCTGTTAAAATTGTGCTGTATAAGTGGAAACCATTTATCATATTATGCATGCTGTATGGAACTTGTCACAGTTTAGCTGAGCCCAAATTATATGCAGCATTTTCTGTTTTACTTTAAATGGGAACAAATAAGAAAATTAGCACTTTAAAAAATGTGTTTACCTTTTGTCCAATTTAAATGTAGAGTTTTTGTGTTTTGCTTGTTTTTTAACATAATAAAGTCAGACCACTGTAAAAACATTTAATCAAAAAATTTTCATTACTAATATTTTTTTTTATTTGGGCATCTAATAAAGATTCAGGCTGAGAAATCAGTTCAGACCTGTATTTTTTAAATTGTTTATATAGATTCTGAGCCATCCAGAGTACCGTGATTTCTAAATTATTATTTTTTTAAATGCAACTGAAAACAAGTCTAAATTAGAGCTTGTAATTCATGTATCTTTTCTCTATGAGTGTTTATTTTTTGCGCTTTTACTGCATGCACACAGAACCTGAATGTTACTGCAACACCTTCTTCTTCCGGACAAAGAACAAATTGAATACAAGTTCCCTTAAATCTGATTAAATAACGCAGCATTTATTGTTTGCATGACAGACAAAAGTTTCCCACAGATTAATCCTCAATTATGTAAATCAATCACTTTAATTTTGGTCCTAAGCAACAGAAGATTGTAATGAAAGATGTGCAATAATTTGTCTTAGTTGAGGTCACATGTACAGTCTGGGCTCCTGCACATCTTCAGACGCTAATGCAGAAGTGCTGCAATGCACGGACTGAACCTATATGTGAGCAGTAGTGCGTGCACATGCAAGAATTTGTGTATTCCTCAAAATAATTTGATCTATCAAATGACAGCTGCTCTTCTTTTAGTGCTAAAGCAGATGCAGCGATGAGAAATGCTCAGAATGTGAATTCATGTGCATAAAAATGGGAATTTCACAAAATCTCATTCATATAACATAACCCACCTGAATGAGAATCGTGCCTTGCAGGGTCGTATGCTATTACAAGTTTAATGTAATATCTGGATTGAAGAAGATGAGAGAAGGGGAGGTGGGGGGCATTTGAAATGGAAGCATTCATCTTTCTTTTTTGTTGGTCAGCAAATGTGTTCAAAAGCAAAGGAAAAAAGCAAGGTGAGAAAAGCTGATCCCAAAGCGTGGAAATCATTTTATATCAGACCACACACTGAAGCCTGTTTCAATTTTTGGTCTTGTACAGCTGCCTTTCCTAAGCCTCCGGTTATTGCATTCATCAGTAAAGTTGTGAAACTATATTTTGCGCTTATTTGTCCGTAAAGTGTTTTCATTTAAGAAAACAATTCAGCATTTCATTTTAGATAGTCTTCTTGTATCATTTGTGAAGTGATCACACAAGATTTTTACATTCCTCAAGTGTCTTCTTCAGGGTGTCTATGAAGAGACAGACTCTTGAAAGGAACCTTTGTTGAGGTTTGCGTTGTCAATGGAGACGGGGACATAGCTAGGATTAGGTGGACAACAGGCAGCTTTCACAGGGCTCCTGCTTTATCCAGGTCTTCTCCAGCAGCCTGGACACTTTAGAAAAGACACCCCGGTGAGCCGTGCCCCGCTCCGTTGCCCCTGTTTCCCTGAACACTGGGCACGAGTTAGCCCCTGGAGAAAAGCTTTAATAAGGAGTGGAGAATGGCCATTAGCTCCCTACCAACCTCTGTTGATGGAGGAGAAAATAGAGCAACAAGAACCATTGGAGTCTGTGACAATCACATCACGGGGAAACTAATTTGCCTTCGAACGGCCGAGCCTGTCCGCAAACTCTGAGCAGAAAAGACTCATTAAAAACTGAAATGGATAAAGGAAATGTAAAGAGTTACACTTTACCTGATTTAACCCATTTAATTCAGCTGACAGTCCCTAGTGAAAGCTCTGATTGTGTGTGCGTGCGTGTGTGTGTGTGTGTGTGTAAAAGCTTCATGCTTTGTCTATGTCTCATGCTTTCATACACATTCAGATGTTTATTTATTTACTACCTATTTATTATAAACCTACATTATGATAATTCACCTTTATTTTGTTTACCTGCTTTTTGTGTTTAAAACACATTCTTGCATCATTCGATGTTCTCACATTCAAAACTTTTTTGGGCAAACATATTTATTTAAATGCATACATTGTCTGTAAAGTGTCCTTTTTTAAATGTATTCAGTTTCAGTCCGTTTTTTCTTTTTTTGCCAGAGACACATCAGATTTTGAGTGTGTTTTGATCAAATGAAGTCATCTAGACCTGTCTGCACCACTATAAATATTATTATTGTACAGAAACAATCACTGCTGTTTAATTTATTTTATTTTTTGTTAAGCTATGACAACAACTCACTGTTGTCTGCTGGCAGGATGCAACACACACAGGTATATAAATCACTTTTAGAGAACACATGATGGGATGGGACTGAGGTAGATGTGTTCTTTTTGAGAAAATGTAATGAGGATTCACCAATAATACATCAAAGTCATTTAACTGATAAATCAGATTTAGTGATTATGGTGGCTTTATGTGTGAACATATACTGCATTTATGTGTGATCAAACACAGTGATCTTGTAAGTGCTGCATTAAGATAATGACTGAGGCTTTTTCCATGTAATTTTATGTTACGTTATGAGAAGCATTATTGTCAAACTGACCTACAATGCCCTAATGACTTATTTGAACTTTGAATGATTTTAAAACTAATAGGTTTGTTTTACAGGGACAAATATAAGATTTAAATAATAATAAATCCAACCTCAACAGTATCTTTAGCAAGAAGACTGACCTACAATACTTGTTCTTATGAGGTTTTTAGAAAACTTAAAAGTAAACACAATCAAATTGTAGTAAAACATGCTCAAGGAACAAGATAAAACTCTACAATAACTCTATAAAAAACACAATATTTAAAACCAAAATATGACTTTTACTTAGGCAGAACTTTGTAGGATTTTCTTTCTTTTTTTTTTTTTAATAAATTTAAATTTTTCATTTGAACAAATGTTCCAAATCCTTGCTCCTTATAAAGGATCTGAGAGAATCTGACTTTAACATTTCCAAATAAAGAGGCTAAATTCTGTGGAGGAACAAATTTATTTAAACACTCAAAAACAGACTTTACTTAAAGAAGATCGATCCATTTATTGATGAGATTGCTCCTGTTGCTTATGTTGAAGTCCTGCTCAGGTAACTTTATTTATGTAAAACACCACCTAATTGCATGAATTCATGGTAACTTTTTATGAATATATTTTAAGTTGATGTTAAAATGAGCAATTTACAATTTTATTGTTGCTGTCCGCCACTTTTATCCAACTGTCACCTAATAAAATGCGCAAAAGTAAAAATGTTATTTAGAATAATTGACAGAAACCTCTGTGATTTTTCAGTCTTATGTCAAAAACTGATAAAATCCAGTAGTATTTAAAATCATGAATGGATTAATGCAATCTGACCTAAGTGTAATTAATAAATAAATAAATACCTGGTATTGGTTAAAGAAAGTATCTTAAGCATTTTGCTAATTATTGTCAGTGACTTATAATATGAAGTTATAATTTTCCTCTTTAAGCAAGAGTCTGTCATTTGTAGAGCTTTAAAAATATGTCTGTGTGTCTCATTAGAGATATTACAAGTAAAATTTTGGTTTTAAATGATATTTATAGCTTTAATAATCGTAAATAACATTGTAGATTAGACAGATTTTTCAGTCTCAAATTAAAATCATCCAGTTTGCAGTGCATTCATTGATGGTTTTATTGCTCTTGTTAATAAGAAATAGCACCCTAGCTTCAAAACATGTCACTTACAAATATACATTTTCCTCTAAATCAGAATTCTGTTTTTTTTCTACCTAACCTGCCTAAAAAGAGTGCACCAACATGACCACGTGCACTAGATTGTAATCTGAAATGGTTAAAAGTCCATTTCAAACCTAAAACCCACTTTCTGGCCTCCATATGTTCAAAGTCCTTATTTCCATGCCATCAGATTGCATGCCTGCAGTGGGTAAAGGTCAGGTTTCCCTGTGCAGTGTTGCATGTTCCTCTACAGATTCTCAACATGCATGGACGTGTCCACAAAACACTACAGTTTCATGTCGACAACGTCTGCATGTGACGCAATAGACTCAGACCGCCAGTTTAATGACATTGTTCAACCAGTTTCCTCCCAGTCTTAGTTATAATCAGCAGTATAAAGACTGTGTAAGTTTTTTCCTTCACACAACTCCCCCCTTTTACATTTCAGTCTTCAGTGGCCTCTGAAACATGCTAATGTTTTTCAAAGCCTTTCCCACATCTGAAGTGTGAAGCCATTCATCGACCTGTGAAGTCAGTGAGTGTCTTATCACTTCAGAGCGGTAAATCTGATGTGTCTGTTAAGTTTTCTGAATGACCTCTGTGGTGTGTATATGCTGCGTCAGTATCTATAAGTGCTGTCAGTGTGAGTAACCATGCCACAGGGTTTAACCCCTCTGCATTGATCCCCAGGTTGCTCAGGGCTGCTGCCTAATTCTGCAATTTTCAGCTGTTAGAGATAGAATTGGAATAATAAACAGCTGAACCTCCCACCAATAATCCCCACCGACCCCCTTTCGCTGCCTGTCTCTTTCTCACACACACACACACACACACACACACACACACACACACACACACACACACACACACACACACACACACACACACACACACACACACACACACACACACACACACACACACACACACACACACACACACACACACACACACACACACACACACACACACACACACTTTGTCCCTTCCTCCACAGCTTAACCAATCCTCCTCGGACAACTGAGTGTGGGGTAGAGTTTTCCTGTCCGTCCTAATCTTGGCCAAAGCCACAGCACTCGCTCCTCGGCGCTAATGAAATCATATCGGCCAACCTCGGAGGCCTGGAACTGATTATCACCACCGCCACACACCCAACCACATGTGCAAACACACTTCCATTTGTGGATACATAAACTCATTATACACTCTTTAACGCTCCTTAGCATATGCATGTAGGTGTGCACAGAACATCTATTGTTTTTCAACATCTTATCGTGTTCCTCAAAGTTAAGACTTGCTGATCCTAGAGGTGTTGTTCTAGGAGGGGAGAACACATGTGTAATGTGGACTTTCAAACTCATAACTTTGAGAGTCAATCTGATCGTGATGATTTTTACTTTTCACCAAATAGCTTTGGATACATTTTTAAAAGTGTTTTGTTAAGAACTCTTTCTCTCAAATAGCACACATTTAACCATGTAACAGCCAACTTCTCCTAAACACTCCTCAAAGACCTGAAACCTGAATACAAAAAAGCCTCAGATATCCCCAATATGTGGGTGTGTGTGGGATCACGTCACCTTCAAACTAATTATCTGTTTTGTGAAGGTTTTTCTGGAGCTTAAAAGATAAAAGGTGGTAATTATATAACTGTTGACCATAATATCAGATGTCTTTGTCACAGTAGATGCCCTGAATGATGCCTGTGAAAATATCAAAGGTATCATTTCAAGGAGTGACTGTGAATGTGTGAAATGTGTGTGAATGTGTGAATGAAAGTGTATGGGAGGATTTAGTTTTTTAGAAATTAAATCCAATGGAAAAACACAATAAGGTCATCAGAAAAATGTCAGGTGGGTCCAACAAAGAGCAACAGGATGAAACATTAAAACTTCAAGGTCTGTTATTAATAGCAAACACAGGTTTTCATTGTTGCAACAAACTCTCCGCTACACACAACCAAATGCAGTCTGCAGTTTATTTAAAAGGTACCAATTAACCACAGAAATCATGTCAGGGTGCTAAACTGAAAGAGTAAATGGGTCCAATGTAACTCCAATCAACGTGTATTATATTGATTTTACAGTTAAAAAATGCCTAAACCTGTATAGGTATACTTGGAAATATACAGGGAGTCCATGCATCCAGATGAAGGTGAGATGATCACTCAGCTGGACCTCTGTGTAAGCTCAGGGTTAGTTAAATAACGTAAATAAAAGCCTGTTTCATTCATTAGTTTGACTAAAAACAGACCAACACTTTATCATCTAGGACGTGATCAGCGTGCTGAATGGAGGTGTTGAGCTGACATGAACTGGTCCAATATGAATATATTGGCCTGTATTTTTGTTCACTGAGCAGTGTCTAGATATGTCTTTGTCCAGATTAGGGGCGGCATGTAGCTCAGTTGGTAGAGTGGCTGTCTGGCAACCAAAAGGCTGCTAGTTTGATCCCAGCTCTGCTTGAGTTACTTTGTCATTGTGTCCTTGGGCAAGGCACTTTACCCACCTTATCTGCTGGTGGTGGTAAGGAGGGCCCAGTGGTGCCAGATTGTGCGTGGTGATGCAGTCTGCCCCAGGGCAGCTGTGGCTACAATGTAGCTAACTGCCATCAGCGTGTGAATGTGTATGTGACTGGGTGAATGACTAATGTAGTGAGAAGCACTTTGGGAGTCCTTGGACTTAGAAAGCGCTATACAAGTACAGACCATTTAGAACCTGTAAAACTTATTTATGATACAGGAAGAAGTCTTTTCAGGCAGCGACAATCTGACTGAAACAGTCCTTCAGTCTAATTTTTCAGTTTTTGGCTCACTTTGAGTCCAGAGGCACTGAAGTCTTTGTGCTGCAGTAATGCTGGGCTCAGCATGCTGCCTGTGTCCACACAGTGCTGCCTCAGCACTAATAAGGCAATAGAGTGATAGAGAGAGCGCCAGTTGTCTGCTTTCAACATCCCTACTCAACCGTACCCTCACCTAACCCCCCACAGAGACACCATTAGCAAATCTATTGAGGATCCCATATTAGGAAAAACATCAAGGAGTCTAATTGTGGTTCTGAACTGGGACTCGTTGGCTGTGTTAAGTTTTATATCCACACTAATGAGTTGTGGTGTTTCCTTCAGTGGTATAATTGCCCTACATTCACGTCACTGAACGCTGGAGCTTCACCTGAAATAACTCAACTCCACCGTACAAATGAGACACCCAGAAGAATGTTTTTAAACTTTTATCACATTTTAGGTTTTATTTTCTATTGATAATATTTCTGTTGAAGAAATATTTAAAGACACTGAGGCTGATTAGAAACAGGATAAATAAGAGATTATGGATTGTAGAAAAACAACACAAAAGACAAAATGTCTCATCTTTACAGTAATATATCTGACTTATTTTTCCTCACATCTCAGTGTGTCGCTCTGTAAACACATTCTGAAATGGTGTGACATAAACAAGTCCATCAAATGCTTTAAGCATCGTAACTTGCGGGCACATCCTTGTGTGGTAATGTGAAAGGAAAGCCCAACGAGTGCAACAGGAGGAGGTGACTGGGATATTTGTCCCTGAATGTAGCGCTAAAAACAGCCTGACAGCTGTGTGTTTAGAGCCAAAATATGAAGCAGAATCATCACCTGATCAAAACATGGGTGGGACACCAACATCTTTAAGAAATATTCATAAATATTCACCCCTTCATAGTCAGTATTTAGTAGATGCTCCTTTGGCTGTAATCACAGCATGGAGTCTGTGTGGATAGGACTCAATCAGGCTGCACATCTGGACACTACTCCATGCTTTTTTGTGAAATTGTTTAAGTTCTGTCAGGTTGCGTGGAAATCGGGTGTAAACAGCCATGTTCAAGTCCAGCCACAAATTCTCTATCAGATTGAAGCCAGGGCTTTGACTCAGCCACTCCAGAACCTCTGCCTTTTTGTCCTCAACCCATTTCTGTGTAGCTTTATCTGGATGCTTTGGGTCATTGTCCTGCTGGAAAATAAATCAGTCAAACCACAGCTCAAATTGTTCTCCAGGATTTCTCTATGTTTTGTTACATTCATTTTACCTTTACCAGCCTTCCAGGACCTGCTGCTGAGACGTATCCCCACAGCATGATGCTGCCACCACCATGCTTCACAGTAGAGATGGTGTGTTTGTGGTGCTGTGGAGCATCTTGTCTGATGGCCAAAAGGCTCTATTTTAATCTAATTAGAACAAATAAATTTCTTTCACTTGACCATGAAGTCTCCAACTAACTGTAATGGTAGTGATAATGGTCTTTGTCATTGATTTTTTTAGAATAAATACACATAATTACACAAGATTTTTTCATATTTACCCACAAAATCTCTACATAAAGATTTATCAAGTTAACATTTGTTTTTACATGTTCAGAGAGCTGCAATGGTTTTAACAAAACATTTGTTTTTAATGTAAAACGTTTAAGTCACTTGTGTTTGCATTAGTTTATAAGGCTCTGTGATTTCTGTGAGACAGTAAACATGAACAGAAGCATGGAATTGCACACCGAAAATGGATTTTTACAATAAAACGTGGAAAGTTTTTGAGTTTGTTAATATGTGGATGTGATCTAAGAAGTCTGGGATTTTCTCAGCAGTGGGAGAACAACTTTTATTAAGTTTTGTCAGCTCAGTCCCTTCAAAACAGAGAGGAAATGAGTTAGCATTAGCTTCACTTTTAGCTAACTTTTTCATATGAAAACAAATCAGCAGAAGGGAGACATGAGTTTATGAAACAGTTTGTAGCTGTATGTACAGAATAATATGTACTGCTGTAATAAATAATGTCTGTTTAGGCCAGTTAGGCCAGTTAGCTTGGTGTCAGCTGGAAGGTGTCATGAAACATTTCCAGAGAAAACGTACAAAACATAAAACAAAATGACAACTTTGCGTTATACCGTATTTTTTGTAGAATTTTTTTTCTCAACTGAATCCTTTAAATGTTAATAATCTAACAAATAATTTGTTGCTTTTCAGGTTTAAAAAATGTAGTAAAATGATAAAACATGGAATTCAAAAAAATTAAAATCAGAAAAAATAAGGAATTTGTATTACATGGGGCCTTTCATTTATACCTAGCGGATCTAGATGTTACAGTACAAGCAGGTGGTAAAAACACAGGTTTGAGACAGGTATTGAAAGTTTTGAAAAACATTTTTAAGAATCGTTGTTAGCACAGTTTGCTGTTCTGAAGGTTTGTAAATTCCCTACCTGTTAGGAGACATCAGGTGTGTTTACCGAATGGATCCGTCTGGTGGCCCACTCATCTCTAGCTTCCCTTAAAACGTGATAAAAGTTTTCTTCATCAAATTTTCCTTGAATGAAATATGTTAGTGTTTAAAACTGACCAGTATTTTCCATAATAGATTTTGCATCCTCACACACACGCCAACAGGTAGCAGGGTTTTTGTATTCTGAACGTTTGTGGTGTCAGTGAGTGAGTGTGTGAGGCTGCTGTTAATCAGCAAGCTGACCTGCTGCTTGCTAAACCACATTTTCTTGTTTTCTGTTACTCATTGTTTTAAATAAAGAAGACATTTGTATATATTGTGCATTGTTAAGGCATCTTTAACAGTGCTGGGTTGACTTCTGGGGTTATCTGGCTGGTAGTGTGACATTTTTCTGAGTATTTGTTTAGTACAGTTGTTGCTTTTTTCTGACATGATTAGTTGTTTTAGTCAGCCTGAGAAGAAATCTGAGTGGTTTCACCACAATCTGTCCACTGTTTATCCTTCTAACTAATCCTACCAAAAAACTCTTGTCCAGCGTCCACTGAGTCCGGATTCAGTATGAAAACACTCTCTTCTCTCTCCTTGTGAGAATGATTGGTCAGTACACACCCTCTCAGCTGCCCTCCCCTTATTCCCTCTCTCCCTCTTCCTACTTAAATACTTTTAGCATAAAGAGAGAGAAGGAGGGGAGGGAGAGGGGGATGGGAGAACCATGGGGGAGGGGAGCTGAGTGTTGTCACTGGCCAGAGAGAGAAAGGGAGAGAAGGAGAGAGAGAGAGAGATTGAGAGAGAGGGAGGGAAAGAGCTAAGTTGTGCGTCCCATATGTGGAAAAAAGCATAGCAGCGCACGCACGGGTCTGGTCAGCTCCGGGGATTATCCTAGTGCTCTCAGATCTGATGGAGGACATGCAGGCATGAATAGGTAAGGCTGCCTGTCTTCTCTGCATCTATGTGTTGATCTGCTGTCATGGCCAGCTGCTCTCCTCGCTGCTTGACTTGACTGCTGAAGTTGGGAGAAAGACTGGAACTGAGAGTGTTGAAGCAGCTCTCCTTTTCAGCAACTCTGACCACGAGACATTTCCTCTCCTGCAAACACAACCTTCCTGCTCACACCCTCTCCTGCAAAAAGGTGTGTTTGTTTTCAGTGGAAACTGTGGTTTGCTGCCGTAGAGAGGATTGTTATTCTGGGCTGAGTGTTAAAAGTTGGCTGTCAGTTAAAGCGGAGGGGGTTGTAGCCTGAGACGGTGTTGTTTGGAGAGCCTGTTGGTGTACAGGGACAGCCATGGGGTCATTGCGTAATGTCTCCTTCATGTGAATGGTTCATGAGTGAATGTAAATTTAGAGCTGGCTTTTTGATTCATCATAAATTTAATACAATACCGCAAAGTGTACACAAATGAGAAAAATTGGATTTCATATTATTGGAATTATTTATGTTTATTTTTGATTAAAAATATTATAGCAGATGTTACAAAATCTGCAACATTTTATAAGAAAAATGTGAAAGTTTGATATGATGCTGGGCTTTAAGGTCCACATAAGTTAGAATAAATATTTCAAGTATTTTACTAAACAACTCAAACTGGACAACTCAAACTCCCCATTTTTAATTGTCAATTCTTTAAAAAAATTGCTCCTAAAACATTTTCAGTCTGTAATAATGCTGAATCAGTTGTTTATTTGGACAGATTGATATGTAAACTTTGCCTCTACAAGAAATATCTTTTGTCTGCATATCGCTCATAGAGCTCCAAAAGTATTTGGTGTCCTGAGAATGCAGTCTTTATTGCCCCAGCGCACAGAGCAATGGTATGCATGAGTCTTTTTGTGAGGCAGATTTAGACAACCCTCTTTAGAAGCTGGACACAGCTTCACAATCAGCCTAATGCCTGCCTGTAATGAATGCCCTTGTGTATCTGAATTTGGCACACTGTGTGTACGTGAGCGTGAATTCTGTTTTTTGTTACCATGATAGGGCTCTCAGGTTGGCCCGTAACTCTATCATTCTCAGGGTGTCTGTGCGTGTGTGTTGCTGTGTGAGTTGGCCTGAAAGGCTTGTGAGTGTTTGTGTAAACATTGTGCAGCAGCAGCCAGTAGCTGCCTCATCTCTTTCTTTTTTCTCTCTCTTTTTTTGTGTTTCCTCTCAGGGCTGTTCCGTTGTCAGTGCAAGCTCATGTCAGTGATGGACTACAGCCGGACCGGCGCTAACCTTAGCTGGCATTCATGAAACAGCTTTCCTCCTCACCGAGACCAGCTCCACAGAATGCTGAGTCCTATTGTCCCTTATAGTGAGTAGGACACTCTTCTTTCTCTCTCTCTCTCGCTCTCACACACACACACGCGCACACACACACACACACACACACACACATCAGAGAGGTTCACTTGACTTGAGCTGGACTTTGCCTGAATCAATGCTTTAAAACAAGCAGGAGTGTGCAAACCAAGTGCAGAAACTCAACTTTTCCTTGACGTGCACGGTGGAAACGCTAAACCCTGAGCTCTGGCCCTGCCTGAATGTTTCATCAGCAGGCAGTAGAAACAGCTGTGGGACAGAAGAGGAACAGAGGGATGATGGTTTAAGCTGCAGAAACCCCTTAGCTAGGCAAGCATCATTTTACCAGTACAGCAGCGCAGGACTTACCACCACACATGCTGCCTCCTGCCCCTCCCCTTTCTCAATTTCTTTCTCAAATGCTGACCCAATAACCGATGTGTCCAGTGTTGCCCCCCCTCCTCCATGTGCACCCTCACTTCAGGTTTCATTGGAGTCCAGTGCTCCGACTCTCCAGCATTGTTTGGCAGCCAGCATGGGGCTGCCTCTGTGGCCTTGTCCTCAACAGCCCCCTTTCCCCCCCCCAGCTCCTCAACTCACCTCAATGGACCATTATTGGCGTGACAGTTACAAGAATAGTGGGAGAAATCAAACAGAACAGTTCATTTAAAAAGTATTAGTCCAAACTGAGAATAGGAACAGAGTTTTGATCCGTTTAAATGCGAGGTGCGGCCGCGGTGCGGAGGGAAGTGTGTGGGTGTGTGAATTCAAACAGCTTGATTAAAGCATCACAAGCGGATGTTTGACAGTTACCGACACCGTTTGTTTGCTTTTTGTAAATTTCACCCTTGAGATAGTCAAATGTGTGGTTGACCTCTTGTGCTGGTTTGAAATGAGTCCACTTACAAGTAAGATGATTTAATGTCAGCTCTTCTAAGTGTTTTCTGTTTAAACATGTCTGTGGCGACAAAAGCTGTTAAGTTGCTTGGATGTCATCGAAAGACCAATAATTTCTCCAAAATGAGTGTAGTTTCCCATGAAGTCCTGTTTAAGTCGTCCCATCGGCTCCTTGCACCCTGCTGGTCTACAACGGTCCAGTGCTGCTGCAGTGGACAGGACGCCTAAGAATGTCACAAACTGATGGTGGAACAGTTAGCATGCCTTCAGAAGCAGCTCACTGTAGTTTAAAAGCAATATGTTTTTATGTTATTAATGATTATGTGCTGTGTTTATCCTCTCTGGTCAACAGTTTAGTGTTTTATTTTAGGCAAAGCATAGCTCAGTGCTGAGATCATTTCTAAACAACCTTCTGGTGTGTGTGTGTGTGTGTGTGTGTGTGTGTGTGTGTGTGTGTGTGTGTGTGTGTGTGTGTGTGTGTGTGTGTGTGTGTAGACAGACGGATCATATGAGCACACACAGCAGTGTTAGGTAGTCACGCTGTTTACTCTCAGATCAGTGACACATAAACTCACCCCTGTGCTTTCTGGTGACACTGCAGCTCTGTGTCTTTTAGTTAAAGCCTGTAGTCTGTTGAGTTTGGTCCAACTGAAGGAGATTTCGTATGAGCTGGACATGCGAAGACTCTCACCTTCATGCTGGAATTCCCTTCATGGGAATGTGAAGCATTCCTGCTTCCCAGTGTTACTTCTGACTCTTGCTAGAAGAGCATTGTTTTGTTTTGTTTTGTATTCTTTTTAAATCTCAATGAAGCGAGCGTGTGCCTCTCTCTGCCCTTTTCTCTGGCCACTCCATAAAACCTCAAGCTAGGTGAAACCGCGACTGCCGGACCTGAGGAGAAACCCGAGAGAGATTCCATGAGCCATAGATACTCCTGGAGGGATTTGGTGCAAAAATCTGTAATCTGCACTTCAAACACACTCTTAAATCAGTCCCAGGCCGCCAGCCCAGGAGTGCCCTAACTCTTGTTGCTGGGGGCCCCCGCTGGTGTAGCGATACCTTTTCTTTTAAAACGGCACACATGGACACAGACACACACAGAATGACTACACACAAGGAGTCCAGTCTGGCAGATTTTATAGCTCTCCTCTGACTGACCCCTCTCCTTTCTCTCTCCGGCTCTGTTTTTATGTTGTCTTTCTTTTTCCGAGCGTCTTTGTGAGTAACTCTGAGTGAAAAAAGAAGCAGATCTCTTGCTGAAGGAGTTTTCTGAAGGGCCGACCCAGCGTCTGTCCTCATTGAAAGCGGAGCGGCATGAGTGTTGCAGTTGGAGGGTCCTGTGAGGTCTTTGAGTAAACACACAGCCCGCTGAACTGTGTGTGAATAAGAGCAAAGATCATTAGTGTGGGTGTGAATGGGCTCTAATTAGCCTCCAGTGTGTGTGTGAGTGTGTTTTTGCATGTATTCACAAGAATAGATGTTTAGGGACCCAGTTCCCGGTGAGTCCATGGGCCTGATGCTCTAGTTCTCAAGGGGTTTATCAGCTCATTAAGAAAACCTCCGCTCCTATTAAGGGTCCAATTAAGAAGCGGGGTGGTGTGGCTCATTTGGATGGCCGCGATTCCTGAGGCAGCAGAATTCAGAACTTCACGGTGCACCACGCTTTTCACAAAAGAACAAACAACCCTCAGCTAATTAGTAAATGACTGCACTTGAGAAATACTTTAATGCCATTAGGTGTTTGTAGTGTGGGGGTCATAAAATGCTCTGCCAGAGTGTGGCTGTTGGATGTATTGAGCTTTCTCTAATTTGTGCCTGTACAAACAGAAAACAACAAATCCCAGAGCTATCCAAGTGCTGAGAAGCACAAGCTGGAAGCACAGAAGGTCTGAGGGGGGAGTGCTCGCAGGGAGAGAGGGGAAAAGGGGAAAAATGGTGTTGGAAAGCAGAAGAAGAGGAATAGAAGGAGATTGGATGGGAAAGATAGAAGCAAAAAGTGAGAGATTGGTTGGGTGAGACAGATGGAAGAGGTGACTGGTCATCGCAGAGCCTTAGGACAGCTGTTCTTTGATATATTAGTGGACACAATAACCTAAAGCCAGCCTGCAGTCACAGAAAATAGGGACCCTGTTTTTCTTAAAGGGATCTGTGTGTGTGTGTGTGTGTGTGTGTGTGTGTACGTGTGTTTGGGGAGGGGGAGTTGGACAAGCTTCTGCCATTTGTGGACGTGCGTTAGCAGGCAACGGGGGATTGGGGGTGGGGAGTTGTTTCTAAAATTACGAGCATGAAGTGACGCATCCAGCAATTATTCCCGAGGCTTTCTACTTTTAGAGAGAGCTGAGAAAAGTGTTGTAAAATGAGCACACACTCAGATGGGACTTTGCCTCTTGCTGCACTATCATTAGCAATTCTAAACACGTTAGTCAATTAATCAATGTTTAACTAATGCCATCAAGTAGTTTGGCTGCTCTTCCTTTCTATCCTCTCTGCAATTTAACAAGTTGTGATGCGGCTACTCTTCTGCCTCTGATGAACTGGAGGTTCAGAAATATTGATTCTAATTTTATAAAATAAAAGGACCGTTTAATGTCCTAGTTCATTTTCAAAACAGTAGAGCATTGGAATGTTTCTTCAACCACACGAGCTCCACACACTGACAAAAACTCTTCTGACAGCTGACCTGGAGCTTTCCCAAAGGACAGTGAAATAAAATAAAAAGTCAGACTGTCATTCTGAATGTAGAGTAAAGATAGCAAAAAAAAGGCGAAGGTACAGAAAAAAGACACACACGCACGCACACACACACACCACACAGAGATAGGACGTCTCTCAATGCCACTGCAGGAGATGGGTTCGTTTCTCCTGGGACTTCGTGTTTAAAAAGAGCAGCTTCTGCTCGAGCTCTGGGCAGCAGGTGTGAAAACTCCACACCAGAGCTCCTGCTCTCTTCTGTTATTACATCTTTTTAGGGCAATGAAAGGGAGAGCATATGAGCCAGAGAGAGCAGGAGGCGGAGCGGGAGTGTGGGATTGTGTTTCCTTTGAGTGATAGGAGGCCCGTGACTAATGCATAGATTTATAATTATTTTTCCTTTTGCAGTGTCCAATTATGCATGGCTGATATATGATGATCCATGCTCAGCGTCCACGATATCCGTCTCCAGGCAGTTTGACAACTTCTTTCAGCAGCTTTTTAGCAGAACCTCACGCAAATACACATCCTGTTTGGTAATTTGACATTGAGTTATGCGAATGAAATATAATACAGTAAAGATAAACTCTTTTTCCAGTATGTTCAGGAATAAGCTGCACTAGAGTGGATAATATGAGTATTTCAACATGGGAGAAAGCCTCAAGACAATTTTGTACTGTCTCCACCAGCCGTGTTGTAAAATGTGGTCGGCCTCTGAGATTGGGGCTTTTACGACTGACTGGTAGTGTGCAGCGGCATACAGCCCAGAAAGAATGTCCTGTTTGATATTAGTATCATAAATCACAGTGAACTTGAGAACAAAGAATTTAAGAGCCTTCAGACGACAAATCAAGATCACTGACATACAGAACACATTCTGAGTTGCTGCTTTTTTTGCATGCCAAACTTCTGCAATATTTCTTGTCTCATGCAACTATTTTAAAGTATTCCTGAAAAAGATCATTTTCTTAGTGGATTTCTGAGCGTCAAGTGGGGATTTTATCCAGTAGCTAACGATGAGTTTGTACTGAGTATGAAACTGGTAACGTCATCACAGGGTCAACTTTAGGGCCTAATCAGCCAGTAGTCAGCATGATTGGTTCACTTAATGATTGGTCCAGCTGATACTATTTTAAATTTATGAATTGCCAGACAGGAATCAACAAAATCTGACCTTTTCCTCAGTTTACACACAAGTACTAATTCATGCTAGCAACAACAGATCTCCCAGAATCATCATTTTCAGGTTGATCAAAACTTCAAAAACTTGATTACATTCTAATCCCTGAATATCAGAGACGTACAAATTTAGGTTTGTGACTTCCTCAGCTAACAGTTCAGAAACGGACCTATTTCAGATCAGTAGTTTTACATTTGGAATTTTGAGCATGAAGAAAAGGTCTGAAAAATGCACATTTTCCCTTCAGTAGTCTGTTTCAGACACGTTTGCTTACTGACACTGAAAGATTTTACCAAATAACTTGAGGGTGTTGAAAATATTTGCAAAAATGTTTGAAATATTGACCAACGAGAATGATTCAAATGAAAAACAAACACATATGTCTCAGTTTAAAACATTTACTTTCTACTGGTTTGTTCCTCTGTATGGAGGTGGTTGGTGGAGTGGAGATGTTGGTAGGTTTTTCTGATCAGTGGATGGGGGCGGGGTTTAACCCTGCATTGAGCCTGATTGGATTGATCCAAACCGCTCATGTTTACAAGCGGCCCTTTCACAATCGGCACAGTTTAATAGCACGCCGTCCCAGAAGGCTTGTTGCATCCATGTACGTTTGGTTTCTCCAGGCAGGGAAAACAAAAGTGCCGGGAAGAGAGAAGGGGAAAGCAATCTCAGGGGAGCTATGAAACACCGCTGGAGCCCTCCATCTCAAGGCTTCCTGCCAAGATAACGTTTCACCTCATCCATTGATATTTTTTATAGGAAACCACAACAGAGTGGAAGGTAATACTAGCCTTTATAGACCAAAAGCTGCTTTGTTTTCCCCCCTTTATAAATAAGATTCTGTGAATTTGTAGGTAGCAGATCTGAGATGAATTTTCAAATCTCCCAAAACACAAGAACATTTAAATTCAGAGCCTCTTTAGAGTAAGGCTGCTGAAGAGAGCCATACCACTGTCTTCATCACGCACTCCTGCAATAGGATGCAGCTCACACAGGTCCCTCAATAAATCCCAGGCTGACACAAAAGCTGTCAGTGGACTGCTGCTGAATAGATTAATAAGATTTCCATAATTAGACAGGCCCCTGACAATAGGATCCCTTTGGCTTTGTCTCAGGGCCAACTGGATTGTCCGATCCATGCACGTCTGCTGGATGGGTGTCCACTACAATGGCCGCACAGACAGTAAGGCGGTCAGCAGAAGAACATCTGTCTCTCATGGGGCCAAAAAAAAAAAAAAAAATCACACAAAGAATGGGAAGTTTCATCTGCATACACGGATGGTTCATATCAACCTCCTCGCAGCAACGTGAGGCCAACAGAGGAGCGATGGCTTCAGATCTGTGTATATACACTCAGTTCAATTCTGTTCACTACAAATTCACTTTAAAACAACTTTTTGATGCCATTGGAGAATAATTTCTAAACAAAAAGCTTAGAAAATAGTTGAGTCTGATTTTCAAATTTAATATCATCCTGGTCTATTATTATTTTATGTTTTAAATCTATAATCCCTCTCTAGCATAAGTAGATGACGTGGCTGAAAAAGAAAAATTTGCAGCTTTCCAGCTGAAAAGTACGTTGTGATGTAACACAATTTCCCCACAACCCTTTCCGCTGTTAAATCACAAAAAATTACAAATGATTCAAATCCTTGTTTTACTTAATTTACATATTTTTTTAATGACTTAAAACTATATCTGGGTTTTTTAAATTTGTTTTTAGTAATCTTGTTCTATGTCCTTTAAACATTTTACTATTGTAAAGCACTTTAGTTGGTTTTCTAAATGGTCTATATAAGTAAACTGGATTGATGGATTCATTTAGGATAGCACTTTCAGGTTGATCTAATGATTTCACTGCTATCTGCAGCTTGTCCACTTTGTCCTGATTCCCTACTTCTAATCTTAGCTTTCTTACCGTCCCTCCAATGAATTAATCTACATGATGGCTCAGATTTAGGCGGACGTGTAGATTAGAGCTTGCTCAGTTTATTGTGGAGTGTTACTGCTCTAAAAACCACAATCCAGCAGAAGGCAACATCTAATTACATGGAAAGGGCTAAACTGTGCAGCAGTGCTGAGCGGTGCTTTGTGTCTCATCTAAATGTCTTTAAACACACACAGAACGATGCAGAAGACTAATGAAGAGCGACTAACAGTTTTAACTGTGAATTTGTTCTTTGAGGATGGGCAGCTGGTTGTTGCACTTGTCGGGAGGGGGGGGGGGGGGGGGGGGGG